>CM032666.1:17777677-17806818 GCA_019095985.1 Streblospio benedicti | reverse complement strand
CCATGTGTTGAATTTAGAAACTTCATGTTTAACATATTGTAATATTGTATATAAAACTTCTTCTAACTGCATATTTTATATCAAATTACAGTTCCATCTGTGACAACAGTGGCTCCATCTACAACAACGATTGCCCTATCAACCACAATAGTTGCAACAACTGTGGGTCCATCTTATAGCAAGGACCATTGTTTCTATTGCAGATTCTCCAAAGATGTGGACATCTGCGACGCCAACATCCCTCAGTTCACACAGAACCTGATGACGAGATGGCGCCTCTCGGCCCACCATTATCGTCATCTGCTACTCCACACCCATCTTCATCGCTGCCGCCTTGGTATCGCATTCGGGGTGCTGCAGGTAATAATCATCGTTACACCACAAAGCATGGCATTCCGTGTACTGCAGGTAATAATAATCATCGTTACACCACGCGGCATAGAGTTCAGTGTACTGCAGGTAATAACAATCATCGTTACACCACGCGGCATAGAGTTTGGTGTACTGCATGTAACAACATTCTCTAATCTTCGTCAATGCCTTTGTTACTGTCCTTATGCACATTTGGTGTTGCTGCATGTACCTCGATAGTCAGAACTCTATCTCTGACAATCAATGTCTGTGTGGCACACCTAACTTTAGATCAGTAGGATTTTGTTAATTCGTAGATGTAATTATCACCACCATTTCACATAACTTTCTGGCAACTACAATGTCAGGCTGCTAATGGTAGATTTTCTGGATATTTTTCTGATAGGCAGTTAATACAGTTTGCTATCCAAAACAAAAAAAATGTTAGAAGTACCGTATATCCGCGTTTTGTAGCCTATGCCCAAATAGTAGCCTCCCTCGAATAGACGCCTACCCTTAAAGCAATTTTAAATCAATAAACGCCTCCCCCCTATAAACGCCTTACGTGCGTTACTATAATTAATACCAGTACAATACACACTGTACACGTAGACTTCTTTTGTACTGCATTTTGCACGCAAACAAGATGGAAAGGGAAAAGAAAAAATCATACAGTTTACCTTTTAAAATTCAGGCAATACAGGTTGCACCAGAAACATCAAAATCATTTTTGCAAGGTAGTTCAAAGTAGACACAAAATGCATATGAGAATGGTGCAAGCAAGAGATCGAACCCCACTTTTTGAAGCTCATAGTCGATCTAATAGTGGCAGATTTGAGTGAGCAGGCGCCCGATCAGCCTGTGAGCACTTAAAAAACTGTCTGGTAGAATGGATCTCTCAGGCAGTGAAACCAAAACCTCAGAGTTTCACGTAAGATGGTTCCTTCATTGAGTTTTTGGATCATCACGTTATTCCGGCCACAGTAGATAACTTTAATGCAAAGTAAGGGTTGGCTGGTTCGTTTTTTGATAGACATGGTATTGTCTTAAGAAAAAGAACAAGCATTAGCCAAAGGTTACCAGCAGCATTAGTTCCAAAACTTATAGATTTTATTCTGTTTTCTCGCTCTATAATTCGTTTCAATCTGTCTGAACACCTATCATACATAGGGGCAATGGATGAAACCCAATATGGCTTATTTGACATGCCTGTGAAACTACCCTTGATCATTTTGGAACTCAACATATGTGAAAGAGTACAGGGTTCGATAAATCAAGAGTTACAGTTTGTTTAGCAGCGGAAAATGGTGTAAAGTTGCCACCCTTCATTGTATTCAAAAGGTGTTTGCCGTGATAAGGATGCTGACGTGTGCAGGGTGTAATAGTAGAAATGTCCCCTAATGGATGGATGAATGAACAACTCACTCACACATGGCTGAACAAGGTCTGAGGAAGATTAGCGTTTCATCCACGTCTGCTTGTGTGAGATGCATTCAGGGCACACATAATGGATTCTAAAAAACAGCTACTGCGAGCAATGAATACACAGGTTGCTGTCATTCCAGGTGGTTGTACAGGTCTCATTCAGGCACCAGATGTTTGCTGGAACAAGGCATTTAAATCTGCTTATCGCGAAAAATATGAGGAATGGATGGCAAATGCACCAAAGCGATACACTCGTGGGGGAAATGTTAAACCACCTGAGAATGTTACATAAATTTGATTTTCTTTCAACATTGATTAGAAGTAATATGTTTCAATAGGTCAATTCATGAGCTCTGCGGGAAGTACATTTTAAACACAATGTCAGAGATACGGTATCTATACATATAAGCCTTTTTTTTTGTTCAGAATATTAACTCCAAAACCACAAAACAAACTCTAAAACCACTACACTACACATTGCATTTGTCCAAATTAACATTAAAATAGAGCCTGCCGTTTGACGTTTTAGTAAAACGTTGCACGTACATCATCGCCGTTAATAAGAAATATTCTGTGAAACGTTCGATTTTTTTTACAACAGCGACAATATTACTCGTCCGTCTTGTAGTTGTACGTTTAGAACACCGGGTAGATCATTTTGTGTTAATTAACGCCTCGCTCAAATAGACGCCTCCCCCGTTTAAACGCCTATGCTAAACGTGGTTTGAAAACAATAAACGCCTAGGCTTCTAAACGCGGAAATACGGTAAGATATTTCAATAGGACAAATTATAGTGTTTTGAAGGTTTTCTTGTACATATTATCTTACTCATACGTATTAAATAATGTTGGCTTTAAAAAAATCATTTCACGCTACCAAAATGTTATTTTCCTGTCTGTTTCCAGCGAGTGTACGTAGCATGTGCGAGACAGATCAAGAGAATAGACTCCATCAAACGTTCACCCATCTACGCTTTCTTCAGGTATCCTGTGTCCAAAGGCTTTATTATATACACCATAAAAATAGCAGGTTTTAAGATCATGTAGACTAATACTCGCTAGACCAAGATATCTCATCATCAGTTATTACAGCTTGATTAATCATACTGCCTTTACAAGTCCATATCCATATCAACACGTGGGCCTAGATGTGGCTTTCATGTGGAAAAACGTCTGTGAGTTTGACTTATGGCAAAAACAAAACTCAGTTTTTCTTACTTGGACTAGTGACAGCGTACGTCTGACGTTTGATATCTTGCTGAGCATTTGGCAGAGGGGTTTTGAAAACAAATTCTGCAAATATTAAAGGGGTTGTATCGTGGCTATAAACGGCATATATAGCCGTGCGATATGACAACAACACTATCTGGTTTCAGTGAGACTCTGAACGGTGTCGGTTCAATCCGCGCGTATAAGCAGCAGTCACGCTTCATGCAGCACTCTGACAACTTGCTGGACGATAGCCAGAGGGTGTGGTTTGAGGTGTTCACCTCTAACAGGTAAATGGATCATTCACCATATCCTAAGCTTCTGTATAAGCCAATGAAACCCTGGCTGTATTGTGGTACCATGGGCACTGAATGACACTTCTTTGAGAAAGTCGGTGTCTTGCTGTTATGAAAGATGTTCAATTGATAGGTGCCCCTAAACAAGTCTTTTCATGGTATAAACATACGGAATTATACATATTTTACATTGGTATTTGCAGGTGGATTGGTGTCTTTGCGGAGTTTATTGGAGACATTGTGGTTCTGTTTGCGGCCATCTTTGCCGTTATGCAGCGAGACACCCTCAACCCCGGCCTGGTGGGGCTCTCACTTTCCTTCGCACTGCAGGTGAATACATGTAACGTGTGCAAGAACTCGCATTAACATCATAAACTATCAGAGCTTATTCATTCGAATTCCAACAACCACCTGACTAATGGCCATTAACCATTAACCCTGACAGGAATGGCAAGAAATCGCCACCAAATCAATCCAATGCTTTTTGAATGGGGCAATATACAGCCGGCAGTTGTAGCACCGCCAGCAGCTTTTGATGAACCGATTCGGGAAGGGATTGTGCAGTGAGCCGCGACCCTGCCGCTAGGTGTAGGCTGCACCACTTGAATCAGTTTACATTGTTTCAAATGAAGCAAAATCCATTACAGTGCAGTTCTACGATATTCCTGTTTAATCTCCACATACTTATAGTCTTTGGCTATGTAGCAAACTGAATATATATGGATTATATAAACAGCTGAAGCGGCAAACGGTAGCTGCGGCCACTACGGTTTGGTATTTCACAAACATAAGGATAACAATGATTACAAAAAACAACAAAAAAGAAAGTGTAATCATGGTGTGTAAACTTGTCTTGTATTCATGTTCTGCTGTGTAAAAAGTAGAATTTTAGGCCTCTTGTTGCATTAGTCAATTATGTATTTGTAAACATTTTTAAATTCTTTCTGCGTAAAAACGTTAAGCTGTATACATATGACATAAATTCTTATTCTGTACTAAACCAACCTACCACGAAAAAAAAATCTGTTCAGTCTGAATCTTAATAAAACTCCAAAAATCAGTATTGAACATAAGAGTTGTCAGAGCCTGTTACAAAGAGCAATACAAGTGATGTGCTGTTTACATGTCAGGTGTCCATGAACCTGATCATGACCGTGCGGTCGTCGTGCGAGCTCGAGACCTACATCGTGGCTGTGGAGAGGATCAAGGAGTACTGTGAGGCGCCCACTGAGGTATTCACATGCAATATATAGATGTATATCTTCTGGTACTGCAGATGTATTTCATGATAATGGTCATATATTTGGATAATACCATTATTCAAGCCAATGCATGCTCACAATATATAAGTGTTATTGGGATACTTTTGAGATAAAAAGTTTGCATTCAAAAGTCAGGCTTAAGTCGCATTATACTGAACATATTTTGCTAGTTTTCAAATTTTGCAAACATGGGAGATGACGACTATGAGGATATCACACTAAATGTAGATATTCTTTCCTGTATCGCCATAAGGCAGACATTGAAAAGTGCTGATGGTAAATCGACAAATGACTTGAGTAATGAGTTAGAGTTGATTGAGATGTAGGAACTTCTACATTCTCAACAGGAAGTGCAATTCATAGATGTATTTATGGAGTAATAGTATAACAAATCCAGTGTTTAAACTTACACAGTCAAAAACTTTCTCCCTGGTCATCTGTAGACCATCCTCAAGAATGACGTTACACAAGGGTGTTGCACGATATGACATCACAAACTTCGGAGGGGGCAGCCCTCTTGGGGAGTCCCCTCTGAAGTCATAGTGATTAAGCCATTCAAACATGGTGCTACCAAAACTGGATGGAAATTGAATGGTGTGTTTAGTTGACTGTATCACTGTTTCCATGATTCATCAGCTAGCCGTGAAGGCTTTATAGAAGTAAATGAAGGAAAGGCAGTGTTTGGGCGGAAGTTTTGTTCCATCAGATGGCTGGAAGATGTGCCAGTAGCAGAAAGGGCAATTGAAATTTGGCATCTTGCACAAAAGTATGTGGCAAATACTTTAAAGATGACCAAAGGTAAACATCCGACATGTCAATCATACATCTGTGTGAATATGTTAATAGTCATGAGACAAACGTATGTACGTTATCAGTGAGATATGACATGATATTCTAATGATGTCATATCGAACGTTCCCACCTTTTTAATTAAACATTTACAATTTACATGTGTTTGTCTCTTTGACGTGTATTTGCTAAAAATCAAGATCCACTTGTTGAGGCAAAGTAGATTTTTTTTGTCTGCATTGCTTCAATCTTCAATCTACAATCTTTATTTAAAATGAAGAGCAAACTCAAATTTGGGATCATGTAGGTGATTATTATTGTCCTGCCGTTTACCAGCAAGTCTTGTTCTGAATGTGCCTCTGCACTGTTAGGTGTAGAACTTGTTAAGCTTTCAAAACTAAATGTTTTCATACATGTGATTATTTGTGATTCTCATTTTACGTGTGATAGTGTCTCCCTATTGGTTATTTATCTTGCACATTTTCAAAGTAGTTGAGATTTATGTATGTTTATTTACGACTGATTCATTTGTCACAATGAGTTTGGTTTTCTTTATGATTGCACTTTCTGCACTTCTACCATTTTGAAATTTTCATTACGGATGTACAGCCTTCAGTAAAAACGAAATGAAGAAATACTGAACATCATGTGCTGTCTCTTTAATGTCTGTTATAAAATGTGGTGTTGGTATCTGTTTTTTGAAATTCTGTTCTCACTTTCTTGTTGATATTGTTTGGAGTGTTAGTAATTAGCGGTTGGGAAAGTTATGTTTTGTCTTTTAAAACAAACTTCATTCCCCGAACTATGCATGAATTGTTCTTTTAGTGAAGAAAGTATTGTGTGATTTTTTATGTGTTATTACTATGGCATTGTTCTATTTATCTTGCATGTTGTTTTGTAAATGTGTACTTGATTGATAACTAAAAAATAGACTTTCATAAATGTTTCAATATTCAATAAATGTATGTACAAAGGACTAATCATTTACTGTTGCAAATTGTATTGTTTGTAACATATTGGTTACGCTTTTAGAGGTTTGTATTTATTTCAATGCATTTACTCTATTGAAATCCAGCCTGGCTAGATTTTGTTATAGCTTTTTACAGAAGATACCCAGCATTTCTGATTTTCGAAGTGGTGCAAGGTTCAAAGTAGGGGTCTTGGAAGCTGCAGATTTTGTGAAGATATTGATTGAGTGTAGATTAAATAATCTTTATAATCAGATCAGCGTTTCAATGACTATCAAATATCATTTCACAACATAGTGAATTGCTTGATATATTGTATTAAACTGTTGTATTTGAAACATCTATATACGTGTCCAAGACCCAGCGTAACTGCCCGTCTCGGCTTCCATAGGTTAACCTGCATTTACATAGCTTATTTTTTTGAAATCATTGACTTAAATTTTTATATATACACAGCTTTTACTTAGCTGCCATATTGCCATATTTAAGACTTCTTATAATTTGCAGTATCTTATGAAATAACAGAACCTTTGCTTTAAAATCACATGAAATCTGGTGTCAAAAAGAGTTGTTTGTAAAAAAATCGAATAATCAATTTCATTAATTAAGTGATTCAATTTATATCCATACATTTTGTAAGCGATATTGTATTTGTTAACTGTTAACGCGAGGTTACACTGGTTTCTATTGTCAAATTTGTTTTGTATGGAATCAAATAAAAGTAAAGTGTAGAAAAAAAAAAAAATCTGCAATCTTTATTTCCGAAAGGGCCGATGGCCGTACAGGAAATTTCATGCATTTGTGACATACCATGTACATGAATTAATAATAAACAAGTGTAATAATAAAAAAAAACAATTGCAGTTAATTAGAAAAACAACAAGAACAAAAAAAACAAAACAATAACAACAACAACAACATTTCTAATGAATATAGTACTTGACAAGAGTCCAGGTATTACATACTTTCTCCCAATGTAAAGGGTTATCCATATTAATGACTTCGCTTTTAAAAATTTCAATGGATCCTGCATCTAATTTGTACAGGAAGCAAATTCAATATAGACGAATGGTACTACAATAGAAACTACATTTGTATGGGGAGTGGAGAATTTCAACCCTATTGTATCTTACATCAGATCTGTATGACAACTGCAACCACGTTCATGTTACATTTTCATGTAAACGAACTGCGAATAAATTAATTCATAGTAAAAAAGTGAAATATTAGTGTATAAGTGATACTTTATGGACGGTGAAATAGTGCAATAAGTGGATATAAGCATGGCAAGCAAAAAAATCAGAGCTACATGTAGAGGGATCCGAAACATGGTCTGCAGCCAGAAGAAAGCCTGTCAAAATATTTGACCCACAGTTTGTAACATGACGGCTTGTGGTCAATGGGGACAGTTTGGATAAAATGGAGTCTCCTAAGACTCATGACTGCAGGGCAGAACTGAAGCAGACAGAGGCAGATGTCGTGGAAGATGATCGCCAGACTCAAAGCCAGAATATCGGAGCTGGAACTAGAGAAGAGAGGGATTTATTCATCCAAGAAACAGGCTGCTGCATTATCATCACAGCAGACGGACGGAGAATCGAACCGGGCCGGCGAGATTCTCTCATCAGAGGCTTAGTGGAGCAGGCAACAGCAGCAGAAATAAGAGCCACCATACAACATTTTTGGTTATTAGAAGGGCAAAAAGCAATTTATTATAAACATATGATTAATAACAATTGCCATGGATGCAGAAGGAAAATATACATGCAAAACATGTGGGAAAAACATGTAAGAGAATGATGAAAAAAAAAAAAAAAATTCAAAAATGTAAAGCATACTTGTTTATGTATTGTACATAGCTTATTTTTTATGTTTTTGTAAGTGCATATCATTAGAAAGCTTAAATTTTGTATATACACAGCGTTTTACTTACGCACTGTAATTAGTGATTAAGTTGCATTATATCAAGTGCTCAATATAGTTTTGAAATATTGATACTAGCTGCCATATATAAGACTTCTTATAATTTGCAGTATCTTATGAAATAACAGAAGCTTTGGTTTAAAATCACATGAAATCTGGTGTCAAAAAGAGTTGTTTGTAAAAAAATCGAATAATCAATTTCATTAATTAAGTGATTCAATTTATATCCATACATTTTGTAAGCGATATTGTATTTGTTAACTGTTAACGCGAGGTTACACTGGTTTCTATTGTCAAATTTGTTTTGTATGGAATCAAATAAAAGTAAAGTGTAGAAAAAAAAAAAAATCTGCAATCTTTATTTCCGAAAGGGCCGATGGCCGTACAGGAAATTTCATGCATTTGTGACATACCATGTACATGAATTAATAATAAACAAGTGCAATAATATAACTGCGAATAAATGAATTCATAGTAAAAAGTGAAATATTAGTGTATAAGTGATACTTTATGGACTGTGAAATAGTGCAATAAGTGGATATAAGCATGGCAAGCAAAAAATCAGAGCTACATGTAGAGGGATCCGAAACATGGTCTGCAGCCAGAAGAAAGCCTGTCAAAAAATTTGACCCACAGTTTGTATACGACGGAGTCTCCTAAGACTCATGACTGCAGGGCAGAACTGAAGCAGACAGAGGCAGATGTCGTGAAGATGATCGCCAGACTCGAAGCTAGAATATCGGAGCTGGAACTAGAGAAGAGAGCGATTCATTCATCCAAGAAACAGGCTGCTGCTGCAGATAAAAACATTATCATCACAGCAGACGGACGGAGAATCGAACCGGCGAGGCGAGATTCTCTCATCAGAGGCTTAGCGGGAGCAGGCAACAGCAGCAGAAATAAGAGGCACCATACAACATTTTTGGTTATTAGAAGGGCAAAGCAAGACAGCAATTTATTATAAACATAGGATTAATAACAATTGCCATGGATGCAGAAGGAAAATATACATGCAAAACATGTGGGAAAAACATGTGAGAGAATGATGAGACATGTGCTGCGTTGCAGGCGCCATGGGAGGTGGAGGCGCGGCGCCCGCCGGCCGACTGGCCGAGCGAGGGTGCCGTCGAGTTCAAGCAGTACGCCACCGCCTACAGGGAGGGACTCCAACTCGTGCTCAAGGGCGTGTCCTGCTACATCAAACCAGCAGAAAAGGTTAGTTGCAGGCTCAGACAATGTATAGAATTGAGGTGAAGAATATTCAAAAATATTTTTGCTTCTTGTTGTTGCAAGGTCAGAAAAAAAGATCCTAACAAACCATGTAACTGTGTCACTGTGTAATTTTTAAAGTTTTTCTCGCTATTTGTATTCTTAATGTTAATGTTTCAATTTTACGGTAATTACTATGTATCTTTTATTGTATTTATATAAGCTATCTACTCTTCCAGTCGAAACAAGCGCCCGTATACTCCTTATAATTCTGCTGTATGTTTTGACATGTTGAGGAAAGGTCAGCAGTTGTGGGAAAAGGTCAGATCCATAATCAGAATTGCCACAACGATCCACAGAAGCCTATACATGTATCCCCGTATCTACCGGTCAAAACATGGCCACATCATTATAAAATGACTCCATTGGTGACGGTAACCACCTGCCCTTGTGTCCCTCTCATGTCAGGTGGGTGTGGTTGGTCGGACGGGTGCAGGCAAGTCATCACTGACCCTCGCCCTGTTCCGCATCATCGAGGCTCAGGGTGGCAGCATAGAGATCGACGGGCGTGACATTGGAGGCATGGGGCTACACGACGTCCGTGGGAGGCTCACTATCATACCACAGGTATGCATGGGTGTCATGTCGAGAATGCTGGATGGAGTGCACGGGTGTCATGTCAAGAATATTGGATGTACAATGTATATGAATGAGTGTGTGTGTGTGCTGTGTGTGTGTGTGCACTGCGCTCTCTGTCTGGGATTATGGTAAGATTCTGGTCTCAAGAACAAACCATTGCGAGTTTGTGTCACACCAATGTCACTTGCAGATTGTAAAACCTGTCTTCAGTTATATACATATTGTGGTCAGCTTGCATGAGAAAGATGCGAGGCTGGAAATGATTTCAGAAGCATAAGTAAATACATAAGAAACAATGATAGTTTGTCTTCTGTGCATCTCATCACTCACATTGTTTATGCGCTCCAATAGTACCGTAAATCTTCAATTAACAGCCGGGTCGCTATAGGCATAGTTCTACTTGAGGGAGAGGCGTTTATTAGAGGTAAGTGTTTAATGGAGGTAGGCGGTCAATAATGATGCATGAATTTTATGGAGTTTTATACAATTCAGCCTTGTTATAATACATTATGAAATCGAAACAGACTCATTGAATGCTTTTTCAAGAGGTTGAGGAGGGCGTTTATTAGAGGTACGCTTTTAACAGTATAACTGGCAGCTCAGGGGGCGTTTAATAGATGTAGGCTGCTATTAGAGGTAGGCCATTATTAGAAGATTTAAGGTGCCCTGTATACATGTGTTGTTAAGCAGTATGCTGGCTGCCTTGCAGGACGGTAACATTCTCCAATAGTACCGTAAATCTTCAATTAACAGGCGGGCGGCTATTGGCATACTTCTACTTGACGGGGAAAAGTAGCTTCATTTTGACACCAGAACTGACAAATCTAACTGTCGTGAAGGAGCAACTTATCTGCAGAGTAGCATCAACCATGTCCATTCATATGCTAAAACATGGAGGAATGGCAGCTAATGGCCATTGCGTCGCCTTTGCCCAAGCAATTGAAGAACCCATGAAGATTTTTCCTTGATTACCATCTGAAATTAAAGTACTTAAAGTTCAAAAACAAGACAAAAATGACATCAATAAAGATTTCCTAGTGAGAAGACAAAATATACTATCAGCACTTCAGTTTCTTTAATCAAATACCCCAGGCTTCTCTGACATCACAATATCACCGGAACGAATAGATCTACTTCGTAAATGGAGAACTGGACATCAGCACCTTGGAATACACAGATTCTGCAAGTCAGGTGAACGACCTTGGTCCTGCTCCTAATCAAACCACCCACTTAAACGATGAGGAAGTAGAAGAAGCATTAACCAGCATTTCAGGAGTCTCACTTCAAGATGACCTGATAGATCTACAGCAAAAAGTACAAAGCATAATAACAGAAGTCACTAAAGAAAATAACAATGTAACGATAAATCAAAGAAAGACATTAACAATTCCATGGCCAACACAAAATAAAGAGCCCATCTCTGAATTTACCACAAACAATTTTTTAACACTTGCTTTTCCCACATTATTTCCTACTGGCAAAGCAGACTCTAGGCAAAACAGACCACGAACCTGTAATTCATTGGCCGATCGGGCACATCATCTCCTTTGGTATAAAGACGGCCGGTTTGCAAAACGTCCCTTCTTTAAATTCATTGTCAACAATATGATACAAAGAAAAGCAACTCTAGAACAAGGCAATTTCATCATCAAACACAGACAACCATTCAGTCGCAAAGAAATTGATGTATTTTTCTGCAAACTTACGAGGCACACAGCAATATTGGTGACAGCGCCAGAGAGAGCTGTAAGCCCTTGTTCAGTTGTTCAGTACAACATCTCACAAAGCCACGGATTGCCGAATGTGTTTTCTACAGGGAGTTGTGCAGAATTTTATTTCAAGCCGTTGAGGAGGCTCCTTGCCATGTATGAGGAAAAAACTACAGGACAACAATTAGACCTTAACAACAAACCAGAGGTCTTTTCTGCATTGCAGAAATATCCACATGTTGTTGGTCATTATTTTCATCTTCGTACTGCATCCTATTTTAAGCATGTTTTTAAAAATCTTTTTCAAACAAATAATTATTGGTCCAGATATGAATTTGCAAAGTCAAGAGGCATGATTCACTGGCACATGTAGGCTGCTATTAGAGGTAGGCCATTATTAGAAGATTTACGGTGCCCTGTACACATGCCTTGGAGGACGGTAACATTCTGGTCTAACAAACACAGCAGTTATTATAATTATGAGAGAATTAAGCCTACTTTGTTCATGTGAGGTTGGGAATGACTTTGCGAGCATTGGTAAACAATGCCTTCCTGATTCTCATCACTCACATTGTGTCTCTTCTAGGACCCTGTGCTGTTCTCGGGCAGCCTGCGCTTTAACCTCGACCCTGCAGGCGCTTATACTGACGCGGATGTGTGGGCGGCACTACAACAGGCGCATCTCAGCAGCTTCGTAGAGACGCTGCCAGGCCAAGTGATGTACGAGTGTGGGGAGGACGGAGACAACCTCAGGTAGTAACACGCATGTCATTGCAGTAACTAGAACGCTCCAGAACTACTTGATGGGCCAAATCCATGGCAGACATATTGGACTGATCATGATTATACAGCTGTTGGTCATGCCTGTCCTATTACATCCCGTCATACTTGTCAGTTGGGACTGCATTCGCCCTGCACGGATGATGTGTTTAGTAATCACTTGGAATTCTATATACATCACTCTTCCATCATCACAACTTATAACATCACAAGAAGGGAGAAGATTGACCCAAAATATAGATTTTTGACTTTCAAAATCATCAATTGTTACATGCCAAAATAGTGACTATATGTATCGTAGTTATTATTGAGAGAGAGTGTTTTGAGGACATCTAATTTCTTTTTTAATAAATTCTTAAAACAAAGGATCAATATCAGTGGTTTGTTCAGTCAGATCGAATTTTGATTTTCTATGATTTGATTTAAAAAGTGGTTAAGGAAAGAAGGTAAGAAGATTGACCGAAAATATAAAGATTATTGACTTTGAAAAATCATCAATTGTTACATGCTAAATAGTAATAAATGTATCATAGTTATTATTGCCATCCTAACCTACAGACAGTGTTATGGATAGCTTTTCTCAATACCTAATTGAGTTGGCCATGGATAATTAGTCTATGTGTACCTAAGGAATTTTCCATAAAACAGCAATAATCTAAACAGGACGATACTACTTTACAGTCACAGTTTCCGGTACTTGTCAGGGTCAGGATTAGCCACTCGTCCGTTCGTATTGACTAGTAAAAACTAGTGGAAGACGAGTGCTAATTTTTAGAAACTCGTTCTTTTTACGAGGAGCAATTCTGAATAATTTGTCATACAGAGAGTTTGTACAAGGAGGACGAGTACATTTTTTTCAGGAGAAGTAGATATTTGAGGGTTACTAGTCCTGCTGACGACTAAAACTTTTCCACCCAATCCTGACCCTGACTTGTGCCCGACTGATGTAAAAGCAACACCAGGTCATTGGCATCCATGTTACGCCATATCATCATCAACTCCCCGGGCAGCATAGAGTACTTGCTACAGTAGCACACGGTTTTCATCACACCTGCCTGACATGTAACTACCGTAGAACCTCCAATTAGAAGGAGCTCTTTTTTTAAGACCATTTCTCATGCTCAAAGACCATACAAGGCTATAAAAAACACTCCTATTGAGACCACTGAAGATCAATCCGGTGATGATCTTAAGAGCAGTATGTAATGTGTGAGTACCACACTACTAATGTAGTATTGTGTGCTTCCGTGGCCGAAAGGATAGGGAGTTGGACTCATGACCAGAAGGTCGTGGGTTCGATTCCCTGTCGGAACTGGTGATGTGTGTTGAGCAAACTTTCCCCTAACAGGTTGCACACTGCTCCATGGTACCTACACGTAAAATAGGTACAGGTAGGCGAGTAATTAGCACGTGTGCGCTACAGCAGCAAATGATGTGTGCCGCCAGTGTTGTATGCTCCCCAGGGAGTTGAGAAAGGTAAAATGTTGAGTGACAAAGATGCCAATGACCTGGTGTAAATGAGTCAACTGAGCAGTACAGCCCCTGGATAGTAGACTATAAACCTTCGACATTTACATTGACATTTTTAATGCTCCTCCACCCTTCGGTTTACAGTGTGGGTCAACGACAGCTCGTCTGCCTGGCCCGTGCGTTGCTCCGCAAGACGCGGATCCTGGTTCTGGATGAGGCCACGGCCGCCGTGGATCTGGAGACAGATGACTTGATCCAGACCACGATACGGGAACAGTTTGCGGAGGCCACAATCATCACCATTGCACACAGGCTGAACACGATCGCAGACTACGACAGGTTAGTCACACAGACTGCTCGCTGACCAGTACAATAAAATACAGGCGTATGCAGACAGTTTGAAAATAAGCCCTTGTTCAAAAGCAGCAATAACGGTGAGAGATTTTGGAAGATCTCGTCCAAGCAAATCAACACAGGCGAAATAAGTTCAGGCATCAATCAAACGTCAGAAGTACAATTTTACATTACCAAGTAAGAGAAAACAAGCATTGATTTTGCTTTTGAAATAAGTCTAGCCTGGAGAAAAAGGGGGTTCTCAACCCATGGGTGGTTATTGCAACACTGAATATGTGCAGCAGACCAACAATGAGATAATAGATCATAATACCCTTAAATTTCGAGAACCAAATTCAGACCCAAGTAAATAAAGCAAAGCAGTTAGTAGAAATTACTAGAAATTACAAATATCCATAATGCAAAATGCTTGTTTTATGTTCCAATATGTTACAAAATAAAAGTTTTACGTGTTGAGAACGATCTTCTATGACACAAAATTGTAACTGTTAAAGAGTGCTTACAATGAAGCCATAAATATCTTAATCATCAGTAAATATTCATAACACTAAGCATCCAATTACTTTACTGACAAACACATACAGTTATGCATTTTAATCACGATAATAGTCCAATTATTTCTCATTTTATATTCTGTAATGGCACGTCTTGGATATTCCATGTTCAATCACCATGTTCGTCAAAAACTTTAAAGTGCAAATAAATTAAGATATCAATAAAACCTCTTGGCCTAACCTGTTATCTTCTGTCAATCACGCTACCAAACCAGTTGTAACTGCCAAGGAAATAAAGGCATTACAACAGACTAGATAAAAAATGGAAGAATCATGTGTGTGATTTGTGACTTCATAAGCAAATACAGTCACTACACTGCAGACAGATTGATCATCATTGATGAGAGCACTGACCTAACAAAAGCATGTTGATCTGTTATGCTTTTTTGTATTAGATTGGTACTAAATGTACCAAAGGATTAACTTTCCTTTGATAAAACGTTCATTATGTGATCTCTACGGTCTTGTGAACGGAAATTTGACTGCCAGTACCACTAGTGCAGGGCTGCCTACTGTCCCTGACCATCAGGGATTGTCTCAGGGATTGTCCCTAAAATTGTCTTTTTTTAGACAGTTTCCCTGAAATTCCTGATTTGAGTTTCATGTCGATGAAAATTTTAGAAAGAGTCCAATCATCAAATAAATCTGGATAAAGAAACTTTTTCATAACAGGCTTATGAACAGACAGTTGTGATATCTTTATTGTGAAGAAGTTGTGAACAAATCAGTATTTGGTTGTAAATAAATATTATAAATTGTGTTCTTGTAAATAAATTGTTTTTATCAGTTATTGTTATGTCAAGTGCACATCTGAAATGTCCGTGGTACTGAAAACATTTGTCCCTGAACTGTCCCTGAAATGTCCCTAAAGTAGCAATTTAGGGTAGGCAATCCTGCTAGTGACACTTTTCAGACAACAAGGAAACGACTGCAAGATAAAAAATTGATTCGTAGAATGCAGTATGACCGGGCCTTGACATACTAGTACTAACATTAACATCATTAGACTCAAGAATGATAAGAAATAATACAACTGTATAATGAACAAGCAATAAATCTGATGAGAATCTTGTATTGGGAGCTTTGGAGGTTCATATTTGAAGTAATTTGATTGGGAGTTTTATATATTACCTTCCAATCAAAAATGTGTTCAGGATAAAGGGATTCCCATTTATAAACTGCATTGGGAGTTTGGGCTTTCAGTGAAATGAAATAACATCATTAGACTCAAGAATGATAAGAAATAATACAACTGTATAATGAACAGTTCCCAGAAGACCCTGAAGATAGCCCACTGGCAGTATGTGAACAAAATGCTGGCTCAAGGTCTCGAAGACAATGACCAGAAACCCTTCTGGCTTTAGATCAGAAGCCAGCGTCACGACAACCAGGGCGTATCACCACTCCTGAAGGGGAACGAGCTCCACTCAGATCCAGCTACCAAGGCCGAGATCCTCAGCCAACAGTTCAGTTCTGTGTTCACCATCGATGAGCCTGATAGAGCCGACATCAGCCTGGAAGGACCCTCATACCATCTGCACGATCCTCTGCATGTTACTGAACCTGGAGTACTTAAACTGTTGAAGAATCTCAATCCAGGTACAGCTTCAAGTCCGGATGAGATCCCTGCTCGTCTGCTCAAGGAACTGGCTGATGACATAACACCGGTCGTGACCAACATGCAAACGCTTATCCAAGGGCAACTACCCGACATGTTGAGAGATGCATGGGTGATGCCCGTGTTCAAGAAGGGAGGAAGAAGTGTAGCAGACATAGATTTTAGTAAGGCCGCAGCTCAGTCATTACTCCAATGGAGCCAATAACTCTTCTAGCTTTTGCTGGAATCCCAACTATGAATTAACAAAGCGTGTCACACTTGCCAGTGCGTACAGTTCTTCAATACAAGCAGGGAGGCAGATTCTTGTGGACATAGAGTGTTTACATAGAGTTAAATAGGTTCTGTTCTGAAATGCTGTGTGTATGCAAGAAGCGGAAATGTGTATATAGCTGTGGCTATGTTGAGATGGGATACACAAACTCGCACCATATCACTCCCCAAGATCCAATTTTTGTGTTTATTTGTAGAAAACAGGTCAATTTTAGATACAAATTGATACAAACATGAAATATAATATTACTGATATTTCATTGTAAAAAATAAATATTTAGCACTAAAAAAATGATCTGAAAGACAAATCTCTACAAATATTTTTTTTCTTAATATTTTTATTGTATCACAGATATAAATAAAATTTTATACAATTTTACAATTTGTTCTGACGAACCTTCTAGATGGCAATCTCATTATTTCAGTGGTTTGTTCAGTCAGATCGAATTTTGATTTTCTTGGAGTAAATTTAAAAAGTGATTAAGTAAAAAAGGAAGAAGATTGACCGAAAATATACAGATTATTACATGCCAAATAGTAATAAATGTATCATAGTTATTATTAATGAGAGGAATGTCTTGAAGACATCTAATTTCTAAATTCTTAAAATGAAGGAACGATATCTCATTCGCATTGATTTTCATATCATAAATGTACTTTTTTGCAAAAAGAATAAAAGCGTTCATGCAGTCTAAGTTGGGTTGTCGTTAAAGTTTGGTATACCAACTAAAATATCACATATATATAACTTAATGTTCACATAGTTAATATTTCTCCAAGAGGTTAAGAGGGAGGTCCAAAAATGCTGCAACTCCTTGCATTGGTACAAATGATGCTCAACTGTGTCTGTTTCATTGCAGTGGTTACAATTACTGTATTCGCTTTCCTTCCATATTGATAGTAGGCTATTACAAGCAATAAATCTGTTGAGTATCTTGTATTGGGAGCTTTGGAGGTTCGTATTTGAAGTAATTTGATTGGGAGTTTTATATATTACCTTCCAATCAAAAATGTGTTCAGGATAAAGGGATTCCCATTTATAAACTGCAATGGGAGTTTGGGCTTTCAGTGAAATGAAATAAAGGTACAAACATACAACCACGTAAATTGTCACACTCTCGAATGGTATAAGGATTATGTATTACTAAACATTAGTTATTTGATTCATTTAATTGGTTGTTATATATTTTATATGCTACACAAGATATCTTCACCTCTTCATAAGAAAGTAATAACAGGATGCAGATGTGGTAAAGGATATTGATGAGTGATTCTGGAGTGATCCTGGAAGAAATTCAGTTATCATCAGACAATGGTAGCAAGACTGTCCAGCAAACAAACAAGTGTGTAAGGCATTATGGATAAAAAATGAGAATTCACCAGCCCGTAAAAGTTAAGTTAAGACACAGGCCGCGATAGACAATCACAAACGACAATAATTTGGGAGGGGGGTGGGGGACCTACCCTTGTCTGGTAACATGTAAATTTATACAAATTTATCCAAATCAACACCAAAGTTTGGCGACTCTTAGACGTAGAGATTTTAGTTAGGCCGTAGTTCAGTCATTACTCCAATGGAGCCAATAACTCTTCTAGCTTTTGCTGGAATCCCAACTATCAACTTCCCAAAGCAAGTCACACTTGCCAGTGCGTACAGTTCTTGAATACCAGCAAGGAGGCAAGATTCTCCTTGGGCATTGAGTGTTTACATAGAGTTAAATAGATTCTGTTCAGAAATGCTGTGTGTATGCAAGAAGCGGAAATGTGTATATAGCTGTGGCTATGCTGAGAGGGGATACACAAACTCGCAACATATCATTCCCCAAGATCCAATTTTCATTTGTAAAGAGATTCATTGGATTTCTTTTTTCTATCAACAAGTAACACTAATTTTGTGATAAATCCTTAAAAAAAACTTACTATATTGTCTTAATATTTTCGGACATTTTCAATGTCCATAGTCTGAGACTTATCTGTCACCAGGTGGCAGCACGTGACTATTCAAGAAGTGAAGAGAAAGAAGAAAGATACCAACAATAAGAAGTCTCGGAAGACAGCTGAAAAAGACTCTAAGGGAGCCAGAGGTATGGTCGTTCTCCCTTACGTTAAAGGCTTGTCTGAAAGAATGGCTAACGTTTTAAAAGATCACAAGATCTGTTCAGCCTTCAAACCTTATAAGACTCCGCAAGATTTTAGTTCATCCCAAGGACAAAGTCAAACAAGAAGAAGTATGTGGGAGTGTGTACAGTATTGGGTGCAAGAACTGTCCAAGTTTATACATTGGTGAATCAGGCAGGAAGTTTGGCACACGGCTCAAGGAGCATCAAAGAAATGTGGAGACACATGACCATAAAAATGTGCGCACCAGAGCCACTCGCCTCAGCACTACAGAAGTTCACCAATCAGCCATAACTGACCACATGAACAACCTCAACCATGTACCAGATTGGGATAGTGCTAAAGTTGTGAGTAAGGAGTCGAACCCACTGGACAGACAAATCCTAGAGTCGATAACAATCCGGAAGACTGAGAACATGAACAGAGATGAAGGAGCATACCAGTTATCTCACGCCTACAACAACCTTCTGAGACCTAGGGCAGCCCCAAACCACCGCGCATGCCCTCGACCACCCCCCAACAACAAACACTGACCGACTTCCATTTCTGTCACGTGCTGCCACCTGGTGACAGAAAAGTCTCAGACGATGGACATTGAAAATGTCCGAAAATATTAAGACAATATAGTAAGTTTTTTAAGGATTTATCACAAAATTAGTGTTACTTGTTGATCCAATTTTCATGTTTATTTGTAGAAAACAGGTCAATTTTAGATACAAATGGATACAATCATAAAACATAATTTTAGTGATATTTTATTGTAAAAAAATAGATAATTTGCACTAAAAAATGAGTGAGAGAAGAATTTCTAAAAATATATATTTTTTTTAGTATTTTTATTGCAACACAGATAAGATATATTGTAAGATATATTTGAAACTATGTAATTTTTAATTGAGTATTCATAAGTTTAATTTTAATATGCTGTATTGGGTTATATCAAGCATTGGTAATGTGAACAGTTTGGCTATGATGAATGGTGTAGTAGCCATGAAACAGGCTTGTAAGCCACGAGTTGATAATTTTTATGGAAATAAAACAATATATTTGGCTCCCTCATTCCATGTATGAAACATCATAATCGTATATATATATATATATATATATATATATATATATATATATATATATATAACTATAACTATATTCATTACAATGGATGGAAAAAGACATATCAGAATGGTAAGATGGAAAGCTATAGTATGAAACCATTGTCAGTTAAAATTAATGTTCATTGTGCCTATGATGGCTTTGCCTGAAACACTGTGTAGCAAATTAAATAAAATAATAAAATGATCTAGTTCTTTAGCTTGGATATTCAATGCTCCAGCCACCTGTAGAGCACTCTTATGTATAGATTTCATCAATTTATTTATTTACTTCAAGAACTATATATATGCATTTGATTTTTTTTTAAATTCACCTCTATTACAATTTATGGAATTGTATATTCTGAAATAAATCATGTTATGTTATGTTATAACTTGCCGTTGATTTCAGGGTGATGGTGATGTCAGAGGGGGAGATTCGTGAGTTTGACTCACCTGATGTGTTAATGGCAGACAAGGGCTCTCTGTACCACGCCATGGCCAGGGACGCCGGCCTCACAGCATCCTAGTCATCATCAGCAGACACCAGCACAATATTACACAGACGCTTTATACTATTGACAATGAGAGAAAACACGGACTGAAAGCTCTTTCATTACACTCAGTGTTTTCTTGTAATGCAACGCAGATTCCTTGGCTATTGCAGTAAAACTTTGCTTAGACAATAACTCTATGATTTTTTGTAAGTAAAATATATAGTTGCAAACTTGCAAGATTTCACAATGATTGTTGATCGCCAGAAACTTCACTTTATGTTTTAGCTTTCTTTGCAGCCACATTTAAAGAATAAAATAAAAATACAAAATTTGCTGAATCAAAGAAGCTATGACGACCAAGGAAGCCTATAAATTATAAAAGCTTTATCATGTCAAGAATATTGAACATTACTTAAGGTAGAGGAAACTTTCCTATATTTCCATAGGGAAATTCTTTTACTAAATTGTGCCCTATATTCCCGTAGGGAAATTGTTTTACTAAAGTGTACAAATAAGTAACACATGATTGACTTGGTAGAGTGAAGAAGCAATGGTCATTTGTGCCAAGCACTATGCATTACAACCTCCATTCAACTTCACCTTTATACAGCGTGTACATCTGTATGACCATTTTCCGCTTATATTCCCATTCCTTCAGAAAGAACATTCATGAAATCCCCAGGTGGTCTTAATGGGATTCTAGTGCGTTTAAGAGCTGTCTATTTAAACCTTTTTGATAATTGATGGAAAAAAGTTTACATGCTGTAGTATGCAGCATTAAGAATTGTCATTTTGTAGCTTATTTTGTTTTCAAGCAAGACATTGCTAGACATTTTGATAACCATGCTAGTATTTTGTTAATTTTCAGTATTATGCACTAGGTTGTTGAGCATGTTTGGGGTGTGTGGCGTGGGTAGTCAACTAAATTTTCTTGTTGTTTGGGAGTATTCAGAGTTAGCCTCCTAAAGTAATTGCATAATCATCTTAATGAATGTATTCATAATGTTAGAGCGAAAATATTGCACCGTATTGATGTAGATACATAACATTTCTAATTGTGAAAAGTTCCTGTTAGTAGTGCTTTGAATGTAAGGAATAAAGAATAGAATAGGAATAAAGTAAATCCACGGATTACACTCAGTCACAGATTTTTGTATAGAACATATTCAATATATCTTTCACTCTTAAACTAAACTCTGCACATAATGTTTACACACCGTTTTAAGAAATATCAAAGTTATGAAATTCAAATAAACCAAGTTTAAAGTATACAAAAATT
Source organism: Streblospio benedicti (assembly GCA_019095985.1). Classification (NCBI taxonomy): domain Eukaryota; kingdom Metazoa; phylum Annelida; class Polychaeta; order Spionida; family Spionidae; genus Streblospio; species Streblospio benedicti. Next base: position 17,785,010 of record CM032666.1, on the reverse strand, counting down.
TGACAATTTCAAAGATGAACTTAGATGATATAGGATATCATACCACTGTAATTTCCTCTCAATGCTATATATGATTGGCTGTGAGCCAAAAACAGACGGAGTACATTTACCCCAATCCACATACTTTTTTAATTACCACCCAATCAGCCATTTTCAATTGACAGTTTATATTTTCAAAATCTTTTATTTTGATTATTGACTATTTTATGAAGATTGAGAATATATTAAAAATATATTTTCAATTCATTAGAATCCTCTATATTATAATTCAAAAGCAAAGCCTAAAGCAAAATCAGAAACCACATGAACTATATATTGAATAAGATGTTCCATCTATTCACATACAAAGGCCCCTAGCTGGGCCTAACATCGAACATGGATATGGGCCCTTGGCCCTTTACCCGAACTAATTACACCAACAAAACTGACTTTATTTTGGCACGGTAATTTCACTGAAAGTAACTTTCCTGGGTGTATATGTCATTACATACGGTTTATTTTGAAAGAAAGTTCCATCACTTGTGTAGATTTGCTTTCATTATCGCTAACAGTGCTAGTTTTGCCGCTTTTCTGGGTGTCAAGTCGATTGAACATCGCATTTGTTAATCGTCGACCTCAAATACAGCAATGTATAATCCATTAGTAATGTTATTCAACCAATCTATTACGAATGCTTGCTAGAAAATAGAAATAACTTACTTATTTTGATGGGGAAAATGTTTCTTGTTATATGCTTAAGATATTAAAGTAACATCAAAATGAATTATGTACGATCATTCCTAATGAGGTTTTACATAAAGTTATCTACTTTTAATCCCGATGACACTGCTTCTAAATAGCCATTTGACGGATTTTAAAAATGAAACATGTGACAGGATCTTACATGTCAAAGCTTTTGGCAGCCAAAAACGTGAAATGTTCAAATGTTACTGCCGGTTTAGGCCGTTAGCTCTAGGAGTCTGTAATGATATAATAAGTGTTGTTATTTATAGAATTTTCTTGTATGATAAATGATTGCAAAAACACAAACACCCATATTATTTCTGGACGACCCAGAATATCACCCGGACAACCTACGTTTTGTAGTAGGTCGTCCGGACGGGCAAGCTATGATTTAGAATTACTGTGCTCTCTGTCTCTGGACAGAGATTTAGAATGATTTCATTAAGGAAAAAGGTGCTACGAACACTTGATGTAGAAAATCATAGAGTTGGTTCAGAAAATATTGACAGCTACATAATGTCATAAAAAGTTTAGAGTTAGATGGCAAGTACGATGATAACCCTGATGTCATTTTGAACGAAGATTTTTTAGGTAAGAAATGTATCTGAGGCTTGAAAAATCTTCCGGATGAAATCATTATTAAAAAATGTTATCACTCAGAACATATGATTTGTCATACAAAATATGAGATTCTGTTAGTAGTTATTGATATAGAACCAATTGTAGGAGCAACGCCTCCACCAGGAAGTGGATGCACTCAGGGAGACACTCAAATTGGCACAGGCCGAAAACGCTCGCAACAATAAGGCCATGAGGGACATGGTGGGCCACCAGAAAAAGAACGCCATCAACGTGACAGCTATGTCTAAGGCAATGGCAGCAGTCTCTGGGTCACTCAAGGCCCTGTTCCAAGGCACTGGCTCCGTGACAAACATTCCCTTCAGTACCACTCATACGGCATCCGCTCCAAAAATAGTTGAACCACAGACCACTATGGAGGCAACCACAGGAGGGCTGGCTCAGTGGCTGCTGACGTTGACACTCACGTCCGGTCCGTCCTGGAGATCCCCGTGGACATCCGTGACGGGCGTCAATTGTCGGAGGCCCGTAGTCGGCCTGGATCACCAGTCGCGAAAACCAGTACAGGGACAACCATCAATAGCTCACACAGTAGTCCATTCTCTTCAGACCTCATGGCGACGACCTCAGGCACGTCGATAGGTTCTGCGTGAGGGGCTCGCTCAGGTGGAGTTGATGGACTTTGACCGAGTTGGGGGGGGAGCAGAGTCATTGGATGATGATGAGTTCGCTGAGGGAGTCCCATTCCCTGATGCACTCCAAAGCAGCCACCTGCTAGATACCACTCCCTCGGGTAGAGTGTGATGGGACAACAGCATCACTTTGTTTTGAAAGAGGAGGCAGATCTGCCATTGAAGGTGTATTTTGTGAAGAAATGGCAAGGTAAACACACTTCTTAGCAATCTACCAACACAATAGGATTTTGTCTCTGTGATTGCTCCACATGAATGCATCAATGAAACAGATGCCAGGGCTTCAGATCTTTGGATTGATGACCTGATACACCTTAGTTCTAAAAGTGTGACTGAGATGTGGAAGTCTCTGAGAGGTAACTTGAAAATGATGACAACCAGATCAAAGCGCATATACCCAAGGCCAATGAGTAGTGAGGTTGAGTTTGCGCACCAGAATAAATGGCTAGTGTCTTTTTTTACATGTAAAAGTCCAATATCAAACATGTATTACTCCCCATTCATATTTGATGGTTGGACATTTTCATGTGCCTAGCAGTACATCATACGGCAAAAGGCCCTTCTATTTCATGATTCAACCATTGCTTCCCAGGTAATGCAGTTAACTGAACCTGTTAAAATGAAAGCACTTGGTAAGCATGTGTCAGGATTGGACAGAACATGGTGGCACCAAAATGCGCGGGAATTCATTTTCCCAGGCATTGTAGCCAAGTATGTTCAGAATTCTATCTGCCATTATTTTTTATGGCCTCTGGTGATAGAATTATTGCTGTGGTATCAACAGACAGATTTTGGGGTACTGGTTACGACCTGCAGCATCCAAATCTTTGGGTTCCTAATTCATGGAGAGGGAAGAATGTTATGGGAACCATATTGATGGCTGTGCAAGATGGTGAGCAATTTACAATTATTTTATTTACAAAAGAAATTGGTTAAATTTACACCAGCTTCTAATGGTTAGTGTGTTAGAAAGTGTATTTTTTGGTACAAGTTATGCAAGTTAGATATTTATTAAAAACATTTACTAAACGTAGTATCCTTGAAATTAGAACTAATACTTCCATCTGCAGTTATAAACAGCCACTGATCAGCCACAAGTCATTTTGAAGTCATTTTGAAAAATAGGTTAGTTTGGTATGCATCATTATTATTATAATTTTTTCAAATTTTTTTACCGCAAAAAAATCAGGTTAGGTAGGGGCCCCTTCATTTTTTTACTACACATAGAAGGAGTTAGGTCTCTTTCAGATTTTTTGTTTTATTTCTCAAATTCAAGATTTTCAAGTAGCCGCATCATCAATATCCATTGCTTCATTTGGTTGTCTCTGTCTACAGGAAAAACAACAACAAAAAAGAACTGCAATCATATGAATTACTTTAAAATCAATGTTAAAACCATGTCCTATCCAGTTGTCTTCTTGTAATCTATATTGATAGATCTATGATAAACAAGAGATAGCATGACACAGTTGATATAATACATAAAAGAAATTTCTACACCACCCACCACACCCAGCATCCACATGAGTAATGCATTTGGTTGTGTTGTTGTACAACTCATACGGTATCCGCTCCAAAAATAGTTGAACCACAGACCACCGTGGAGGCAACTGCAGGAGGGCTGGCTCAGTGGCTGCTGACATTGACACTCATGTCCGGTCCGTCCTGGAGAACCCCGTGGACATCAGTGACATCCTGGATCAGCAGTGGTAAAAACCAAAACTGGCACATTTCTAACTTGTCTAAGGAGTAAGCTTTGTTGGCAGCATTTATCTGTCAATATAAGTTATGTTTCTATGTTTAAAATATCAAAGTTTATTTTCTTTCTTATATTGCAGCAGTTTTTTATTATCTATTAATTAATAGATTTGAATTTTAATATCTGCTGTTATGTCAAGTAAAAATTTCTTCACATCGAAAAAGGGGACCTATTAAAAAATGCATAATATCTCCATTTTAAAATGACCGTTTTGTTATATCTTGTTTAGAATTCAATTTTCTACAAGACTAAAATTTTAAATCATTTGACAGCTTAAAACATTATGTTGCCAGACAACACATATTTTCGATTTGACTCTATGTTATTTACTGGTAAAACCTGGGTTCAAACAAGATAACATAACATTTTTTTGGTCGGCCCTTTTAATATTTTTTTTAAAGTTGAAATTGATAGTAGACATATTAAAGAATATCTAGTAAAAATTTCATGACATTTGACCGCCAAGTTTTATACGGCACCTGGCACCTTAACACTTACAGGGTGGGGGGCTATAGTCTCCTTCAGGCGGTAGAAGATGTTTGTCTAGGGAAGCTGGACTATCAGTTGAGGGATTATAAGCGCATTGTTCTGTTAATAGGAACAAACATTTCGCTGCTCTTACTCCACCGATTGGTTCATGGTTTGATTTCCTTAGTCATCTTGCAGTAGAGAAAGAACAATCATGCCTTCTACTTCAAGTCTCGATGTTTTCAAGGGCTTAAAAAAAATAAAATAAATAAAATTTCGGTGCCAGATCACACCCATCTGAAGGATTTCATCTAGAAAGCAAAAACGAAAGTGACTCATTTGATGTGATTGTGGGAGAAGCGTTTTTTATGGTCTACTGAGAGACACATCTAGTAAGTATCAACCAGAAATTTGTGTTCCTGGTATTCGTTGTAGACTCTTTCTTGATGAGAAGAAATCTGCTACCCCTTGCGAAAAATCCAATGTTTTTTATCACAGCGTTTTAAATCATCCGGCAGACAATCACGAAACAATTAAAAATGTATTAGATCAACTGTATAAAGATTTCATCAAAAGTGGTAAGTTCAAGTCTTTGATTGTAGGTGGTGATTTCAAAACTTATGATCACTTGGTTACCCTCAAGTACCTATATGATTACCATCTTTCTTGGATGCATGCTATAATTGGAGATTTTCATGTAATCAAAAATTTTCAAACTGTTTTGATGAAGATCTACTGGGATGCAGGACTGAAAGACACTGCAGCTGTCTCAAGAAATTAGGGGAATGTGGCTCATTCCGCTTGACTCACGATTTTCTTTTACAGGTTTGGGAAGCCGTTATGCGTCTGCAAATCACAACATTTCTAAATAAGAGAAATAGTAACAACATGAGAATAAAATTTCTATTACTACTGAAGATATTGAGAAACAAGTGCTGGCCTCTTTAGATGGAATGATGGAGAATAAAAAACCTTTTTAAGATGTTGATGACTACCTTTTGAATCAAGATATACTATTGACAGAAATTGAAGACTTAGAGAAGGAATTTTCTGCATTCAGATTAGATCAGTCTGCAAAAATAAGACTTTCAAATTTTGGGATTCCTTTGTCCATCATGACTGCATGCTGTACATCGGCCTTTGGTTGGCCAATAGAATGGGGTGACTGGAATTTGCGTTTGAGCTGTGTGAAGAAAATGGTGCCACTATTCAGAATCACTTATCACAACAATTATGCCAAGTGCATTCCTCAACATCTTTCAGATTTAGGCACTCTTTCTAAAATCAATGCTAGATAATTTCATTGCAGGCGGATTCAATGTTAGTTTGCGTGGCATTAGGTACGCTTCACTTGCACTTGATGAAGCTCATGAGTCAGCCATCAATTTACATCAAAACATAAAAAAATATCAACAACACCTTCAACAATTCGCCCTAGCCAAGATCAGGTGTACAAAAGCTGTCAGAAGGGTAAAAATTAAAAGTTCAATTAGGAGCTGTCAAATGTTATAAAAATTTTCATTATACTGTCAATTTTGCAAAATGAAACATTTTACTTGAATAAGTTAAGTTGAAACTTATATTGCTTTTGTTAACCATATCTGGTAATGAACACATAATGGGTTACATAAGACATTCAAAAAATGTCATGTAATCCATACCCCACCGATTGGTCCATGGTTTGATTTCGTTAGTCATCTCGCAGTAGAGAAAGAACAAACATGCCTTCTACTTCAAGTCTCGATGTTTTCAAGGGCTTAAAAAAAATTCAAATTTCAGTGCCAGATCACACCCATCTGAAGGATTTCATCTAGAAAGCAAAAATGAAAGTGACTCATTTGATGTGATTGTGGAAGAAGCGTTTTTTATGGTCTACTGAGAAACACATCTAGTAAGTATCATCCAGAAATTTGTGTTCCTGGTATTCGTTGTAAACTCTTTCTTGATGAGAAGAAATTGGATACCCCTTGTGAAAAATCCAATGTTTTTTATCACAGCGTTTTAAATCATCCTGCAGACAACCATGAAACAATTAAAAATGTATTAGATGAACTGTATGTTGACTTCATCAAAAGTGGTAAGTTCAAGTCTTTGATTGTAGGTGGTGATTTTAAAACTTATGATCACTTGGTTACACTCAAGTACCAATATGATTACGATCTTTCCTGGATGCATGCCATAATTGGAGATTTTCATGTCATCAAAAATTTTAAAAATTTTCTGATGAAGATCTACTGGGATGCAGGACTGAAAGACACTGCCGCTGTTCTTCATTTTGGATCAACACTCAAGAAATTAGGGGAATGTGGCTCATTCCGCTTGACTCACGATTTTCTTTTACAGGTTTGGGAAGCCGTTATGCGTCTGCAGATCACAACATTTCTAAATGAGAGAAATAGTAACAACCATGAGAATAAACTTCCTGTTACTACTGAAGAGATTGAGAAACAAGTGCTGGCCTCTTTAGATGGAATGTTGCAGCATAAAAAATCTTCTTTTTCAGATGTTGATGACTACCTTTTGAATCAAGATATACTATTGAAAGAAATTGAAGACTTAGAGAAGGAATTTTCTGCATTCAGATTAGATCAGTCTGCAAAAAATAAGACTTTCAAATTTTGGGATTCCTTTGTCCATCATGACTGCATGCTGTACATCGGCCTTTGTTTGGCCAATAGAATGGGGTGACTGGAATTTGCGTTTGAGCTGTGTGAAGAAAATGGTGCCACTATTCAGAATCACTTATCACAACAATTATGCCAAGTGCATTCCTCAACATCTTTCAGATTTAGACACCCTTCCAAAATCAATTCTAGATAAGTTCATTGCAGGCGGATTCAATGTTAGTTTGCGTGGTATCAGGTACGCTTCACTTGCACTTGATGAAGCTCATGAGTCAACCATCAATTTACATGTAAAACAAGCAATATTCCGCAGCAATGAAGGGTACATTGAAAAAATTGGTCTGTACTTGCCTTTCAGAGCTGACATGCTAGAAAGCCTTAGACAGCAGATCAAATGTGAGCCAAATTCTGTAGAACATGAGGACCTTAAAAAGAGTGTCATTGATTTACAGGATCAAAACATAAAAAATTATCAAGAACACTTTCTT
>CM032666.1:17736077-17768414 GCA_019095985.1 Streblospio benedicti | reverse complement strand
GGGAAAGGATAAAAAAATTGGAAACATCAAACCCGGAAATTGATTTTCATGAGGGATGGGTGTAAAAAGTCTGGGAGATGATGATATATTAGATAATTTCTTTAGCACGGAAAATGATTACGAGTCTGACGAAGATTTTGAAGTAAATCTCTTTTACAACAGCAGCCACGATTAATGTAAAATATCTGAAAAAATGTTGACAATACCTTTGAAATGCATTGATCATAATATTAGTTATTGCAATTCTATAAAAAATAAATCTAATTTGTTTGCTATAAAAAAATTGCCACTGTGTTGACAAATTTCATATCAGCATGATACATATGTGAAAATTTAAACAGAACCAAAGGTGATTATATAAACTTATTAAGTAAACAATGATGATCAAGATTAAGATATTATTTACTAAGATATGATTTAATAAATATAAAAAGATGAATAAATTCAAAACTAAAATATCATCTGTATTCAAAGTGTTAGACATCTACGATTATAATGTTGATTACGGCAGCTTTCAGTTATCACTGATGAGTATGGACCAATTATGATTGAACATCACTAATATTGGTATCTTTTTATCAGTCTGATTTCAGAATGTCTCATCCTCTTTGTCCTCTTACTGCAGGAAATCAACATGGTTATGGGTTGGGATACAGGCGTGCATGCTCTAGTCTGCACAGCCTCATCAACTGGCAGACACTTCATCCCAAGACTTTGCTCATTGGGGACAGTTTGCCTCAGAATCTCCGCCATCTGCCTACCGGTAGGACACAGGTATGCTCCTATCCAGGTATATATGTGGAGAGACTAGCAAATACCCTGGTGAGTAAAACTTTCTCCTATAAGAATTTCATCATATGGGTGGGAACAAATAACGTGTTGAATTTTAAAAGTAATCAAAACATCATTGATTTTTTGAGTACTTTTAAGAGCCAGTTTGAAAATCTAATAGAGGTAGTTCAAACAAGGAACAAATATGAAGCTGGCATTTTTGTTTGTTTATTGCTGCCTAGATTTGGCTTTCACAAAGAGGTCATTGCCCAGGTAAACACACTTCTTAGCAATCTACCAACACAATATGATTTTGTCTCTGTGATTGCTCCACCTGAATGCATCAGGTGTATAGACGAAACACATGCCAGGGCGTCAGATCTTCGGATTAATGACCTGATACACCTCAGTTCTAAAAGTGTGACTGAGATGTGGAAGTGTCTGAGAGGTAGCTTGAAAATGACGACCACCAGATCAAAACGCATATACCCAAGGCCAATGGGTAGTGAGGTTGAGTTTACGCCCCAGAATGAATTGCAAGTGCCTTTTTTTTACATGTAAAAGTCCATTGTCCAACATGTATTACTCCCCCATTACTTGATGGTTTGACATTTTCATGTGTCGAGCAGTACATCGTACAGCAAAAGGCCCTTCTATTTCATGATTCAACCATTGCTTCCCAGGTAATGCACATGGTGCACATAGTGGTGCACATAGGGAAATGTATGACGTGTCATGAACAAGGAATAAATAGTAAATACATAGGGGAATCAAGGTCAGCTTTTGTGAGCTAAAAACAACATGTAAATGCCATAAGAAATAATGCAACACACTTTACTTTAAGCAAACACAATAATGCCAATAGTAATAAGAGGAATAAAGTATTTAAAATGGAAATTATGAAAACCTTTCGGAAACCTTTAGTCAGACAAACTAGAGAAGGAATTGAGATATGAGAGTTGTCACGGTTCGGCTCCCACTTTTCTGCAAAATTGTCATTTTTTTTATATTTTAGTTTGTATCTTCATAATTTTCTAGCACAGGCTGGACAACTGCTATACAACTTTAAACATCTGAAACCTGCTCTCAAAGGCTTAATCTCTGCTTGTGTAAATTGTAGTAGTAACTGGACAATTATTTTTCCCCACTGTGTAAGCACGTTTTCCATCTTCACTGTTACCTTAATCAAGACATCACCGTTGAGTTGTTGGTATCAACAGTTCTTTCCCACAGTTTCATAATCGTCAGAGTCAGGACTACAACGTACACACAGACAGTCACGGTTGAACACCATTAAAATATGTCCAAGACGGGTAAAGCAAACAAAGGGCCCCCCATTTTCCCGGGATGAGGCTAACAACCGTGGAGATGAACCATTCATGCTGCTCCCACCATGATACAGTCTTTGTTTGGGGAGGCAGCCGATGCTGTAATTGCCCACAGTCAAGTAAAAAGAAGCACGAAGCAAACAGGATGCCAAATAGCGTTTGCAGCAAGGGTATTACGGCCGCAATTTCACAGACATTTCTCATGAAAAATATGAGATAAACATTTGGTACAAGCTAATTAAAGCAATCAGAGACAACTTTTGTAAATGTCGTATTTTGCTAGCTTCGTACACGCCACCCGAGTTCAGAACTATTGGACAATACACATATTGTATGTCAAATTTGTGAAATAGGCAAAATGTCTTCACACAATTCTATACAAGCAAATCTCTACAATTAGAGGTAGACAAATCACACCGCCCACAAAATCACAACGGGCAGGTAAAATTTAAAATAACCTATTGATGAAAGATCAGAATGTGTCTACCATTGCTTAAATACTCTATAGCTATTTAATAAAGAAAATTGTTCAGTCATAACAGCTCACTTTTTGGCATGCACAGTCATATGGTGACTTTTCATCGTCTAAATGATTTGTGACAAATATGGCAGTAAAATAGCTTCTCACCAGTGTGTGTCCGCTTGTGCATCTTTAGGTTAGAACTTTCAGCAAAACATTTCTCACACTGATCACACTTGTATGGTTACTCTCCCGTGTGAGCGTGTACATAACTAACAACAACAGACCTGTGAGAGAAACTTTTATCAAACTCCACAGCCATAAGGTTTCTCACCAGTGTAAGTTCTCATGTGGGTTCTTCGTATCTACTGGTTAGTTATGAATAGAGCGTCTCTGCAGTGAGCACAGTGGCGAATTATTGGTTAAAATACAGAATAAATGTTGAATTTGAAGAGAGGTAAGAATATTTTTTATTCATACAGTAAAATGAATGGAAGCAGTAAAGACATGGAATTACCGAAGGTGGAAAATGACACCATGGATAAAATTCTCGCTAAACAGAATGCTGAAAATCTCGCGTTAAAAACTGAACTGGCGATGAAAAATCTTGAAATAGAAGGAATGCAGACAAAGTTGAAGGAAGTATTGAGTGTGGCGTCAACAATGACTGCTGCTACAGAACAGCTAGAAACACTGATGGAAGAACTCAAACAAATATCCAGCCCCAGATCAACTGACTAGACTCACGCCATTTTGTGGTCGTGTTTCTTAGCATGATCCACTGACAGCTAATTTGCTTAAAAGAACCAATTTGAATTTCCAGTACATCTTGCAAAAGAATTTCCAACCTCTATAGTTGAACTACTTTTGATCAAAATGATCATATGTTGGCAGCATTTGTGTTGTTTCTGATTTTTGTTGCGGTCATCTGTTGGCGTTTTCATTTGATGCAGATTTGGTTTGTGCACGGCCGTTTTTTTTTCATGATGGAGCGGCCAGCCCAACACGGGCAGGCCCACCTATTGCCATTTGTGCAATCGCGATTTTAGTTCGACACAAGCACTTCGACTACACCAACGCTCACAGCATACCTAAGAACAATTCAGTCCAGCGCACAACGGACATCCCAGATTTTACCAGATATGTGTGAACTGCACCCAGGGTGTACACAAAAGTTTGAACAAGGATATCATAAGTATAGGATATTGCAGCTAGCCCAAATATGAAATGCCTTCTGCACTGCAAAACAGCAGCGCCACATAGTGGCGGAGAATACAACTGCTGTGCAGGTGCTTGCTGTCAACATGGATTCTACATGTTTGCAAAGAAGAAAAGGAGGGGCTGTTTGTCAAGCATATAATTGTTCACTAGGTTATTATAACCAAGATTCACTTGAAAAACACTCTTTGTTTAAATTTCCTAAAGATAAAGTGAGGTAAGGCTAGATTTTATACTAAATTCACTCATAATAACTCTAAATGTTGTCAACTCAATACATCTAAACTGCATGCCTAGTGCTTCACTTACTCCTTTTTTGATCAAATGTTAAAATTCTGTAATAACTTCTTTATATTGACTTTTGTAATAATAATGTATGACATACAAGTGTTTGCATATTCTCCTAATATTGATCCTAAGTAAGGCCTATCATTATATTTTCTATACACTAGATATATTATCTTGCTTGGCTTGTTATTTTGTTTATGAAGTAGTTCTGTAAGTCTTTCCTAGGAATACTGTCACTGCCACTGTCTGAATCTAGTGGCTAGATGAGGTGTCATTTGACCCTCATTTGGTTTGAACTGTCAACACAATATCATACTTTGCTATGTTTCTAATGTAAAGTAATGAACAGTGTCCACCATGGCTTGCCCAAGTGCAAATTTGCTCAAAGATTAATTACAGTATTAATGGATTATTGTATGTGTTGAATAAAGTTGATATCTTCTCAGGTTATTTTAATTTCATATGTCAAATAAACTTCATAAAATCTCAGGTACTTTTTGTTTTATTTCTGTTTTCTATTTCTGATATTATACAGAATATAATACAGAACATACTAGTCATTTTATATCCTTTAATGTTCCATATATATCATTACATATTGGATTTTTATAATCTAATGTTACCTAATGAACTAGATGAAATTATTGTCTTATGTACAAATCAAGTCCCCTTATTCAAATGTTGGCCTCACAACAAATTCTGCTGTTAGATATTGTTATGGACATTTCATTAAAAGGGTACTTTTCAAAAGCAAGACTATTAATCCTTTGCAAACTATATCTGGATTGCAGAGCTCCAACTGTCGCACATTCATGCTTAATAATGACAATGTACTTTAAAGAAATGCCTTTACGGCTCCTTGTTATCTACTAGATGACCAGCTGAAATTATTCACAACCATTGATGAAAACTATGGCTGCATTATTGGTGCAAGCAGCACCCGCTGGATGGCATTTTTCAATGATAAAACCATTCAGACTTGGAGCAGAAACAGCTGCAGAAGATACTGAGGCCACCAGACAAAAACTGCTTTGGGGTATGGCCATCAGTCTGCCAACACCCGGACTCACTGTACACAGCTGTGGTGGACTTCAACAGCAGTAGCCTTTTTATATACGACCATGATGGAAGTTACCTCCGCACCCACAACCTTAAGTGTGAGCCTCAGCCTTTAAACGCCATTGCGTATAACCGAAAGCAGCTGTATGTGCTTCTGCCACACCCAGTCAGTGTGCTTGTGTTCACATGGACTGGTCAATTGGTCAGGACACCGGACGAACGACAGCTTGGAATAGCAGATGGGCAGTGGATATCGAATTATCGTAATATTGCCTGTGATGATGCTCAGTTCACCATTGTAGTTGGTGACAGAAGTGGTGTGAGCAGGTTTTCAGCGTACATTCCAATAAAGTTTGACTGTGGCGCTCACTCATTAGTAGAGAAAATAGATTAATTGACACAATAGTGAATGAATGAACCTTTGTCTCTGATTTAACTCTTTATTTATCTATGGTTCATGTTGATTACAGTATGTTTTAATTTCTTTTTATTAAGTGTCAATAATTTTCTCTGATCTCATGATATTCTAAATTAGAATATATTAAAATGTTCCTAATTTCATGTAAATAACTGTAAATAAATGTAAATAACTTTGTAAAATAAACAGAAATGTTCATATCAGAAAAGACATCACATCAATCATACCATGGTTATGTCATGGGCAATTATATATCATGTTACTTCATAAAATAAATGTACTGCAACAACCTATTCAGACTTTTAATATATTTTCAGTTTGTTTTTGTATATATATTGCTATATGTGATAATTACATTGTGTTGGATTATACGGGCACTTATACTTTCTCAACAGAAAATGCCTAAGAGGTGCATTGTGGCGGGCTGCAATAATGAGGGCAAAAAGTGGCTATTCCTTATTCTCTTTTCCGAAGGATAAAAAGGTATGTAACAAATACTAAATCGTTACTCTTACTATCAATCTTCATTTGCAAACATTAAGAAGCAATGACCAAGGTTTGACATAAGGACTGACAAGGTGAATAATGGCATAGGAGACATCTAGAAATGCAGGGTTTGATTTGGCCGCCGGTCCGAGGCCAGTTAAAATTGTGTCAGACAAGTAAACCTTATTACTTTGCTGGTCTGTCGGTCCATTGAGATTTCGGGGTCAAAATAAAATCGATATGTATGAAAAATTGATGAACTAGCGAGGTTGTCATTTCCTGGTTATGGCGGATAAATAAATTAATTTTTACATTTTTCACAAATCTAGAAAATCTGATGCCTGTTAGTTTGGAGTCTGCTCAAATTCTCGAGTTCAATCCCAAACCAGTTGTTGAGGTAACTTACATTCTTATTTGAGCTATAATCTGATTACCAGAAGTACATGTAATTTAGTCTATAGAACTAAATAAAATGCTATTAATTTATATTCATGTGGAAGCCTGTCTTCAATGTAACTTATAATGTAATGCTTCAGGAATTCTTTGCAATGAGCAAAAACTCAGAGTTTGTGATGATGTGCTACAGGGTCTGCTAGCAAGTCAACCCACTGAGGCAGAGGAGCAACTTCCAAGATGTTGAAGCACCTGATAAAGGACAGGCAGTTGCTGAAGTGGTTGATACTAATGATTATGAAGTCGACGTTGATGATGAGTATTATTACTCAGATTAGGACCTGATGGAATCTTGTGAAAGCCTTTTAAGTACAGCAGGCACGAGCCTACGCCAAACTCATTTGAAAACTTTATTCACTTATAACACCAGCATTTTAGGTCTAGCATTGCAGCACTCCTGAATGATAATTGAAATACTCTAAATATTTAGTGACAAATTGAAATGAAAAAAATATACAAAAACACTGATAATTTTCCTTTCATTAAAGTGCTATTAAACATCATAAATGCTCTATAGATTGCCTCTACTTTGTTCTTTATTTTTAAAAATTCTTCTTTTTAAAAATTCCTGGGTGGAATACCAACCTTTGCTCCTTCATTTATACCACCAGGACGCTGTGAGTCCCAATGGTTTCTGTTGGTATCTTAAAATTCTTGTACATATTCCAAATCATTTGAATGATTTATTGAAATTCCCTCAATTAATACTTGACATGCTGTCAAAGGGTGGTTTTGTCATGAATTGGTCTGGAACTGTATGGTCATCAATAGTCCTAGATGAAACACATTAGACAACGATAAATCTTAACATGAGGAAAGTGGTAAAATCAGTTTCAGAAGCGTCATTATATACTAAATTGTATTATTTACCCTACAGTGCTCAGATACATCGAAATTTTTTCAAATTGTTTAATGTTCAACATAAAGATAGTGATTCATATTTCGATCGCAATGAACGTATAATAGATTTGTATATGTCAAAATTATGAAATTGTGATGTTTTTAAATATAATGCAGATTATAGTCAAATTGATTTATTTTTGGAACCTGATGTGCATGCTAAACCACCAATTCAATTCAAACATTTATTTAGTAAGGAAGTAGCTTCTAATGTTGTTAAAGACAGCATGTTAAACTTCCAAACTAACACTACAAACAATTTATCAAGTGTAATATAACAAAAGAATTAAATCTACACACAAAAAACAAATGTCCCTATGTGTTTACAAGTTTGAAAAACTGATTCTGCCAAAACTAAAATAACAAACAGTGAAAAAAAATCTTGAAATGATTCATAAAGCAAATATGGATTACAGGACCAGAATGGATCTTTGGTGTCAGGCCAATAAATACCATTGATGCCAAGAATGCCAGTAAAGTCCGTTTTCAATTTGTCATCAATACCATTGAATTTCTAGCTACAACACAACACACGGAGTCGAATGCCTATTCAAAACGTTTTGAAATGGTGACAGAAGTGGCCAAAAAAGTTTGTTTTGTGTTGTATAGATGAATTAAATAAATAATGATTATATAGACCATTTTCCAGCGGCATTTACTGATTCAAAACCGTTTTATATAAAATTTGACACTTTCATTATAGATGTAATGTTTATGTTACATATGCAGCCAAAATACACCAATACTACCTTTGGTGATTATGCAGAATTTTTATTTGAAAAATGGATTTTGGATAACCTAAATGACAGTTCACATAAAATTGTTGAAATACATTTGTGTTTTGACAGTTTAAAAACAGATGCTAAAAATCCAAAGGTTATTGAACAAAGCAGGCATGACGAAAAGATTTCTACAGGTATTTTGAAAACTGAATCGGCGAATGATATAAAAGGCATATTTCAAACCACAAACCCCCTTTATTCGTGGAGAAGTTTTTTGAGCAATCGTAATGACAAGAAGTTACTTGTTTCCTTTCTTGCTAAATATTTTCTAATACTAACAAAAAAAATGTTTCAAAGTAGGACAAACACTAATCATTGATGGAGGTTTCAAAGATCCTCAAAAATCCTTTATAGGAAAGTGAATCTTGTCTGATGGTAAATTGAAATTCATCTCTGGTGATTTTTTGATGTATGAATCCAACCACAAAGAAGCTGATACTAAAGTATGGATGCACACGTCGGTCTGTATGGGGAAAACTACATTAATTTACTCCTCTGATACTGATATCATGCACATTGGGTTACCATTTATATTTTGTACAACAAAGAAAATAGTTATTCAATTACTTGCTGGCAATTTACCTTCATATTTGGATATGGATATTTTTAAAAGACATCTTTTAGTGGATGGAGTTTTGAGTAAACTCTCAGAAATCGAATTACCATTTAAATTACAAATTCTTTTCATTTGTTCTGGGAGTGATTTTGTTTCCCATTTTTTACACAAAACAAAACTGACATTATGAAAACCTGAAATCCTGATAAGTTTGAATTCAATCTCTATGTATTATTTTTAGAAAACATAAGAAAAAAATAATCTCGATTAGTAAAGGGGGAGTCATCTGAAGACTATTATATGCCATCAGACCAAAGTTTAAAATTTCATTTCAAGAGATCTTGCTATGTTTCATAGATGTGGAAACAGACTAGTAATAATTTTATCGAATATCCAAATATTGAGGAATGGGAATGGTTTGTCACAGAGGATGGCACTGTAGCAAGTGTTTGGGATACTAAGGAAAATTTAAACAAAATAAACAGGTACCGTAAATTGTGGTCAAATGGCTGTCATTGTCTGACTAGTCGCCCAATGTGTAGTACTAGAAGCCATGTGGTCCTGGCAATCAGAATGTTAACAATTACAATGTAAGTCCGGAAAAAAAAATAGCGTACCATTCGTGTAATTTTCCTTCAGAAGTTCAATATGATTTCTTAGTTATGATAGACAAGGTTACTCCATGAACTTGATGTCAGCACATTTCTTGCAGGACTAGTACTAATCGCATTGAACAGAAAGTTTTTTGTTCATCTGGGGCACTGTATTATAGCTCTTAATATATAAGCAATGTAAAGCATATATCAGGATATATATTTCCTAATAAAGCTGGAACAGAAGGATTCTCAGGACATTAACACAAATCTAATGCAATCATGTTATCAGTGACTAAGAAATATAAGCATTACACTGTTAACAATAATACACAGGCGTGAAGTAACATCATTTGATATGCATGCTTATTGACATCACTGCGCTCACCATCCTCATCCGTTTTAGGCTTAGTAATGCATAGACAACCTATAGATATTACAGTCTCCCAGATAAATACTCATCTACTGGTCAGAGACTAGTATCAAAACCAACAGGACAAGTAAGAATTATAACTTACAAGTCCTCCAGATTACTATCTTTTCTCAAAACAAATGCATAGAACATGCAGGATGAGTAACATTTCTTGCAGGACTAGTACTTTTAGTTCTTACACTAATCCCATTGAACAGAAAGAATTTTATTCATCTGGGGCACTATATTACAACTCTGAATATATATGTAACAGGTTGGCCACGTTGGTAGCCTCATGAATGTATGTGTTAATTGTACTGTGACAGATTTTAATTAGTTTACTATGATATGTAGATTGAAGTACTAATTTAGTGAGAATGTTGAAGTTGTGACACTTTGTTTTTAGATTTCATTAAAGAAACATATGAGCATCATTTTCGTCGTCATTCTTCATATTTCATGTTCAAATCACCCTGACTTCGGGTCAGGTGTTACATATAATGTAAAGCAGTTTACCATTGACTAACGATGTGTATTGGGTGGTAATATAACAATGAATTTGGCGTACCATGGTAGCTCGGGTAGCTTGGTCATTGTTAATTTGTTGTTTTTCATTTGCTCATATAATCAAATGAATTATTGACGTTCTAATGTACGATTTATACAAAATATTTGCCAGTTTTTAATACTGAAATCATCCTTTTTAAATTAGAAATGAAAAAATTAAGAAAGCTATTTACTAGGGTCTTTACGAGTTCAAAGTTTTGAACGCAGGTAACCGAAAGCAAACAAACCCGACCCGATGTCTGATACCGATATTGAACCAAAAATAAAATCGCCAATTTGTTAGGGAAAACACTGTATCATACTACTTATTTGAATAACAAACAGCTATCGGTATTTTTTACACCCTAAGCATATTTATTTACTGAGTTAATTCATTTGAGAACACCCTGGATTCGGTGACGCGCGCGCCAGACGAAAACCAAAATTACAGAATAAATAATATTAAAAATATCGAGAGTCGACATCACATCCATACAATAATGACAAGGAGCCGCACGAGAGGAGGAGCGAAAAAAAAGGGAAGTAGATCACAGATTTACTATTATAACTCTGAGAAAAATTGTCCATAAAAAAACGGTCCAACTGGATGCCGACGCCGGTTAGCATCGTGTGTAGGGTCTTTCAAGGAAACCTCCTATATTGCTGGTGCATCACAGACAGCCCTCTGTCCTCTTTGCAAGGATGAACCAGAGGACACAGTACACTTTTTTGGTCAAATGCGGCTCCCTCATGGAGACGAGACGCCCCTAGGCCCTACCTCAAACATGTCCTATCCAATTGTGATCGGAGATTAGCGGTTGATCACGAGACGCTTGGTAAGGATCATCCTTGATACCACCTTACTACCCCTACCATGACAATAGACATGAAGAGGTGTGTCGTAATATGGTGTTCAAGCTACATACTGCAAGGCAGAGACTTTTGGGGGGAGGTTTGGGTTATAAATTTGGCAGGGCACGGTAACTTATTCACCGTGGGTAGACTGTTATGGATAAAACTGAGGATTTCCAGTGAATCACGGTAAAAGCTGAGGTGGCACCAGGTAAAAGCTGAGGAAAATGGCAGAAATGGCAAGGTTTTAAAGTAAGATCAGTAATAATTTGGACAAAACGACCAAGAAAAAAAGGTAATATATATTTCTAAGTATGTGCAGGGAATGCGGGAGTATTCAAGGTTTATAGAACTTCTTTCAAATTCGTTCTACGCCTCACAGTTTACTCACAGTCGCTCGCACAAATTTCAACATGCAAGATTTGCTTCATTTCTAGTGCACAAGATTGATGTAAATTCAATGAAGTCTACATTATAAGTCAACATTATCCACATAAATAAGAAATATGCTCCTCTAACTGTATCCATGCCAAGTGGCATGAATATTGTAGATCTAGTTTTTTAGCTATGGCCAAATCTTTGTAAATTTTTATCCAGAGCTCAGATCACGGTAAAAACTGAGGAGGCATTTTTCTCTTCAAAAACCTGCATGCGGTAAAAACTGAGGATATCTGTTTACAAAGAGCAATGTTTACATGATCTATCATACATTTTGCTTTTCATCTTTGTAGTATATGCTGTACTAGTATATCAAGTTTGCAAGTACACACATATAGTTTATACTTATGTAATTATTGATTATCTATATATTTATTTGTTTATATTTAGGTCCATAGTATAGTACTAGTATTTTCATTCTTTATCCTAGACATTAGTGACACTGATATTTATTTATTTTAATATATAATCTATATAAAAATATATATATTTTTTTTCAGTTTAGCATGGACACACCATCACCTGCTATTATGGATTACATGTATGAAGGTAATTGACATTGAGCTGTAAAATATAGTTTCAACTAAAATTTAATCCAAACTATATTCATTCAGTAATTGTAATCTCATAACACAACTAATGTCTAGAGCTTATAATGAGTAAGATTTGTGGACACACTTGGTCAGACATTTTTTTTTAAAAAGCAGGGTTGGTATCAAAACCCTATTTTAACTGGTAAAATGGTACAACTAGATCATTCAGACCATCAGGTGTTATGATTTCCATCAAAGTTTTATATAAAAATCAGTATTGTAATGGCTGTTTTGTCATACTCATAAATCTACTTTTCAGAAACTCTCTGACAATCCAAGATAGTTTTTCAATTTTGGAAGAAACTCCAGCTGCTCAGTTCAACAATTGGCAAGAAGGTAAATAATCATTGTTATACCGGAATCATACTGTAAATGCATTCATAATATTAAGTATTTGATGGCCAAACAGATCCTCGTCACCCCATTGTTCATTTAAACCAGGGATAAGGAATGACAAATCCGAGTGGAAACGAAAGACAGAGATGATAAATTGATGTACAAGCTGATTGCTAAACAAAGGGATTCTAATAGGCAACATTGCAAAGGGTTCAGGGTCGACAACAAACTGGTCACAGAAAGGGGTGCCGTTCGCAAAGCATGGGCGACACATTTTCATACCCTTGGGCCTTGGCAAAAAAGTAGACAAACTACACTTTGACAAGTGCCACCGTGAAAGAGTCTCTAAAGTCAAGGATTGTATTGTAAATGTTGTCAAACAAACCAAACCTTTTACAGACACTAGACCAATTACCGTGGATGAAGTTTCAAACGCCGCTTAAGTTGAGCTTAACTTCACATTTCCCTAGTCGTCTGTGCTCTTGCCACGTTGCATGTAGAATGTTCTTTGCCGCCACAAGTCACGTGGTGCAGAACTCACTTTGCAGTATCCTTCGGCAATCCTCGGATGTTTCCGCTACTGAACATATTCCGACGACTACTTAAAATTTGTTGAGTAAGGTTCATAGCATATTGGATTTTAGATATATTTAGTAATTAGATGGTTTTAATTTTGGAATTTAGCATATTTTATAAAGAAAGAACTCAAAATGATACATGATTCCGACGACTGATGCAGTATCCAAAATCAATAGGTCAGCAGCCAATATTGATCGAGACCGCGTCATACATGTACGCCACTGTTTCTTTTGAGGCTATGGGCTAGGAACGATGTGACTGCACATGCGTGCGTCTTCGAGTTAGATAGTTACGTTAGTTTGTATGTTTCTTTGTTTTTTGTTTGTTTGTTTTAAATTCCTGCGAAATTCACGACACATTCATGAGACATTCTAGATGGTCTGATTATATGTGATATATAATCTATTTTTGTATATTCTTGATCTATATGGTTCTCAAATCCCGAATAAATCTACTCTAATATAATTGTCAATTCTTTCAAGTGTTGCTTGTAGGTCTGGTTAGTGTTATATATTCACATATCAAGTATGAGGGGGAAATGTACCTATTTTGAAATGTGAGAATGGCCATTGATTTTTTATGAGAAATGAGAATGGTGGTATTTTTATTATTTTTTATTTCCTTTGAGAATTGTGAGGAATTGAAAAATTTAGAAATTGTGAAATTAGAATGGCTAGAAAATTAAGTCATATTTTATTTTTGTGCAACAAATGGTACACTCATAGGTATTGAGTGAATGACGATAACAATGTGATTGTTAGCAAAGAAAAGTATAGTTTATTAACATTTATAAATATAAAATGTATGTCATTCCAACTTCACCACACTATCACACAACTAGTTTTGTAAAAATGCTACTTCTAATGACGTGGGTATACAGTCCATTTTACTTTATTTAGACTCGATAAACATGTTTCCAAATATTCCTGGTTGCATTGTTGTGTATGCTTCTATGCTTCATATGATGATTCATTTTAGCCAGCCTATCTCACCTACGGAGAGAGACGGGTACCAGTGGATATATACAGGAACTAATGGGAAACACACACGGTTGGATCATATACCACTTTCTTGCATCAAACTCTGCATCCATGAACCCCAGATACTGAGGCCTTTCCAGTGGCTATTTGTAAATGATACACAATGCCACAATATTGATGGGGCACATCCATGGAGATACTCAATAATATCACAGAAAAGGTAGAGGCTTGGAAATCTGCAAGAAAGAAAACAAACCATATGTAGTTATGTAGTTCAAACAAAATATTGCACTTAGTTATAACAGAAAAAAGTAAAAATATCAAGCATCATCTAGTATAGGTCTACATCTAATTATTTTAAAAACGGAATTCAATAATGCCCCAGACATACATGCTACAAATAATTTTAAATATATTTGTACCAAAAAGTTCTCATAATGCCCCCCAAAAATATTGTAACATTTACACGTTTATTCAGCTCAACCTACATATATTTGGTCCGTGTCTGTGAAACAGAAAGAAATAATTCTTGAATGTGTTCATTGTGTTGGTATGAAATATATTGGTTCATCTTTCTTTATTCACAACACTAAATATTTTTGATACATTAACAGTTTCGCCAAACAACTGTTGGCATCTTCAGAATGCTCTTCACGCGCAATGTCAAAGGTCAAATATTCCGATCCTGAACGAGGATAGAATCATAAACTCGCGAGAGCTGGTGCCCCCCCCCCCCTCCCCCTCATCTCTGTTCAGATGTGTACAGACTCTTGGGGAGTCCAGTGTCACCAATAGTAGCAAACATGTACATGGAATGGTTAGAGACCAAAGCAACAGCCACTACCCCAGTGACTTGTAAACCACAACTATGGAAGCGGTATGTGGATGACAGCTGGTGGATGATGTGTTAGAGAAGATAAAGAGAGGAGAGACCCAGAACCTCACAGACCATCTCAACACAGTGGATGAGACGGATAGCATCAAGTTTACGCATGAAGAAGAAAGAGATTGATGCATTCCATTTCTAGACACCCTGATTGTGCGTAAACCAGACAGGAGTGTGACATTACTAGTTTACAGAAAGAAGACACACACTGACCAGTACCTACACTTCTCCTACCACCCTTTGCAACACAAGCTAGGTGTTATACGCACCCTCTTAGATAGAGGGAATGACATAGTGACAGAAGAAGTTGACAGGCAGAAAGAGGAACAACACATAGTTGAAGCTTTGACGAAATGTGGCTATCCTGAATGGTCGTTCCGACGAGTGAAACACCAGATAGAAACCAAACTTGAAAGGAAGGGTGAAAAGAACAAGAAAAGAAAAGAAGCTGAAAGATCAAAAGGCTAGGTTATCCTACCATATATATGTGAAAGGTGTTACAGAAGGGATCTCCAGAATTCTGAACAAACACTTAGTAGCTACGGCGGTGAAGCCAATGCAGACTATCAGGAACATCCTAGTACACCCGAAAGATAAAGTGGATAAGATGGACAAATGTGAAATTGTGTACAAGATTCCATGCAAGTCATGTGATAAAGTGTACGTCGGGGAAACGGGGAGAAAGTTTGGTACCAGACTGAAGGAACATCAGAAGGACGTGGAAGCTAACCAGAAGGGAGCAGGCACCAGATCCACAAAGAAAGAGTCTAAAATGGAAATAAACAAGAGTGCTATCACAGACCATGTGAACCAGCACAACCATCAGATAGACTGGGAGGGAGCCAGAATAATAGACAGAGAGAGTGCGTGGAAGGCCAGGACCATCAAAGAGTCTGTACACGTCCGAACCTGCAAGCAGCTTATGAACAGAGATGAGGGGGGGGGGGGGCACCAAATCTCGCGAGTTTATGATTCTATCCTCGTTCAGGATCGGAATATTTGACCTTTGACATTGCCCGGGAAGAGCATTCTGAAGATGCCAACAGTTGTTTGGCAAAACTGATAATGTATCAAAAATATCTAGTGTTGTGAATAAAGAAAGATGAACCAATAGAAAGAAATAATGTAAACTATATTTTCAGTGCACTAAACAATAATATTCACCACTATGTGGCAAACATACATGGGGACATTGTGACATGTTACCTGATTTCACCACTAGGTGGTGGACTTCCTGAACACGAGGAACACGATGATGACGATGGCGATGAGGACGAGGACACCGATTACACAGCCCGTCACCAGCTGGACTGTAAACACAGGGGACGTTATGAACAGAAAGAATAAAACATCAAATTTCTGCAGTAGTGTTCTCTTCATCTGGGAAACAAAGTCTGTACAAACGCATATGATATATTTGAAGACTACCGCCCTCTGGCAGAATGTTTACAAGGGATGTTTTCTATTTTTACTTTCATGAATTATCATCATTTTTGCATTGCTTGCCAGGAAATCAACAACTGTATAGCAAAAAATCCGTATAAAAGGAAGACTGTAACCAGACCAGTGTCCACGTTGCCGCTGAGCAGCCCCTGGTGCTCCGTGAAGTCCAGCGTGGAAAAGTCACCGCTGTCGCTCTGGTCAGCGTCCGTCTGCAGTATGCAAATATTTAGATGCAACTAGAACTGTTACATCAGAGGCGATCTTGTTTCGTCAATCTGAACACACTAACATAGGCAGATTCCGACCAAAATACTTCATTTTCATAAGGTTTTTCATGAAATCCCCTCTTTTCCTTAAGTGCGCCCCCCCCCTTTCCAAAAACCTGGATCTGCCTATATCACTAGTGCTGTGTCCGCATGCTTTTTCTGATCTCATTAAATGATATGAACTTCCCATTTGGAGATTTCGCTTGAAACGTCGTTCCCAGTCGTAAATCATTACCAGTCGGAAACTCAGTCTTCTAAAAACGCACTAACTTCAGGGCTGTACTAAATAAAGTATGTGCAACTGGGAGTGCCCATTCAAGTAAATTTACCATATGGGAAGCTTGTATTTTTAAGTTTAGAAAAAGCACACACACGGACCATTACTCTCACGTTTAATGCATTATGTAACATCCTGGGGAGCTTATAGATACGTCAATAGCTCAAGTTTGAATTGAGCTAAAACCGTTATATAGAACAGAATCTTTTTGAACCAATATGAACACATTAAACCCTGGTCTAATACATTTTTCACCTTCTACATTCCTAGAGTTCAAAGACACGTCAATAGCTAGTGAAAAGTCTAACGATGGACTGAAAGCTTCCAATGTCATTTTCAGTCTGTAACATGCTGAGTGCCTGCAGTCTTGCTGCCATCTGCCAAGCTTCTGGATTTCGTATAGTCAGCAACAATTACATTGGAGGTGTTGAGAAACTTCTTGCGATAGACTGAAAGCTCTGTGGCTCTACTCACCTTCTTGCTCCTACTTCCACCAGTGGGTTTGACACCTTCCGTGGGTGGCTCCTCCCCGTCAAACACCCCGTCAGCCCCAGCCCCCGGCAAAAACTCAGTCTCTCCAGGCCCTGCCGGCTCCACGGGCGACCTGTACTCTGGTGGAAGAGGCTCCGCATTGAATTCAGTATCCACCAAACCAGTGTTTAACCGAGTGTCTGTTCTGTAGTTTGTCCTATCATGGCCTATGTTGTTGCTGGCGGGTGATGGGGCAGGATATCCGGCTTTCAACTCATGGTTTGGGTTTTGAGGCTTGTTGCTTGGTGGAGGCTTCTTGTTTGATGGCGGGAGCCACTCCTCCTCAGCTGGCGATGACGTGGAATAATCTGTAGTTGATAACGTTATATGAGTCAGGTTTTCAAAGCCATGCCTCACTACTTTTTAACACCAAAGCAAAAAACATCTCAACTGATGTAAAACTTTTAAAGCACCTCAGCTTGACTTGGATATTCAGCAAACATCAGACAAGACTGTGTGTTTTAAAGAGTTTAGAAAGCAGGGGATCATCATTAAGGAACAGACACTTGGGACTGTCGGTCTGAGCATACTATGCAGATACAGTAAAACCTGTCCACAAAGTATTAGGACCACCTGTTAGGTGGTCTTAATAGAGATGTGGTTTCTAAATCTTATTCAGGGGTTCACTCTGGTAGCTTTATAAAGGTTTGGCACCGTAAAACGTCGCCTTATCATGTAAAGAGGTGGTTTCAATGGAGAAGTGGTCTTAGTCGAAGGTTCTACTGTATTGACCGTGCCTTCCACAGCGCCCCGTACCTCCAAATATCGCTCCCAGGTCGTTGACCAGCACCGGACTGTCGCTGCCGGCAAAGGGGATTGTGTTGGGTAGAGGTAGACGGTCAGTGGTCAGCGGCCGGTCACTCGGCGGCCGGTTCTCGGGCAGCCGCTGACCCGTATCGTCGTCCGGGGGGTCCACTTCATATGGCAGGCCACAGGTCACAGAAACCTTGCCCCCTGCTGATGCTGCAAAATAAACTTGCACCATTGAAGGAAAAGTGTAGTGATTCGATGGGATGGTAGCAGGTATACTTTTGCATCTGGCGATATTCTGAGGAATAATGACTTTTCGACACTATTGAAACTTTTGCTATATTAAAAATTTTCATTTCAACATTACCGTTGATAAAGCAATGTCAGGAACAAACTTTGTTGAAAAAACAAGAACCCGATAACTCATTACACCAGTAGACTTTGTGAGGAACCCACGTCAGGTACACCCAGCAAAACCAGGGACACAATCACTATAGTTTTTTTTATTGCTGATCGAGTGGTTTTTACATTATATTGCCACAGAACTGGGGTGGTCATGTAGCGCGGTACGGGCACACATCAAACACTGAGTTATCTTAGCATTATCTCAATTGTCCTGTTTGCGTTGTGTCATGTACAATAACGAGCATACCACAAAGTAAAAAGATCTTTTTTTCAATTATTGCTTTATTTTTAAGAAAAAACGAATCTTACTCACAGACATATTCGAGCCAGAATCCTTTAGCATTATGGGTGTTATCCGTATGAAACTGGAAGTCTGAAAACAATGATAATGACGTTAACTTAGGGATGATGTACATTTTGTCACGCTCCGCAAAAAGTGGAACAGTGTTCTCCTTTTTTCTTGACCCCCCTTTCCCCCAAAAAAGTGGAAACATCAGATGTGTGACATAATCAAAGAATATCTACACAGTGTTTCGTTATATTTATTCAAATATTACTTATATATGCCATAAAATAATATTTATTATATATCAGGAATGTAAATTATAATATTAATATTAATGAATGTGTGAAATCTGCTGTGTATATTTTTTAATGCCACATTTAAATAGTGAATAGTGGAATTCTGGTATGAAAAGTTTTAGCGCGAGAGATAAAATTTTACACCCACAAAAAAGTGGAACATCAAAAACTTGACCGACCCCCCCCCTCCCTTAAGTGGAACACTGTTCCACTTTTTTGTGAGCGTGACAAATTGTACATCATCCCTTAGACATGATGGTTTATAGCGTTTGTAGTACTCATCAGTAAACGAGAATGTAGTTTAATTGGACCACAGAAAGTTATCAGAATGGGCACACAGATGCTACACAGTACATAAATTAGATTTCACAGTTCAAATATATTTACTTTCTGTTTACTAATATCAAAATCAGTCAGAGCATCAGGGTCATGTCCAAAATGTGTAACTTGTTCTGCTGTGACTGAGTGATATTGTGACTGATTATACAGGAGCACCTGTTCCTCGCCTGGGGGCCTCAATCACCTACAACACGCCATTTGGCAATGTAGCTTTCAATTTAATGTTTATATGGTATAAACTAGTTTATTAATGAAAACACATGCTAATACTTCAACAAATTTGTTTCATGCATTTGTAGAAGTATTAGTATTAGCATGTGTTTTCATTAATGAACTAGATTATAACATTGCTCCAATTTTTTGTTGAGCACTGTATGAACAAGTGTGAACAACAAGTGGAATAGTTTATAAGGTATATATCATAGAAAATTGCCTCATCTGAGGTCTGTATATTCTTGTGTGCTATTTGGAAATGTTTCTGAATTTGTATTAATTTTTTTGAATATTTCAAAACCAGTCTGGTTCTATGGAGTTTTAAACTTTGCAATCAAGTCATTAAAAGCAGAAAAAAGTCTTATTTGATTGTGATTCACCCTATGGTAAATCTATGTTCTTAGCATAGGAGGATCAAAGGCGCTTTGTAAATATGGTAAAAGTAAATATCTATTGGCCATGAGTCGACATTAATTTGGTGACGCTGTTCATTGTGAGCACTTTCAATCAAACATACCCATTACAATGCCAATTCGATGGTCATGTTTCAAACAGTATTGTTTGTTTTGTCTTTTATTTTCTTCCTATGCTACATGTATATTGTACCTAAAAAACGTTCAAAAATTGTTCAAAAATATTTCTATTTAAGCTTCTCGGCTCTACAGAACCCTGATCATAACGACATAACATTATGGTTGGGGCTCTATAGAGCCGAAAAGCTTAAATAAAGATATTTTTGAACAATTTGTGAACCACTTTTTATGTACAATATAGCATAGGAAGAACATGAAATACAAAATGAGACCATATGCTAAGTATAGGATACATGAGATTAGTAATATATTATTTTCTCCCCAGTTTGTCGTCCATTCTCGATTCTGATTGGTTGAGAGCCGTAGGTTATATCTCCCTACTTTGTGAACGGTAGATACCATCAAGTTAAATAATTATGTTAAACTGGGACGATAAAAAGGCAATGGTCTGTTTTAGTGTTTAGATGACACTTGCTCTGCACTTGTGGTGTCTTAGCTTGCTCTCGTTCGCTAACGCTCACTCGAGCAGGCTTAGACAACACTCGTGCAAGCTAGTGCTATCTCCACGCTAAAGCAGACCATTACCGTTATAGTCTGTGTGCAGTGGGCGTCGCCTCACCTACGGTGTCCATGAGCGTGACGTTGAGCAGCTTGGGCAGGCTGGCGCGGCCGAAGTGGCCGCACTGCTTGCCCCAGCCCACCACGCGCAGGAAGTCCGAGTCGCACACGCGCGCCGACGTGTGGTGTACCGTGAAGTCCAGAGCCTGCAACGGGGAGAATAAGCATGGGCTAATACATGGAAAATTTTACCAAATGATATCAAAGCAGCCGAAACGTATGTTTTACATATAAATATCTATTCAAGAATTAGTGTACAGAAAAATATGAATAATTAGGTTGACACATTATTAGTATGTATTTTATTATTGCTTTTTTTTCTTAAATTGCGTTGTGGCACTCTTGGCATATTACACAAAAATGTTTATATATTGTTGAATAACCGTGAATAGTTACATTGTGATTAGGGACATATACATGGGGTGGAACTTGATAAGTAATCCACATTTTCCACCCCTGCCATCTACAACTGTAATTTTTAATATTCTAGTGTTTTTAAAATTGTTGTTAATTGTGTGTATTTTATATCGTAAATTTTATTTGTAAATATAACAATAAAACAATTGCAATAAAAGAATAAAAAACAAAACAATGGAAAAAATAAGAATAAAATAAAAATATGAACTTAAACTTGTTCATGACATCATAGAGTACAATTGAACATATTTCTGTTGAAAGTGTAAAGTTAGCATTTCAATTTTTTAAAGAATCTACACAAGGTATGTGACAAACTCCTATTTTGATTGAGTATTTTGTAGCTACTACCAACTTTTATGCAGTAATAGTGCAGGAATCTCAAATTCAATGAAATCATGCATTTAATTAATATGTCTTGAAATGTGATATTTCATGTATTTCGTTTCAGCGATCGGAAGTTATATGAGACCCCAGCGTATTTAAACCTCGTTCCAAGCCTATTGCTATTTATGAGCATGGTCACGGTGTTGTTCCAACCTGTCCTTAAAAGTGGCTATCCCTACATTTTGTGCTGTAACTTTAAAACAACCTAACATGCCTTTCATTTAAAGCTTGCCCAGTGTAAAAGACATATATTCTGTGAGTGAATACCATAAAATCATCCCGGTTACGTTGTGGACAATGTTCCAATCCTGTCAGAAGTTTAGGGTTGTAAAACCTGTCCTCAAGCCCCCCCCCCCCCGCCACACACACACACACACTCCACCCCCAAGGTATCAAGCCAATCGTTCACTGCTTCCCATCCCCTCTCTCTAAACTATATCTGGTCTAAACTCCAATTTTATCACACTGCACGAGTTGTAAGACGGACTTTTTGTCAGACACAAAATCACCGTTAGCATATAGACAGCAGCTGCTGCTGTGCATATATAACATTCTGTGTGTAGAACGTAATAAGCACTGAAGATGTCAGTGGCCCACAATGTTGCACAGTTGATGTAAATACCGGTATGTGTATTAGGTGATGAATACAGTATAGCATTATCTACATCGTCCATTACAGGAATGGTGCTGAGAACACCGAGCATGCACCCACCATATGGGACCACACGGTGACAGGGTCATTGTCACAGCCATTATTCGGTTATAGACTAATATATTTTGGCACAAACATCCATCGTATACAGTCTATATGTTGATAGCGGCAATGCGGGCAACTGGGGAAATAACCTGCTTACACTCCTCGTGAACAGGCAATGGCAATAGTTGCTAACTCATTGTAAACCATAAGAGTTAACGATCTATGGCAGGCCTACCAAACACATTCTATGAATAGAGCACATGGATAATGAATGCTGTATTAGTTTGGGGCTGTGCATGGGTAACATTGCACATATTACAATTACCAGTTTTAAAATAAAATGAAGCAGACGTTGTGATTTCTATTTGCAGACTGAGATTGAAAATCACCTATGCGTATCGCGAACATGCATCACTGTTAATCTCAATAATCTAGAGTCTTGTATAGGTGATGAATATAAACGTGTATACCAGTCTTTAATGACAGAGGTTAGGCATATTATTGCATAATTAATACATGAATAATTACTCTACGTGAAAACCTCCATGGAATGGGTTTCCTGTTCCTTTTTTGTGCATTTTGACTTATATCTATTGGTGCTATGGAAACGAAGTTACGTTAAATGCAAACACTAGGTTGTTTTGATCTGAGGATTTGATACATGTGTGGCAATAGAAAAAATAATAATTGCATTAAGGGGACTGTGAACTCAATTTTAGTCTTTCACAAAAATGAGATTTTCTCTGTACTTATGGCACCAATCTTTACAATTTATACCTTGTTTTGTAGGTACTAATCTTATCTATTGATATAATATGGTTTAAAAAAAGAATTAATATCCCAAAATTAATTTATGAAGCATTAATTGAAAATTTCACGATTTTGGCTTTATGCGATATTATTCAGAATGATAAAGTGCAATCATTGAAAATAATATGTACCAATACACTTCATATAATAATCTCGAAAACCTTGCCTCAAAATTTTGATATCTGTTAAATTGTTCTTTTTACACACATTTCAATTTTCGAAAACAGCTAAATCTTATAATTTTCGAACAATTAATACAAAAAACCTAATAATTATTTAACAAAATATTTTTTTGAAAATCCCTAGTAAAGTTTTCTTCAAAACGTATTCATCTTCAAATAAAACCAAAAAAATGGAGATTCTTTTTCATTGTTGAAGAGTAAATTGGTTTGAAAGATTCATGGATAACACAAATTTAGTTTTGAGATATTGGCCTTTGAACATTGAACATCACTATGTATTATTACTAGTTGGTGTCCATAAAATATATCATAATAGGAAAACTATTAATGATAATAGATTCATTTCAAAAGTATGTTGTTGTTCTTTGTTTATAGTATAATAAATATAAAAAGTTTGAAAATTGATTATTCATCCCATATCACCTCTTAGTGCAGCAAAGATTGAGTCCTTATATAATCTTCACGATAGTGTACACAAAATGTGTTATAGAAGGAAAACCATTGATGATAAAAGCTTCATTTTAGAATATGTTCTTATTCATTGTTTATAGTATAATAAACATTAAAAAGCTGAAAATACATTATTTTCCCCTAAATTGAGTTCACAGTCCCCTTAAGAAGTAACGAAAACATCCGAGTAAGCTTAGCAGACGGTTTGGTAGGCCTGATAGATAGAAACAATTTGTACAGACACCAATCACGAATGTGAGATAGGAAACGAGGTAACAAACAAACAAAGGGGACGTTTTCTGACTTTCTACCTCGGCTTTTTTGAGTCCTACATTTATGTTTATTTGCCAGTCAATCATTCAAGCTAGACTGTAAATGATTAAGGCAATCATTAAGTACCAGGGAGGGGTGGGTCGTGGGGGGTAAGGGGGGGGGGGAGATCGGTAATTTTCAGAAGTCAATTGTTGACATTTTTCTTGTCTACCTCTCCTTGAAGAGGAAAACGTTTCCTATTTTATGATTTCATGCACAGTTTTATTGTCACGTATACTTGTACAGTATGTTTTTATATTTGAATTCATCTGAAATAAATGTTTCTATTCTATTCCATTCTTTCCTATTCTAGTCTATCCTGCTTTTGTTTTTACTCACCCAGAACTGTATGTAGTCGTCCTGTGTGGTGAGGTGGCACCGGCAGTGGGTGTTACTGCTGTAGTTGGCATCTGGGAAGTTTGGCGTGCGCAGGTAGCCTTTGCCAGCCACGCTTTCATATGACGCCGACTGGCATACGTCCGCCACGCGAGAAACTGTGGGTAGAGGATGATGCATTAAACAAGGTGATCCCCGCTGTGGGATGCTTCTACACGATTAAGCACAGGGCACAGCTGGCAGCACTGCATCTCTACTGTCATAAAACTCATGGAGACCATGGGGATCAGTCAGTGTCTAGTGCCCTGAAAGTATGTTTTTAAGGCAATATGGAGACAGTAGAGGAAGGTTGAAATGTCAAGCTTTCTCTATTGCCAATCAAACAGTTGTCTGAATGTAGGTACAGACCTAATATGGAGCCAGTACACCAATCATTACATTATTACATGCCAAAGTCACACAGACACCTAAAACCTACTCTTTAAAATGTCCACATGCCGGTTGTGCCATAAGCGACATTGACATTCTTAATTAAGCATTAAAATGTAACTCCTCAGAATCCTCAGTACATACATGGACAGATTCAAACATGAACTAAACTTCTCAAATATGAGAACATATTAAAATGATCTTGACTGAATGATCGGAACTGCGCAGGCTCTAGTCCCAGGGCAGCAAGCGAAATAGTAAGATTGGGGCCTTGCCCATGGCATTTTTCCTTTTTTAAAATTATTTTTGTGAGAAGATTTCTGATCACCATTACAGTTCCATCATGTCATTCTCATGTTTAGCATCGACAGTTTCAAGGCTTGGTCACTCACACTGCTTTTACAAGTCCATGTTGATGTGAACCGCGTATAGAGCCGAGAGATATAACGATGGATATTTAGTTGATAACTGTGTATTTTCATTACAGACACTGTCCTGATATTGCTCAGCTCAATCATCAGGTCTTGTTCGATGTTCACCAACACGATTCACGACTATTTACAGAAAAAGATGAGCAAGTTGAAAACGGCCTAACCAATATTTGTACAGATTCTGGCCATGGGCAAGGACTAATTTAACAAGGATTTACCTATCTTTACATTGCAATAGAGATCTTAAATGAAAGGACAGACAAATTAGGGGATCTCCATCCTGGAAATACTATTACTAAATACTATACTAAACAAAGTCTGGCATGGTCTTGTTAGTGATGCCAACTTACCTAGCTATTCAAATTTAATCTTAATCCAGCCAATCAAAACAACTTCCTGATTAACTTACTGCAGAATAAAGCTATAGAATATTTGTGGAAATATTCAAATTATAATTGCTTAGGACTGTGTCAGCTTATTTCAATAATGTGAAGTGATAAAGTATTAACTCTACAACTGTTGCACTGGCTTCATGTCTCTGTGGCCATTAGATACCGTTCTATATAATAATAGTAGTAATATGTATGATTTAGTGTTTGCAAATTATTTTAGTATACATACCACTCATTCATCCCACGATGCTGGGGCCCATGTTGGTCCCCTCATACAGTCGGAATGCTCTACCCCCACCCCCAGTTGGTATCGAATATACCTGCCAAGCTAGTGTCTGGGTTATACGGAGGCTACAGAGCATGATAACCCACGAAAGTATGCGTCAATGTGTGATAAAATGACTTAAGTTACCAGGCACTCAGGTGTAGTTGATACCATGCCTGAGTTATACACGGCAGTTACAGAACATGATAACCCAAGACATTACGCGTCAATGTATGATAAAATGGCTTACTGGGCAGACAGGTGTAGTTGACCTGCATGTAGTTGGCGTACGTGCGGCAGTTCATCAGGAACGGGTTTGTGACCATGACGGAGCAGCTGTAGCGGCCGTTACAGTCCTCTTCCAGGTCCACGTACTGCCAGCAGTGGCGCTCGCGTGCATCGAAGCGGCACTGGGACGCGTTGGCGGCCGCGCCGAAGAACGCCGCGTGCGTCCAGATGAGGCTGCCGCGCGGACACGCCAGCTCCAGCGTGGGGATACCGCGCACGTTGAAGCACTGGCTGTCCGTGTACATGGGACCCTCGTCTGTCAACAGAGTGTGGTCATTTGTACGTTGTATATGGTTGGGATTCCCAGTACGTTGAAGCACTGGCTGTCCGTACACAACCGTACATGGAAGATAATAAGTAAATAAACATGTTCAAATACCATATTGTCGCCACCTGTGGGATGGGTGTGCATCCGTTATGCCATAACATAATGCACCATAGATCATGTAATTTTAATGAATCATAAACATTGCGTTTATGTTATGAAATTAGAAGTTAGTAGTTTTATTTTGACACCCCATATACTATTGCTGGTCCAATAATACAATTGTCGTGTTTTAAAATAAATGGTAACAAAAATAATGAGAGGACCTGCTGCCGTTCAAAGATTGGATTTAGGTTCTAGGCTGTGCTACGATTGTTAAACATAAAAAATATACGGAATGTGTGCGAAGTGCTCTATGCATAAAGCTATTGTGTATTCCATTAAAACGTCATTGTAAAGTCACCCGGCCGCAAAGACGCCTTGCTGTAGTAGCATCTGTGGGTGACAATGACAAGCCTCGGGGGATCCACCTGATGCGGCTCGCACAGTGAACTAACGAAATGAATTACCTTTACGTTTTTGCCAAGTTTTTCACATAGATTCTACTTTCCAAGTTCTAGCCTTGTAGTTGAAAGAGTGGAAGCTTGGAACTATATTGACACTTCTAGTATTTTTTATATGCATTCTATAATTTAATCTTAATGGCCAATACTTCAAAATGTGATATATTTATTGCTAAATCAAGTGATGAAGTATGAAGAACAGGAAACTTAAAAAAAACACTAAAAAGCTACATTATATTGTAGTTTTACACTGGTTAATGTTGAGCCGGTTATTCAGAAAGCTACGGTACTAAAGCTGCCGGGGAGGCCTGGTCCTCCCGAACCAGATAAAACAGGACCACGGGCTCTGCCGACGTACAATGCCGTAATTGTCCAGTCTTTGTAGGGTTTCTTATAAGAAATAAGCCTGGTGTGAATTAATGTAAAGGAGCACACATAAATTCAATTGCCAGAGAGGGTCGGCCATTTGGTGGTTGTGGTGGGTTGCTCAGTTTTACATAGTGTCCAAGGGGGGTCATTCAATTTTAAATGTTACAAAGGGGGGGGGGGGGTCACTCAATTTTATGTCCGACACAGTGACATTTTACGCACTTTTGGCGCGAATTGAGAAAACTGCAAGTATTTCTACAGGAATGACGTAACAATATATATGTTTCATACCAAAACCGATTTAATCTTTTTAATGCAAGAATACATGCTACTCAATATCACTGTCTGGATCAGACTCATCATTTGCAAGGTATCTCTGAATTTGAATCAGAGCTTCTCCAGCGAACATTTTTCTTACACTTTTATTGTGCAATCAGGTGGTTGGGTCGTCACTCAATTTATAAGTTCTTTTCCAAGGGGGTCAGTCAGTTTTTCATTTTCAGAAATGGGGGGTCACTGAATTTTTCAAAGTTTGTTAAACCAAATGGCCGCCCCCCTGGGAAGTAATTCACGTGCGCTCCCTAAATGTGACGAGATTAAAAAGGTCAACCTACATGGCGTTTGTCACGGTGCAGCAGGTGACTCGTCACACCCAGCCACTCGCCCCTGGAAAGCCCGGATGTACCCTTCTATGACATACGTCAAACGTCAAACGTACTGAGCAGCACTCACCTGGCACGGCCCCGCTCCACTGCGGGAGGAACCCGGCGACCAGCACAACCAAACCCAGCCACGAAGCACCCATGCTGCCGCCAATCCTTATTCCGCTAAGTTGAGGGTTGTTATTCTAAAGTGTTAATCCAACATTATTATCCTTTGACGCTAATCCATATATACACAAATAAGTTATATTAGATACATTGATACGTGTAAAAAATACAGTGTTGTGACGCCCTGGGCGGCGAACTGACAGCCTCGGTGCCGTTGCCATGGTTACAGCAGCTGTCGCCTTGCGTCCACATGGCGGCGGCGGCGGCGGTGCCATCTGGCGGCAGCCATTAGAGCGAGACGGAGCCAAAAGGGACTATCTCTCATATTATGGCCGCGTGTAGTTACTATCTCTTGGCACTGGCCGGCCACACGCTCTCGCTCGGTGCTACAAGGCGCTATTTGCGCGGGTTTGGGTGCTGCAGTTGTCACCTTCTGGCCCTAACCGACTGGGCTTTTGTCAGTGCGTGGTTAATGACGTCACAGATTACGTGACATTACGTCTGCCGTTATTGGCGGCGTCGCGGGGTCTATTAGGTGGTTAGTGAGAAAAGCTCAGAGCCTGTTCATTGTGGTTTATGCACGGCATATCACACAGCATATGTAGCTGGGGTCATAGTCCAGTCAATTGGTGATTTGACCCACCACAAATTGCAATGGTAAGGAGTCATATACAGTTCGATAGCTTATAACTTTCTCTACAACATATCAAAAGTTTACTAAAATAGGATTATGGGAAAAAGATGAACCTCAAGATGGCCATCACCATAAAAATAATTTGTTAACCAGTCTATAGGAAGCAGCCTGGGGAAGGTGTTTGACCGAATACCATTCATTAGATGTGCTGATATGTCTATACCATGAATACCCTACCCTCTTTACCGTACTGTAAATCGTGATTGTCTGAAAATGGGAATTTGTAATTATCAGACTGTGGCTTTGACTTAGTTCACTCCCACAATTTTGTCAATTGTGGGAGTGGACCGAGTTAAAGCGTCAGTCTAATGATCAAAAATTGAAATTCTTAGGCGGTAAGAAAACGACGCATAACCAGCGAATGGCTTACAACAAAAAAGAAGTAAAAAATGTAAAATTCTATTAGAATTATAATTTAGTTAATTTGTAAGAGAGTTGATTTATTGGATGAATTACATACATCTTTAGTGAATGACAAATGTTCCTGTTGTTGCGGCAGAGTAGGCATTGTACAAAAATACAACTGATCACATAAACGCACAGTGAGTCTATTGTATACATTTGCATCATCAGCCATCATGCAAGAATTGTCAGAGGAATTGTGCATTTTGTGAGATATATGGATATTTAAACTTTTGATCCTGTACACCTGGTGTATATACAGTAGAACCTCGCAATCAGGGACACTAGTAAATAGGCAAGGCCAGAATGAAAGTGTGTTCCTAATGACGAGGTGGCCCTAAATGTGGTGTCATCATGGCTAGGTTTCACTGTAATAATAAATATGAATAAAATAATATAAATGTATAACTCAGAATCGACTTTCACCTTTACCAGCCTGTTGTGCATTATCAGATTGAATGGAGTACATCATTGTTCACCAAGTGTTTTTACTCTATACTGTATTAATTAGCCAAGTGTCTTCTACAGTACATCTTCAAATACGGGCACATGGCATATAGTATTAGTAGGCTACTGTTTTCATTGCTCAAAACTATTTACAGTTAAACCTTTTTTTGTGGGAAGTGTTTGCTCTCAACTTCAGGACAGTCACCATAATTCTAATACCGCAGATGAAGCTTTAAAATACATTTGAAGGGGAAAGCTTGTGAATGCAACAGCAATCTAGACAGCTGACTTACTTCTTAAAACATTTGAACGTACATCAGCTATACATGTGATCAATGGAAGTGAACTACAAAGGCAATAGTAAGTTGTGTGTGACTTATCTATTAACATATGTTTAACATTATCATACGTGCGCTATTTTCTTATACTCTTGTGCTGATCAAAGAGGTGGAAATACTCCTAAGGAATTTTGAGAAGAATAATGGCATGATAAGGTCATTCCAGATCTTCCATCTTTTTGATAGCAACAATCTCATAAGCCAGCGGTTTCAGCTTGAGCTCAGGAAGAAGATGGGGAAGTCCGAGTTCATCAAACGCCTCATCAGACTTGACCGGCATGTGCCTCCTGATGGTCGCGATGCAAATAGAGTGGAGAGACAGTGGAACTGGTGGCTTTGAGAGGATGTCCCATATGAAGGGGTTAGCCCCGTGCTGCAGTAGTACTGACACCAGTTCCCATCTTTTCTTTCTCACCGCCACATGGAGCAACGTGTCACCAACTTTAGTCTGCATGTTGATGTTGTGAGGAGAAATCAACTGGGTGATGATGTCTGCAGGTGCACCATGATCTACTGCCCAATGTAATGGGGTTTTTATACAGTCATCTTCCGTGTTGACATCAGCCCCATGCTGCAGCAGAACTGGCGCCAGCTCCCATCTTTCCTTTCTCACCGCCTCATGGAGCACTGTGTGACCATCTTCATCCTGCATGTTGATGTTGTCAGGAGAAATCAATTGGGTGATGCTGTCTACTGGCACACCATGAAATGCAGCCCAATGTAATGGTGTTCGATTCATATGATTACCCACATTGACATCAGCCCCGTGCTGCAGAAGAACTGGCACCAGCTCCCATCTTTCCTCGTACACCGCCTTATGGAGAGCTGTTATGCCATATTCATCCTGCATGTTGATGTTGTGAGGAGAAATCAGCTTGGTGATGACGTCTGTTGGGGCATTAACTACAGCCCAATATAATGGGATTTGATTAGCAAAATTACCCAGGTTGACATCAGCTCCGTGCTGCAGTAGAACTGGCAACAGCTCCCATCGTTTCACACTAACCAATGCATGGAGCGCTGTGTCACCATTGTCATCCTGCATGTTGATATTGTGCGGAGAAATCAGCTGGGTGATGATTTCTGTTGGGGCACCAAACTGCGCAGCTAAATGTAATGGGGTTTCAAGAGTAGCACCTTTCATGCTGACATCAGCCCCATGCTGCAGTAGAAGTGGCACCAGCTCCCATCTTTTTCACCGCTGCATGGAGCGCTGTGTCTCCCTCTTCATCCTGCATGTTGATGTTGTGAGTAGAACTCAGCTGGGTGATGATGTCTGTTGGGGCATCAAGATATACAGCCTCATGTAATGGCATTTGATCAGCACTATTACCCAGATTGACATCAGCCCCATGTTGCAGTAGAATTGACACCAGATCCCATCTTTGCTCTCTCACAGCATCAAGGAGCACTGTGTTACCATCATCATCCTGTTTGTTGATATTGTGAGGAGAGATCAGCTGGGTGATAATGTCTGTTGGGGCATCAAGATATACAGCCTCATGTAATTGCGTTTGATTAGCACTATTACCCAGATTGATATCAGCCCCATGTTGCAGTAGAACTGGCACCAGATCCCATCTTTCTGTTTTCACTGCCTCATGGAGCGCTGTTTCTTTGGATTCATCCTGCATGATGATGTTGCTTGGTGATTTCAAACGGGTGACAATGTCCATTGATTCATTGTTGGAAACTCCGTCAGGATGATCAGTTTGTCTTCTCTGGGGATTTCTTCCCTGGATTTCGCTTCCTCCATATTTCCGAGTTTTTTTCCAATTTACTATTTTGCTATTTGGTAGCTTTAGCTTCTGCTGAACTGAGTTCCTTCTTAATGTTCATTTAAATGTGTTTTCCAATTGCATTTGTTTACAATATGCTTGAAAAGATAATGGATAATATTTTTAAACATTAAAAAGATTATGGTAACAATGTATTCCAAGATACTTTGTGGCAACAGTGTCCT
Source organism: Streblospio benedicti (assembly GCA_019095985.1). Classification (NCBI taxonomy): domain Eukaryota; kingdom Metazoa; phylum Annelida; class Polychaeta; order Spionida; family Spionidae; genus Streblospio; species Streblospio benedicti. The sequence goes on along the minus strand of CM032666.1, from coordinate 17,736,319 downwards.
TATTATTTTGTATAGAAAACTTGTTATTGATTGAACAGTAAATATGTTGATTATCTTATTGTGTTCAAACTAAATCTGCAATTATTAAATCCAGAACAGGGGCTGGGTTTGCTAAACAGCATTTGGTAATAACTTACATTCCACAAGGTTTATGGCTATAAACATCATATTTTTATTTCAAACGAGCTCTTCCACCATATTCGACTCAGTATGGGTTTTACCATGCATATGACTAGAAGACA
>CM032666.1:17704208-17726970 GCA_019095985.1 Streblospio benedicti | reverse complement strand
CATAAACACCATCAGAGCTGCATACAAACGACCCAGTTTCTGGGTCATAATTTACTCCCAAGTCAAACAGAACCTCGTCATAAGGCACTACAGTAGCAGTTGTGTTTACCGACAGCTGAGCGGTCATGGCCTCAACAGAATCATCAGACTCGGCAAAAAGCTTAAAGCCTGATAAGGAGGAATAGACGCCTTCAATTTGGTTGCACTCACTTTGCTCTGGCCAGGCGTTGGCTGCCACCCAGATGGACGATCCCTCCTCACATTGGACGACGGACGCCATGGTGGATGTGCCACTGTAGTTGTCTCCAAGGTCAATGGTCAGGGGTCCAGGCTTGACCGTCTCTCCTTGCATCACGAGTTTGGCGGACACTCTTCTTTTGCTGGCGTGAACTGACCAGTAGAACATGTAGTAGTCGGAATCAGGACATGTGAAAGTTCCCAGCTGAGGCACAATGCTGCTGTCGCTAGAGTCAAATAGTTTGTTGTCGAAGGTGATGGGCACGTTATGACTGAGGGACATTGTGGAAGAAAGCTCGTAGGTGAATCCAAATGCTCCCGTTTCATTTTTTCTGGTCACTTTGCTGTCTTCTGGCGGGATGATAACTACTTCAGTTTGTTGCTTACTCATTGCATTCTCCAGAGAACGAATCCTTTCATTCAACTCTACATTTTCTTTGGTCAAAGCATCATTTTTAACATTGCTGGTTTCTAACTTGATTTCCAAATCTTCAATTTTTCTGCTGTTTATGTTTTGGACATCATGACACTTTTTTAATCCTTCCTGGCATTTGCCGGCATTGCGATCACGGAGCTGTCTCATCTGGCTGATTCTGACGGATGCTCTGGCAGGTGCGGCTGCCGGGTGCACAGGACAGGTGCCGAGTGCAATCCACAGAAGGCCAAAGTACAGTAACCGCATGATGGGAACCTGAAAGAGTTAAGGAAATGTTGGACCAAGGAAGAAGTTACATTTGATGAAGTATATTTGATGATTGGTTTATCATGACATCGGTTTGGGCCCCACTTTCAAGAAAAATGTTTGTATCACTTATCAATCTCTATGGACGATTGCAAACATGTTTTAGCGTGTGTATCATGAAACTCCATGCTACTTGTACTGTGGCCACAAGGTGGCAGTGGTGTCGCAAATAGCATCCCTTCTGCCATTACCACCAGTTTTTTTTGGTGAGCAATTACTGAATTTTCATGTATTTGTAAACTACAGAGTAAATCTTAAGTATATTCCAATATATTACAAAGTATATTTCATTCAGTTTATGGTTTTACAAACTGATGATGTGTGTAAACACGAAAACTTCTTAATGACGTTGGTTCCATTAATAAAATAAATCTTAAGTAATTATTGGCTTTAAAGATCATCCGTCCTTTAAAATGGAAACACAAAAATGTATTAAGAACATACCTCGTATAATGAAGTTTGCAGTTTATAACACTATTCACCATAAAAACAATAGTAAGTTGAGCGAATAACTTACCGTCACAAGCGTCCACTGTATTCCTAGAAAGTGGCAAGTGCCAATGATAACTGGAGACACACGCTCATATTTATATCAGCTACGTCAATTGGAAACAATTGAAAAAAAAATGAAGAAAAAATCCACACGTAAGAATTGGGCTACAAAATATGCCAGGACAGTCACGTCCGGCATGTCGTAGATCTAGTTCGGGTCAGCAGACACTGATGGAGACTTATGTGATTGTACCTTGTAATGTGCTGATATCATGGATTTATAGCCTTGTTTGAATGTCTACTGTCTGTGGTCCCACAAATGTACCACGATTTGGCAAATCTGGTCATTAACCTTGAATGGGACCCATATTGATAAGCTTTATTTAACGGAATCAAGAGACACATAAATCGGGACAAATAACAAATGTCTTATGACTAATGATTTTTTTTTTAAATTTTTGATCTTACAAACTGATGATCATCATTATAAGAGGACTTTTTTTATTTCAAATATGTGTGTTATTCAAATTTTTACATATGTACCTAAACTTTTGTCTTTTTGGGGGGTTACCAAAAAATCATATTAAAATATTCTCTTTTCTAAGGAAACAGAAATTATAAAAGAAGTCGGCTTCTTATAACTAATTTGTGTACATAAGAATTATGTACATCTGCTAGTGAAAGGGAGTAAAATAAGAATAAAAGCGTAATGCCCATAATCCATAAAACCCCAACGTAGAATCCAATGCTTTTGAATGGGGCATAATTCATACACTATGCGGCGATTCGGTCGGGGCAACCCCAGGCGGCTGCGACTCGATTGAAGTCGTTTGAAGTGGGCGATTCTGCGGATCAGCCATTCTGCTGGTAGGTAGATGATCAGCAAAGGGGATAAAAGTAATAGTGTGCATATTTAGATTTGCCATAAGCAGAATATCCAAGTATTTTACTTATCGAACAGTCTGGCGTTAGTGTATGACTTAAATCCCGCTTTACACCCGCGACCGTGAGCGAACCCGTGCAACACATCTGCACGTATTGTGTCACCTCGTCAACTTGGGCGTATTGTGGCGGCATTGAACGTAGTAAAACTGAATGGTACAAGTTGCTGAGGCAAACGAAGTGTTACTTATACATGTATAGCGAATGTTCTGCGATCTGCAGACGCAGTATAACTATTTGAAGCAAACTTGAACCAAACTGAATGTTCGTTAAATTTTTTTGAACATGTTCAAAATTTCCTGACGAATTTGCCAGTTCGCCAATGCACGTAGAGATGCGTAGGTGGAATTCGCTATAGTGTAAAGCGGGTTTATAACACTTCAAGTTTGATTGAGTGGTTTACTAAGCCCATCATATAATACTGTTTATAATGAAACTTATTCATATAATTATATTTGAAGGTAGGTGTTTTAACGATAATTATTTTGATAGCCGACAAATGATATAAAAGCACTTTGCTTCATCAGTGAAGTCTATATGTGTTTGAGGTTGGACATCAACAGTTATTTAAATCATATCACAATTTGTAACATAAAGAAGATAAAAAAAAACGGAATTACTTTTGTTGTCGGAAAAAGGACTATGTTCTTTGACTGTACTCATCAATATTTACAATACAATTTGAAATGATAATAATTGTTTTGTTCCTCAAATATATGAAATAATAAACATGACACATGATACATAATTCATTTAAAGGTAGTTAAATTGTTATCAACACCAAGAGTGCTTTAAGAAAAAATACGCAAAAACAAAGCGTATTTCTTTAATGTTTGAAATCACACATAATGTTGATTCCTAAAGATAGTACTTACAAACTGAGTTTTTTTAAATCTAAGGATTTTGTTCAAGTGAAATAAAAAAAAACAATTAAGAAAGAACACACTGAATGCATATGTAGACTTTATGCATAAACATACATGCATATAATATCTTGAATCAATCTTAAAAATAAAATCATGGTACTTTACAAATCACTCAGTTTTCGCTGTGAAAACGTCACTGTGAGTCATAGTCTGTTGTTTGCACGTTTGCGGCTCGAATCTTGACACAGTTAGTTTAGATCTTCGGTAGGCGGAATCCACTGAATGAAGTAGCTGAGTAATACAGAGTCTGGTAATCAGTATCAGGAACAGCAATCTGAATGTAGACTGCCTTTAGATATTCACAGCGGACGATGTGTTCAGCAGATGCTGTGCTACTAGCTGAGCCCGCCAGCACATCACTGGTGACCGGTGCTGCTCTGACCACTTCTCCTCCCATCATGAGATGCACCTCAGCTGGCCTTCTACTCTCCGGGGATGTCATTACTTGCCAGCTGAAGAAATACAGCTCATTGTCAGGACACACTCCATGTCCGACGTTTGGGAAGTAGAAATCTCCAATGTTGGAGGTGATTTCATCAAAGAAGATCGTCTGTCCGTCACGGTATTCGTGTCTTCCTCCAGATGAGAGACCCACCGTGAAGGCAACAGTATCATTTTCATGTTCTGCCAGGCGGAGAGCTGAGACGGATGACATGAAAGCCAAGTGCTGAAGATTTGGTCCTCTCACTGAAATGAGATCTCCTTGTTGACCAGATATAACACATGTGTCTGTCGCGGTTCCACTGTCTGTGGTCGAATACGCTAACACGTTTCTAGGGTAGGTGATATACCTAATCCGAACATTATTCTTTGCTATGTACATAAGTGAAGCACTCACTGCAAAATGGATGCTGACTATAAATACATAGACCCCATCAGAGCTACAGCCGAAAGAGCTAGTTCCGGGGATGTATTCCATTCCCTGGATAAACAGGACATCATCATACTGCAAAATGGCAGCAGTTGTGTTTACAGAGAGCTGTGCAGTTACAGCCACCGTAGAATTAGTCAAGTCATCGGATTCTGCAAATATCTTAAATGCTGTGATTGTAGAATGAACACCTTCAATCAGATTGCAGTCGGTTGCGTTAGGCCAGGCTTCTGCGGATACCCACACCATTGTACCCTCTTCACACTTCACTACGGATGTCATGGTGGCTGCACCGCTGAAGTTGTCTCCAAGGTCCACGTCAGAGGTCCAGGCTTGACGACGTCCAGCTGCCGCACGAGTTTGGCCGCCACTCGCCTTCTGTTGGCTGCGATGCTCCAGTAGAACATGTAGTAGTCAGAATCGGGGCACAAGAAAGTACCGAGTGAAGGTACGAAGCTGTTGTTGGTACTGTCAAAGAGCGTGTTGTCAAACGCAATGGGAACATTGTGGCTGAGAGAAGAGGACTCTTTCTTTTGATAGACAAAGCCTACTACAGATGGGTCTTTAAATTCGGTAAGTTCATCTTTGTAGGTAGAACAAGAATTTTCTTTAGACTTGCATTCTTTCAATTCATTTGCCAATTCTTCGATTTTTCTAATGTTTACCTCATGCCGATCTCTGTACCTTTGCAATTCGCCTTGATACCAGGCAAAGTTCTGATGTTGAATGTTTCGCATCTGGCTGATCCTCGCAGGTGCTCCGGCAGGTGGTCTGGCAGGCGCTGCTGCTGGCTGCACAGACTGTACGCTGAGTATGATACAGACCAACCCAAAGTAGAGGCACATCATCGTGGGCATCTGCAAATGAGAAAACACGGAGCGTTCAGACCACTGGTTAGAAATTTAGGTGTAATTGACGAAGCACCTTTTTGCAAACGCCACTAAAAACCAGCAATACACAAATACAGAGGGATATTTGCAAGAGTACCCATAAATCAAAAGTACCTAATATCTACAAAGACTTTCAGTTTGTTTTGAAGAACAAAATAATAACACGTTTATTATGACATAAAATCTAGCTATAAGATGCGAACTAAAACTAACTAAACCAAAGAACAAATCTAAAACAAATGTTGGCTATAACAATCGTCAGCTCTCTAAAGAACTATACGAGAGCACACCTAGCATTATGCCGTTTTTAGCATTCCCCATACACCATAAACACGATAATGCATCAAGCAAGTAACTTGCTATCAAAGTGTCCTATGTTGTCCAACAAAACGCCAAGAGCCAATGATCACCGCAGACACACCCGCATATTTACATAGATGTAAGCTACGTAACGTCCACTGAAAAAATGAAGAAAAACTCCACACATAAGACGTAGGTTAGAAAATATCTTAGGACAGTCCTGTACGGGATGTCCTAGTTCTAGTTCAGGTTAGCAGACAATGATGGAGAGGCATGTGATTGTACCTTGTGCTGCTATCATGGACCTCCAGACTTGATATCGGATAGGCTGGGAACAAATAGGCCAATAACCTACAATGGGACACAGGTTCATAACATTCTCGTGATTTGGAATACAGCACATTGTTTTGTTTAATTCTATTTTCTTTTTTTTCTATTTCTTCTGTCTCATGTTCTAAAGTGATTCTAAATACGAAAATACCTATTGGTCCAACGTTTTTTGTATTATTTACAATGTTTCAGTACAACAGTACTCTTTTCAAAATAACTTTCTTTTCTTGATAGTTCCAAAATTATATATGTAAATATTAATAAAATCGTTTGGACTAACAGGTAATTTTGTATTTTAGAACCACTTTAGAACATAAGACACTAGAAATAGAAGAAAGAAAATAGAATAAAATGAACCCACAGGTTCCTTTCTCCAAAAACGGAGACACATGAGCTAGGAAATAAAAGCCAGTTATCTGAATCATTGAATATGTACAATTACCCATGGTGAGGTGTGCACCATGTAGTCTAGTTATGATTTGGCTTGTAGAAAGATGTTTTCAACTATTGCAATTGCATATATAAAGGTTTGCTTGAAAAATGGAAGGTCTATCTAATTTGAGAATTACATGATAATGGTATAGAAGATGAATTACATATTTTACTTAAGTGTGAAATATTTATGTCATGGTTTTACCAGTTCTATGCATTTGCATAATGTTCTTATATTATATTCACAAATGGGACATTGATTCATGCATAATTACCTCAAAACCATTTGTAAAATAAAATCACATGTGAACAGTATTCTGATATTATTCATGTTCTGATTTGCATAATGTTCTTATATTATACGCAAGGCAAATGTTACTCACTTTGTAAAACTACTGATATTGTAACTTTTTATTGTATAGAAACATGTAATTATAGTAGAATGATTATGATAATACACACGGGGACCAACTTGATTTAGTAATCTCCTTTCATTCTCCCCTAGCATCTATGTTACTTCCTATACATGTATGTGAGTTAAAACATTATAGTTGTAAATTGCCCGAATTCTATGCCATTTGTGTTCTTTCTATGCACGGCAAACAAATGCTAAAGTACTAAAGTAAATTTAACCGCCAATGCTTTATGCACACCATACCTGGGTTACCATAAGCGCTGATTAGTAAGAGGGATAAGTTGGTATTTGTAATGTCTAATTGTGATGCTGGTATAAATATACCTTCTGCAGACAAATTTAGAATAGGTGGACAATATCTTAAGTGATTTAAATGTTTGACCTCATAGATAAAACATTGTCACATAGTACATGTAATATTACATTTCATAATCCTATTGTAATTCATATGATTTAGCTATAGCATGATTGCAAGTACCAATGTGTACCATTGTTTTAGATATGTACTCTTGAATGATACAGTAATGAAATGAAATATTTTATTTAAAACTAAAAATCAATGAACTCAAGTTGACAATAAAGCAATTTTACTTAAGCATGCGTTAGGAAGTAGCTAGTATGTTTTTTTAACAAATCACTGACTTTAGGAATTCATGAATTATAGCATATGTGTTATTCATTAATCAGAATAACAATTTTGATTATGCAATTCTTACTAATCCCCTCATTCCATGGAGCTTATTGTCTTTGTCAGCAACAATAATTTCATTAAACATTCGTCATTACTGTCGACAATCGGTTTACAGTGGTTCCATTATTTTAAAAGCAAAGAGTTTTAGTCACATTGTCATTTAAATGATTAGATATACATTATCTTATAGTTCATATCATAGGTGGTAGTAACATATATATATTCTTATTTTCATGATGCAATCTTGATGATGTCAGAGCTACACCTAGCTAAACTTTGGGTATTCGGAATCCGCTAAATGTGGTGTATCGACCATACAAGTCCTGAAAGCCATTGCCAGGAACCACCATGTGGACGTACACAGCCTTCTGGTACTCACACCGGAGAACCACCTGGGTAGAAGAAGTGCTGCTGTACGAACCTACCAAGACTTCCCCGGTCCGTGGTCCAGACTTCACAGTTTCTCCCTCCATCATCAAACGAGCTTCGGCTGATCGCTTACTACTTTCCGAGATGATTGCCACTTGCCATGAAAAGAAGTATAATTCATCATCAGGACACACAAACAATCCGACGTTCGGGAAGTAATAGCCGCCAATGTTGGTTGTTACATCATCAAAAACTATTGTCTGGCCATCCCTGTATTGTTCATTATTTGTGAGATGCGCTGTGAAGGCAACAGTCTCATTTTCGTGTTCAACTAAACGGAACGCTGAGAAAGATGATAAGAAGGCCAGATGTGCACGATTTGATGACCTAATGTGTACAACAGCATCTTGCTGACAGCTCAGAACGCGGGTGGCTGTGGACGTGCCGGTGTCGTAATTCACACTGAGAGGGTTTCGTGGGTATGCGAGGTATCCCATATTAGCACCATTTATTGTGATATAAAATTGCATTGGATATGTCGCATGAGTACTTACAACAAAAACATACACTCCACTTGATCGACAGACTAAAGACCCAGTTCCAGGGGTGTAATCCACCCCCTTGCTAATCAAGATATCATCGTATGGAATGATAGCTGCTGTTGTATTGACAGATAGCTGAGCGGTCATCGCAACTGTGGTGTTTGTGAGGTCATCATCTTCAGAAAATATCTTGAACGCTGTGATGGAGGAATAAGCCTCTTCGATTTGGTTGCAGTCTGTCAGATCTGGCCAGGCATTAGCTGATACCCAGATGGACGATCCTTCTTCACACTGGACGATGGACGCCATGGTGGATGTGCCGCTGTAGTTGTCTCCAAGGTCAATGGTCATGGGTCCAGGCTTGACCGTCTCTCCTTCCATTACTAGTTTGGCGGACACTCTTCGGCTCAAAGAGTGAACAGACCAGTAGAACATATAATAGTCAGAATCAGGACAGGTGAACGTTCCCATGTAAGGATTGTAGCTGGAGGTGGAGTCAAAGAGTCTGTGATCAAAGGTGATGTAGCTATTGTGGCTGAGGGACATGTCATTGGAGAGTTCATAGGTAAATCCGGCTGCCTCAATCTCATTTTTGTCGTCGCCAGATTCGTTTTTGCTATCTATCTGCAAAGAAGTAGTTTGTTTGGCATTGCGTGATGCCTTCTTAAGTGACAAAACCCTTCTATTCAGTCGGCTATTCTCTTTTCGGAGATTGTGCAGTTCATTTTCCAGCTCTTTTTTGTTGTCTTCAAGAATCTTATTCTTTTGTACGTATGTTTTCTTGAGCCCTTGGCATAGTTGAGCCTGATTTTGACACGAGTCCATCGATTGTTGGTGGAGCTTCTTTATCTGGTTGATCCTGGGAGCTGCTCTAGCAGGTGCTCTGACAGCTGGGTGCACTGATTGGCTGCCGAGAGCGAGAAACAGCAGAACCACGGAGATCCACATCCTGATGGTTGTCTGTAAAGATAGTTTGAGAATGAAAAGTATCATTTTGCATTATCGTAGATGAATTGAATCAGAGGAATGCAAGGCATATATATATATAGCATCGTCACGGCGTTGTTCCACATTGTCCTTAAAAGTGGTTACTCCCACATACTGTATCATAACTTTTAAACAACCCAACATGCCTTGGACTTAAAGCTTGCCCCGTGTAAAAGACATGTTTGGTAAGTGAATCACAAAAAGCTCATCCCGTTTACATTGCTCAAACAATTGTGATACCCATGTCAAACATGTTATTTTGACATGTTAGGTACATATAGGTGTTACGTTGCTCCCTCACTTGGTTCTATATCAATAACAAATAACATAATTTCATATTTTTGAAGGTTCATTTATCCTGGATTTAATAGACATACATACATAATCATTTATTTTAAACACGATAATAGCCAAATTAAATACATTGAACTTTCAACAGGAACTCCTGTCTTGTTCACAATGACGTCACAAGTTTCATATTTCTTATAATATATTTTTTCATATTTCTTATAAGCCATGATATGTTCTTGGTGGTAACACATCATAGGATTTTTTTTCCTCTAACATTTATTGGTGAGGGAGTAACATTCGGTTACCACCAACGTTTTTCGTTATCACGTCAATTTACACAAACAGAAGTAAAGATTTTGAGCGCGGGTTTGAGGTATAAGTTGTATATAGGAGCAACTGCGAAACATACTTCCAAATCAATCCTCCTTTACATTTAATGGATATAATATGATCAATTATACAAAAATGAAATGTCCAGTTAGCCCCATCATCTGGTGGACATATGTTACTCCCACCAAGTGGACATTCGGCTACTCCCACTTCTATATATTCTGAAATACTACTATTTTTTTCATCACTTACAGTTTTTTGAAAAGTAACAAATCTGGAATAAGAAATTTAATAATTTTTAATGTATATTTTTGAAACCTGAAATTTAGAAGAGCAGAAATATTTGAAAGAAATCAAGTTTTTTAGGGTGGGTTAGAGGTGTTTGAAGTTGTCTAGCAGTTGTCTAGCCGCTATTTGAAATTTATCAAGATACAAGTTGAAATTTAAAAATTGAACATTTTGCTGAAAAGTGGGAGCATTACCGTGACGGCTCTCATAACCATTGTTTTGTTGAAATATTGAAGATTAAAATCTGCTGTAAATGAATGTGTTTCGGCTGTGTGTTTTGTGTATCTAAACCATCCGTCTATGCTATTTTGAATTTTCCAACATTCTTATTTAACAACCATCTATTTAAACAGCAGTACTGTGTGATTTACCTGCATTACATTGATTAATCCAGGTAGAGAGTCTAGATGCCACTTTGAAAGAGGCGCGGAAGCATATAAAAGTAATATGAAATAAGTCTTCATCTACCGACAATGATATGTCATTGAATTGGTTACGATGAAATAAAATTATTACATCTTTTGATCTGATGAAATGCTCTACACAAATAAAAATTATAATTCCTTGTGGTGGCGCCACCTAGTGTTAGTAGAGGAAGTCTCCGACCACAGCCGCAACCACTGACAAACTCATGCTTTGGTGCACTTTCCGCAAAACTATTGATGTCATATATATAAACATAGAAGTCCAATTAGTTTATTTTCAAACAAACCTTTTGAAGTCAAACACTTACCAGCACCAGTGTATTATATACTCCTAGTATCAGACGCACCAACTTGTCCAGCAATGTGGTACACATGCACAAATCCGAGGACATTTATACCATTCAGTCAATAAAAATAGTTTCGAAAAAAACAACTAACCAGGCCACGCGATAAACCCATTGAAAATCAGTCACGTAGACCATTCATTATCTGGACAGTGCAACATCTCCTCTATCCAGTTGACAGACCTAAAGCATGGTAACCACCCAAAATAGCTATTTTAGTTTGTTTCGTGGAAGTGATAAATCTTTAAACACAAAAATCGACCACGTGATAGGACAGCCGTATGTAGGTCAGTCACGTAGGCAGTATAGGAAGGATTGGCCGCTACCAGCCGCGGAAAGCAGCGAGTGCGTCAGGTATCATCTCCAGCGTGCAGCAAGTACATGCTGGTCATTGTAATCTTCATAAGCAGGTGTGGCACACAATATTCTAAAGGGTTTTATTGCACAAAATGCAGATGAAAACAAATAGCATCCTGTCAGTTGGCCCATTCTGACTGATAACTAATAAGGGCACATGAGCAGAAAAGAAGCGTATGTAAAGTAATTGTTTGCATGGGTCTCTCTGTGACAGACAAAGCGACCAATCGTGAGTCCTGACGTAATACAGAGTAAGAGAAGGGTATGGAAGAATCTGCAGGCATAGAAAAACAAGCATGTTTCTATATACTGATCAGTTATTCTTCATGCGGATTTATTTAGATTTTGGCGCATCTCACCTGCCGATCTCACGCTATAAACATTATTAGTCAAGTTTAATTGTCTTACTGATATACATGTATATTCCAAGATCATCAACCAAAAAACACAAAAAAACGTGTGCTATATCAGACTGCTGATCCGACCAAACACTTAACACCAATCTACAACACTACACCAAGTGTTTAGAGGGTTAAAATGTGCATCTATGATTACCATAATAGAGCACCAGCAGTTATACACGTGGCCGGATCCCATGGGTGAATCGTCACTTTACGATCTCTGTACGTATTTCTGTGCTCGGCCCCAACCTACTCGCCTGTCCGCACTGTTTGTTTGTGCCACTGATCCGTCGCTGTGTCTGTGAATGGGATTAAGGACCATCAAGGTGCTAGTGTTGGTACAAACTGTCACTCTGTCTGCAGTGATAATTGGCTTATTTATACACAACCGAGTATGATTCAAAGTCGACACATTTATGCTGATCTATTTCTACTCTGTTGTCGTCAATTTGGGACTGTACTGGGATATATTGAACTGGTTCATGATTTTTTTTAAAGTGGACATTGAAATTATCTTTGATCACTATAGAATACGTATATAGTACGTTCAATCATATATCATAAACCCACACTTATTAAATGGTTTATTCGGTACCTTATAAGAAAACAAGTGATAAGTGTATCAGCTGCCTGGTGCTGGGGCCATATGAGCCGAGGTGTACACACCTCCGAGCATACACACTGTGTACACACCTCACACACCTACCCACGTCAGTGTACACAGATCGGGTACAGTTTGTGTACACTGCAGATTAGCAACTCTGTAAATCTTTGCTTCTGGTGGGAACATGTGAGCAAGTACAGATCAAAGTCAGCACGCATCCGATATGGCACCTTAATCTATGTTCGTGAAATGATGGTAGCGCACCCACCATGTTCCAGAAACATTAAACAGTCTGACATTAGTGAAGAACGCCTAGCCCTTGCTTTATCAATCTAAACTTATAATGGGTACATACAGAAAAGCACGTAAAGTTTGAGGTTGTCTTAAAATACCAGACTATGATGTACATACATTTAGACCAAGGACTTTATTAAGAATCAACTTAATAATATAGTTGTGCGCGTAACGAGTGTCCTTATCATTCTAAACACAAAATCGTCGTTGATGAAACACATAAATTGGCGACAGTAAAGCAAAACCCCGCCATGTTGGGATACTCAGCGCATACGTACAGTAGAACCTCCCATTAAGACCACCTCTCTATTGAGATCACCTCTATAATAAGACCACCACTTTTCATAGTCCCAAACTATCTCAAAGCTACCTCTGTATAGAGACCACCTCTCTAGTGATACCATGATTCAAAAGGTGGTCCAGTTAGAGAGGTTCTAGTGCAGTTTGCTGCACACAGCTGGGTGACAGCAGCGGCAGCAGCAGCATTCCATCAATACTGTCCTGATGTTTGTCCAATCGACCGCCGGCGGCTGCTGTGGCGGCGGTCACGGTATGCTGGGATGGTGTTAAGTCTGTATTATCAGTCTCAATCTGTGCTTTGGAGCAAGAGAACCTAAACCAGTAAAATGTATCTGTGAAAGGTGTATCATCTTGCCGCGGTTTGAATGTCAGTGTCGGTGACTTTAGGGAATACAGTGGATCACTGACGGATTGCCCGTGGTCACAGGATGCTGTCTGCTAGTAACTGTTTGTGGTGCACTGTACATGGATTATTCACTGTCCATGTGTGTGTGTGTGTGTGTGCAATAATGAGGTTTGTTGTTGCACTTAAGCTTGTACTTTTTCATGTTGCAGTTGTTCACGGCGTAAATGGATACCACTATACTGTCTATGAATTTACCACTGGTTTTGTAGGCCTAAATGTACGGATCATTTGACGTAGAAACCCAGACATAAGAAACTGTAATAAGAGAGCTCATGTGGCGTAGATGGATGCAGAATGGGTCTCAATGACGTGTATTTATAGGCGCATTCAAACTGTGTCACAAAACACGAGTATTGCTGGCCTCCATGTGGGATGAAGGTCGCCAATGGTGCAGTAGCTGGAGTGGTCTAATCCACTGTTGTCTTCTGTATCTTCAGGTGCTGACCACGTGACGCAGTAACCATGACAACGGCTGCGGCGGCGCCGCTTCAGACGGCGCTTACAAGGTAACGTGTGTGTGTGGGGGGGGGGGAGACCGGGTGTACGGAGGAGGGGGGCTGTATCAATCTATTGGCGATGGGGTGGGGGTGAGGGTGGGTGTTGCTGGGGGAGGCATTGTGTTAATCTATACCCATGGGTATCTGATTGGCTCAGTTATTGATCTAAATATCAGCTATCGCCATATCTCACGGGGAAATATACGCAATACATGGACTGGTAAAGGCAGTGTAAAATAAACCGACGTGAAATCGACGATGAATGCCAGCATGGACGGGGCTCACAAGGGAATATAAGCCGTTTACCATCCATGTAAACACGTGGTGATTGTTGATATTATATATATTTGTGCTGCACCATGTTACACATCGTAAACTAACATTTAGCAGCTTATATCCACTCTAACAACCAACATCATTTAAAGAAAGCATTTACAACATGTTATCAATGCATTTATACACACATAGTGCACCAGATCTACAAGAATACATCATCATGTGCTCATACTTCAATAACAGTCTCATATTTCCCCCTGTACAATGGTATTTTCCCGCTCACAGATGCTGTGTGTGCACACACGTGCCTGCTTGTTCTGGATACACGCCGACTGTCTGAGAACATGTGTACTTATATGTGTCACTGAATGCTGTTCTGCACAGCTGTCCCGCCTTGAACACTTCAGGAGTAATGCCCACAGTATTATGTATACCGTGGTGCATGCTGTTCCAGAAGGGGGGGGGGGTATATAGCCTTGTGGGGATATGGATTAAGTCCACACATTAGAACATCCATTCACCAACAATTTTCCCCTAAACCACCAGTCACTAATACATTGCATTGTCTTTCACCAATCCACAGGAATTGTAATTTAATAGGTTGCATCACATTTCACACACTTAAATACAGGCAATTCACCATCCACACGCAAGATTTAGGGCACATCACCCATCACCGCCCTTGTAATGAACAGATCACCAGTCACCAATAATGAATAGGTTCCATCACATTTCACACACTTAAATAAAGACAATTCACAACACACAATGAAGATTTAGGGCCCCCAATCACACTTTTGCTAAATGACCCCCCCCCTGTATACCGTGGTACGTGCTCTTCCAGGTACAAGCTGACGGAGGCGGAAGCGGCGCGCCAGGACGGCCAGCGCGCGATCGTCAACTCCGAGTTCATTGTGTTCTACGGAGACGACGTAGATAGGGTACGTTATGTACGTTACGTTACGTACGCCATTACGTAGGCCATTACGTTATGTACGTTACGTTATTATGGATTGTTCCAGCAATATAAATGTGAGTGCTGGCTAAATCAATGTGCGAACTCATAACGATCTGATGTGTGCAAATGGTGGTACATTGTCATATCTCACGGCTACACACCCAGTATAACAATCACTTGTAAAGACAGCTTGGGTGGAAAACCGACGATGATGATGGTAATGATCTCTATGTAAATATGGGTATGTTATGAATGGGGGAGGGGTCCATCCATGCAAATGTGCATGCTGACTAAACTGACAACTAGCATGTTCAACTCTAACCACCACATTGCTACAAATGTAAAGTAAATCACGGCGGTAATGATCTCTCAGTAAATAATTCAAGACCTTACCCAAAGTCTTTCCAAATTGCTTTTTCGTTCTATATATAGCCACTTTTTATACTTGCCATATTTTTAAAATCTGATATTGCGGATCAAATATGGGTTAGCCATGATATTAGAGAGATCATGCACATGATAACATTGCCGCTGAACAAGTGGGTAAAACAATCATGACGTATGTCTGTGTAAACATCAAAGCTGGCCATTTAAATCTGACTCCAATAACATCGGGGATCCAGCAGCCAACCCATTAACATAAAGTGCCAAAATATCGCCCCTTGCCTTTACGGTTGGCAGAGAGTTTTACATGATGTAGACATTACAGCCATTATGTTCAACAACAATAAGAAATGCCTTATAAAACCGTCCCTACTCACATGTCATTACGTATCGCCGTTATCTGTTGTAGAACAATAGGATATGCGGTGTGTATGTCATAGCACAGAGTAGATCTAAGTTATCTCGCTGGCTGTGTTAATAAGATCGCTGCTTCAAAGCGGACGTTTTTTTCGTGTGCAGGAATCCTTGACGTGGCTCAAGCATGATAACAGCCAGATTTGGTGTTATTAATCAGTCAGCAGTTACAGTGAAACCATCGGATCAACACTTTCCTCTAAAAACTTGCTTGAGCACATATCCAAGGGGTTCACCATTCTAAAAAGTCAGAGCTTAGAGTGACACACAT
Organism: Streblospio benedicti; assembly: GCA_019095985.1. Taxonomy (NCBI): domain Eukaryota; kingdom Metazoa; phylum Annelida; class Polychaeta; order Spionida; family Spionidae; genus Streblospio; species Streblospio benedicti. The sequence goes on along the minus strand of CM032666.1, from coordinate 17,710,964 downwards.
AAGGAATGTAATATACCAAGGGCTGATGTTAGAATGGTCTAATGGCGTCATTATAGCAAACATCATGTATTAAAAGCCTTCATCTGATTATCTGTCACACCTTGGTGTTGAACAGCAGAAGTAACTCATAAGGTATCAACATTGACATGGTACGAGGTTACTCAGGTTAGGGCTCGTGCGTCGACGGGATCATTTGAAAGGATAGGTACATGCACAGGATAATGTGTGATTAGTACTGCGATTTCCCGTTACTTTATTTTGGGATCATCAGGTATAATGGTAAGGGATATGTTCCTGCCTGCAGGACACACTGCTATTCGTGATGTAGCGTCCTACGTCTGGAGAAAGTATTGATGAGTATCTATGAGTATCTGGTGAGCCTGAACATGAAAGCTTCCTTTCTGCCAGTCATATTATCTAATGTGTCAATTAACCATTTATTATCCACAACATGTCTGCGTTAAAGGTAGTAGGTGTACTTTTTATATTGTTGTTGCAAGGTGTTCTATTTTGACAATGACCATATACACAGTGACCGTATTATTGTTGTTGCAGGGTGTCCTTTGTTGAGAATGACCATATATTGCTGTTGTAGCACTTGCTATTTTTTTAATGTTATCACTGTTGTTGTTGCAGTACCTACCGCCGCTACCAGACAAGGAGAGGATCCGCACAAACGCAGGTAAAACCACAGCCTGTCATGTACATTGATACAGTATGTGTGACCTGGTGCAGTATTCTGTGTCTGTTATAGCACAATGTGTACCTGTGTCTATATCATTGTAGCTATTGTCATAGTAAGAAGTACCACTTGATAATTGTGCTTAGGGCATTGTTACCCAATATCACAGTTCAATGTATTTTTTTCTGTAAAACAAAGGAGAAGTAGAACTGATGACTGAGACTATGCTATCCAATGTCTTATTTCAACCAACGTAATATGAAAGTCCACTGTTTGCCAGTGAAGCATCTACACACCCGCTGAGCTCAGGTGGCAACACATTATTGTGTTTTACTTATCAATTATTGAGCATAAATGTGGTGATTATGGAAACCAACTGGAACGCACGGCAAAGGTTAAAATTCATCAACTGAATGACCCAAAAAGATACAGTCAGCAGCAGTCTCATGAAATACCACCAATAAATATACATGTATTATCTTTGAATACTTCTATTCTTAACATTGTAAGCTTTAGCAATGTATGTATTATAGCTTTCACATGTTTTGTTTGATTTATTTACTTTCATCGTGCACACAGCCAGACCCCGCCTGCCTCGCCCCTGCTCAGGTACAGCGCACCGCATAGCCAGGCATAATACTAGAAATGTACCAGATGTATGCTAGAATGGCTAGCTCAGCTTAGTACTAGATAGCTTTTCAATAGAAAAAAAACGTGCCATTTATTTGCAGATGCGTACTCTAGAGAGGCTAGTAGAGTTACGCTCTAGATACCTCTTCTAGAATGGCTTGCACTGTTTAGTACTTGATCATGTCATTCTACAATTCTCTGTGGTTTTTGGCTTTTTCAGGATGTATAGTGCAGCTTGCTGTTGTAGAATAATATTCTAGAATTATCAGTGACTAGTACCATTATATTTGATAAAATAATAGATGCATGAATTCATGATCTACTAGTAATTGATTATCATTTCCTTGCTTCTCTCTCACACATTTCTCTAGCAAGTATATTTTTACCCGAACTAGCCATAGCTGAATACAGGTTGTACAACCCTACGCTTCTTAGTTTATTAGACAGTATGTTCAACTGCATGCTGTATTTGGTAGCAATACATGCAGTAGTGCTAGTCCTGATAAGTGATGCAATATTGTAATTTGTTACATTAACTTAACATTATTCAGTTTAAAATCATGGATGATACCATTCTATGATATGTGAATACCATAACCAATGTTTGTAGAATCCCAGACATTTGCTGGCTTAACTTTGTCTGTTTGTCCAAATCCCCCTGTTCCCATATTGCCACCCACTTCATACTTCTACATATACTCATAGTAGGTTCTTGGAGACAGGAGCTGACATAAATTTGTTGGAAAAAAATATCAAAACAAGCAACTGTCTTCAAGATGCTTGCAAAAATTAGTTATGATAGTAATAGGGTTCAAATGAATCTATTTGTACAGTATACAAAAGGATTGACACACAAACCCTGTATGGATGTATAATTGAGCAAAACATGATTGTCCACCACTATATTAGTGAAATGTTAGAGTCTATCGACTACTAGTATTATTGTTAAAGTTTTTTTATGTGCTGGCATTCAAAATTTAATCATATCAATTCAATTTTAATGACTAAATTTATTTAAACATTTGTGCATGTTGAAAAGCATTTTAAAGAATCATTAAAAGATATACATTCGAATTTTGATTGAACTGCGACGTCTAATGTCTTCTGAGAGTTACCACGTGAAACATAGAATGTATGATAGAGACAGAGACAAAAATGTGACTTTGTCAATCTTTTATTCCACTACCTCATCATGATGTAATGTCAGTTTACTAATAATACCACACACAATGCGATGTAATAACCTACTCTTCCATGTGTAATCCTCCATCGGCTGTCATCCAACAAGCGTATGTCTATTTCAGCTCCGGCATGGGCGTGCAGCAACCCGGCGATGAGGCAGCTCTCAAACGTGAGTACCACACAACCAACTAGTCACTAGTCATGTAGTACAACGCCACTGGCAGACCCAGCTTTCATTGGTACGGTCGTCTAGTATAGTAGTTATGAAAAACAGCAATGTCCAAAAGAACAGTACTGTAGTTTCTTGAATAGCCGCCCCGGTGCTTATTGATTTAAAACATGGGATTCATCTGGCGCATATTCAAGACAGGCGGTAGTTCAAGGCCGGCGCTTATCAAAGAGAATGCCGCCAGTGCCAAGTTGAATATGTTTATTGCCTATGATGTAGTATTTTGCATGTAACTTCGTTATTCCCGATCCGATTTTGACGGTTAACATAGCATTTTAAAGTAATGAATATCGTAGATATGACTATCTATATTATAATATGAATATTTACATCATGATCAAAAAGAAATAATGTTTATTACGTTAGAGTGGGATCACAAACTAATCCCTGTAATCACATACTTGGGAGTAAGTAGCAGCGTTTTTTATATGTTTTTAATGTATATTTCATTTTAATGTATTATTCATTATATTTTATATGTTCTTTATCTACATGTTTCTAATGTATTATTCATTGTATTTTATATATTCTTGTTGTCAAGGCTTGACAATAATTGAAATTTGAATTTATTTGAAGTCACTTGAGTGAGGTACAGTGGCTAACTTAAGTTGATCAATTCATTTTGCTTTAATTAACGCCTTGTTCAACTAGATGCCCTCATTTAAAGGCCTATGCTAGACATGTTGACTCGGCGGCTTTTTCGGTGCCTAAGGGTCCAAGCCAAAAGATCAATGTCGGATTTCTAAGTTAATTATTAACTTAGGTTTGGAGGGGGTCAGTAGGCCCAATTAACTTGTGCTATCTGACAAAAATCAACTTTTTAACAAACCATTTCCAAGCTTTGTTGTTTCATATTGTTTTTTTTTTTATTTCTGTAGTTAATTTTAAGACCTTTAAATATTCTGTATATTTGGCCTACAGCAGTAGGTCTCATCGTCAATAGTGTATTGCTTTCTTTTACGGCTGTACTATTAATAATATGAAAAGTTTTTGCTCTAAAGTTTAATTTTGATCTCAATTTTATTCATCAAACGGTTTCGAGCTCCTGAGCTACAATGTAAATTTTACCTGTTCTGCATTTCTTTTGGTGATTTTTTTTTGAAAAGGAGCCTTCAGGAGGTTGAAAACGTTTAATGAATAAAATTGAGATCAAAATCAAACTTTAGAACAAAAACATATATATAAAATGCAAAATTTTGTGGATATTGTCGCTATAGACTCCTAAACCGCACAGCCAATCACCGTGAAACTTGGGCAAATCGTTGTGTGTATTTCAGGCACGGTTTTAGGGTTACTTTAAATGGCATCGGGTTGAAAAAGTTTTGAATGAATAAAGAGAAATTGAGATTGGAGGTCTCAGACCACTAAACAAATGCTCAAATGCTCTAATCTTTCTGTACTTCAAAAAATACATGACACATTTTACCATGCCAACGGCATGCTGATATATTAAACATAAGCCACTGCGGCGTGCCGTAAAAATAAGACAGCCGTAAAAGAAAGCAATACACTATTGACAATAATTTTAAGACCAAACATTTGTTAATCAAATTTTTTAAAGTGCACATTCAACTTTTTAAGATATTACCTGGGGGAGGAAAGGGGGGGGGGGGTTGTCGTTTCGTTAAATCAACATTTTAATTAACTTAACCGGGGTGGGAGTGGGGGTTGGGTCGTCTACAGAATTAACTTAGTTGCCAGACACGCAACTTTTGGCTTGTTCCCTGAGTAAGTAATATTGCCTCTACACCTGGCGCTTAACCAAATACCGGAGGTTGATCCAGGCTAGGCGGGTAATCAAGAAATTATGGTACCTAAAAGATACATCCCCTTGTGAATAAGTGAAAACACGTTTTGCATTTTAGTTTATTTATCAGTAGTTATATGATTGTAATACAAAGTTTAAACAAATTTTAACATGAATTAGTTAAACCATTGGATTAAGGATTCCAACAAAACTTTGAATCAAAAAAACTTGAATCAAAGATTTCAAAACATTTTTTAATCAGACATATTCTACAATCAGAGTTCAACCAGGTGAGGTCTAATTACTTTTCCACAATCAGTCTCCAGCAGCCAGTCTCCAAATTCTACACCATTTTACATTTTTTACATTTTTTACATTTTGGACACCGTTTACACAACCAGTCCCAGCTGATCTTAACAATTTCTACAAACAGCTTCCTGGCAGATCCGTATTTTCCACAAATCAATCTCCGGGCAGATTCAGATTTTCACAATTACTGCCAGTCTTCAGATTTTCTACAATGAGTCTTCCAGCTCATTTCTACTTTCCACACTGCTATTGCTGCTGCTAGAGATGGATGACTGGATGATGCTGCTGTTATCGTCATGATGATCATCATCGTTTCTATCATCGCGCTCATCGCTGTCCCCATCATTTGTGTGGCGACGTCTGAACAGATACACGGCCCCGACAATGCAGAAGGCAATCAAGGCTGCTCCGACGAAAATGCTCGCATACATCAGTGCATCCATGGGCCCTTTCTCTCCAGCAATCACCTCATCAGAATTTGCACTGTAGTTAACATGGTGTGTGAACACTTTGGATGTCTTGACGGCGATATCTTCTTGATACGCTTTCATGATGAACTTGTATGTCAAACCGTCCATTAGTGGGAACTGTAGCTTTGTTCCATTCCTCTTTACATTTTCAGTTTGACATCTTTTATTCTCGTCACAGACCATGATAGACAAACTGTCAAAATCTCCAACGATCTTTCTCCATTTCAACACAACAATGTCGTCATCATTCTCAAACTCCATATTCTGCGGCATTGAAAACTGCACATTCCTTGTCTTAACAGCAACAGGCTCAGAACTGGAATATACTGCATCCATCACCTGGATCTGGTACATAGAGTCAGACTCCAGGCCATCCAACAGCACAATCCCTGCAGCTCCAGTCTCCGGATGAGGCAGATTCTCTCGGATCACTTGCCACTGAAACTGACCATAAACGCTGTACTGCACAGTGTACGGTGTCACAGAGCCATGTGGCGGTATCCACAGCAACAGCAGGCTGAACGCCGTTAACTTGGAGATGGTTACTGACCACACACAGCGATATCCGTCGGCGTCCTCCACACATTGATTTTCAGCACCACACGGATTGCTATCGCAAGCGTTTCCTCTGATAACACAAGTGATATTAACATTAATATTGGTTTTCCCACCGCAAATGTATGGAGACTCCCTCTTTTCGCTACAATCAATCTCACAGGGGGGCTCATTACAGGGCGATGACTGGCAGGGGTGGAACTCTGTTTCACAGTGTTGACCGGTGTATCCGATGGCACACATGCAGATAGCACCATTTTGTTGGGTCTCAGGTTTCGTGCAGTTGCCGTACTCACATTTGCATATTTGAGAGTCTGTATCGCAGTTTGCACAAGGTTTCCGACTAACGACATCAAATTTATTCAGTTCCAAGGCTTTGGGACCGTCTGCATCACGTAATATAACCTCTACAAACTTTCCATAGGTTGAATATTGACAGGGAATGATAACATCGCCGCTTGCTTGCCCCTTCAGTTGTGACATAATAGAACTAGTCATTTTGTCCGGCATACATTTAGATTCATCTTTGGAGAGCTCTGAATTGACTGTATTAGCTAATTGTTTCAAAACCACAATGTCTATGTACATATTTTGTGGGTGATTATCGCCCTTTATCGACCAATTCACATGTACCTCATCTATGTAGAACAGATCTCCCAGATCCATCCTGAACCATGGATCCATTACTGGGGCTGTGTAAACATATGACTCACCAACTTTGATAGTTACATTCGAATCTTCTTTGTAATCGATCTTCTCTCCGCCTTTGGGTCGAGGATAGCACTTCCAAGAGAGCGTATACATAGTATAAGTATTATTTTTCAGTTTCTCCTTGAGGGCATGGGTCGGATAAGTTGCTTTTGGTACTGTTCGATTATTAGGATCACAGAATCCATCATGGGCATCGTTTATGTATTGATCTTCGCCTTCATTGTAGAAAAATTGCATATGT
>CM032666.1:17666708-17699208 GCA_019095985.1 Streblospio benedicti | reverse complement strand
TACGTCTAATCATTCCTGCCTACACGTATTTTGATGGACTTAGAACGGGCTTTTTATGCAGTGTATTCAATTTGCTCTAGATGATTTGATATGCTGTTTAAATGAAATTCACTTTCAGAATGGACAAAACATATCATATTGCCTTTATACACATATACTTGTTAGCCCAATGAGCATAACTTTTAATCTGATCTCTATATTCCAAGACCATCTATTGTGGATGTGTGACTTCCACCTCCCCCAGGCCTGGCGCTTCACGTACCGGAACATTGTAGATATGTGACTCATTCTGCCACTGACGGTGCCAATTCTCCAGTGTCCACCTCAGGTTTGGAGTAAGCCTCTGTAATTATGAACTGGTCTATCTCCTCCTACCCCAGGCCTGGAGCTACAGCTGGTGGACTACCCCCAGACAACCCCAGGAGAGCCCCAGAACATCAGCCTGCAGCTGGAAGAGCTGGACGCCTGCAGGAAGACCTCCTTCGGGCCATACTTTGTGGTAACTATGCGCTAGACATCAACATTAAACCCTTATGCCACCTTACTACCCTACTACCATACTTTGTGGTACCAATAATTGGAATAGAACTGATGCCCACATCAAATCCTAATGCCACCTTTACCATACTTTATGGCATCACTGATTGAAATAGAAGTGACTAGTTGTGGTTTTCACTGAGTCTGGAAGGGAGCAAAAGCTCATCGTGCGGGTGAGTCTTGCTGGTTCAACCCCGTGGTGCTGGTGATAAATTACCATCCGTGTATAAACTGTCCATTTCCTCGCATCCTCCAGACCCTGCTGGGCGACTACACTGGCCCTGTGGTGCTGCCGCCGTCTCTACCGGAGGAGGACTTTGACCTGTTTGCCTACGTGGCCGACCACCACAACCTGGACAATGCGGCGCTCATGTCCACGTTCTACCTGGAGGACACCAACTCACAGCCCACAGTCTACCTGCTACAGGTAGGACTGGAAACTGGCTAACTATTTTTCTCTAACTCACAACATATCTTGTACCTGGTACATGTGAGATGCAAACTCAAAACCCACAGTCAACCTCATAATTACGCGTAATATTCGAACTCAAACTGGCTAAATAGTTGACTCTAACCCATAACCTACCTTTTAAAACTTTCTATGCTGACTATAAAAGCAGTTTTACCTGTAGCAGTATCGCACTACTCCATCTCCTTTGTAAGTTTTTTCATTTGCTGAGGATGTGTTTAAGGCACGAAATATATTCAAAATATAAGAAATGAATTGTAGACTCAATTTTATCTCTATATACTTTTACCTACTATAGCTAAAAGTCAGTGTATTTTCTCTCCTAAATATAATCAAATATTATCAAATTCCTATGACCCTCCCGCCAACCAATACCTACCATCTGCAGATGGACGAGGTGCGCGGCCCGCACTTTTCCACCTTCTGTGATCTGTTCACTAAGATCCTTGTGGTGGCCGAGCAGACGCAGCGCATCACGGAGGCCACGCGCCAGTACTATGACCTCGTGTCCGGTAAGTGGGGCTATGACCTTGTGTCCGGTAAGTGGGGCTACGACCTTGTGTCCGGTAAGTGGGGCTACGACCTTGTGTCCGGTAAGTGGGGCTACGACCTTGTGTCCGGTAAGTTGAGCTGCGACCTCATGTCATTGAGGCTACAACCATGCGTAAGGTGAGTTATTAAAGCTACAATCTTGTATCATGTGAGCGATTGAGGCTGGGACCTTTTGTCTGGTGAGTGATTGAGGCTGAAGGAAAAGTATGTGGTTTGAAAAATAGAGGTAATCCCACTTTACTGATTGAAGTTTGAACGTGGCTTTATAGTAGATTATAGATGCCATTTTCACACCAATATATATTTGGATCTCTGTAAGCCTCAACAATACAACGTAAGTTGTGTTTTTAGATTTAGTTACTTGAGTTTACAGAACGCTATCAAATCAATTTATGTGAAATCATTTTTGGACAAAAGTATACTCGGTTCTTTATGGCATGTGGCTTACTTACATGTAACTAAACATCTCCACAAATTACCAGCTCGTGAGCGAGAAGCGAAACGTGCCGTGTTTGACTTCAAGGATACAGCCACGATCAGTTCGCTCGCCTTCATCCGCAAGTTCAACAACATCAACCCACTCCACAAAAATGGTGAGGAGCGAGGATGGTCTCTCAGGTCTCTTAGAGCTGCAGGAAACTTAGAAATGTGTTCAATGGTTTATGAATATTAAATATGAATATAAATATATGCATATCTATCAATAATGTTCAAACATCCATTTTGCGACCTAATTATCGATTTGATAACCAAAGAGAACATATACTGCACTATCATTGCAACCATAACACAATACCACGCAACTCACAACAGGAATTCCTTGATTGACTTAGTTGTTCAAACTCCTATAGAAAGTATCATAGCAATAGAAATAATAAATCATTCATTGATATCCTAATAAATCGAGCAAAATATAAGTATGCAGATAACATTATATTCAAAAATAGATACTTAATTTTGTCAATAATAATCATAAAGAATCATACTTCAGTTGATATCATACGTACATCTCATTAACGTTCATAACAGAAAATACAAATATATTACACCATATCCCAGCGGCGGTGTTCACCAACCTGGACGCGGCTGACCGCAGCGAGCTGGATGCGGGGCTGTGGGAGCGGCGGGACCACCTCGCCCAGCGCCTCCGCCACAACCTGTACGACGAGGCCAACGTCTGCTCCTACAGTCTCACGTGGGCCGCACCCGGCGGCGTGCTCGGCCAGGGTGAGTACTGACCTCACAGTGACCAGTGTGAGTAGTGACCTTACAATGACCAGGGTGAGAAGTGAACTCAGAGTGATCAGGGTGAGTAGTGACCTCAGAGTGACCAGGGTGATTCCAGACTGCATAATAACCATTATCATGACCTGATAGTCCACGATCAGCAAACAGACCATTGACTGCCTACTGGATGCTCACTGACTGCCCACTGACCACCAACAGACCACTCTGTTGCATACAATTCAGTTGACCACACACTGACCGTTGACGCATCTACCAATGACCAGTGACTGACCACCTCTGTATTCCCCTAACCATTCACTGACCACTCATTGACCACTGTTGTAGACTCCGGTGCTGACCCTGCCATCCTAGAGGAGCATGCTGCATACCTGGCCCAGTTCTCTGCTGACTTTGTGGACGGCATCAAGAGGTTGATAGACATCAACCGGCAGCGCTGGTGCACGAGCCATCCACAAGACCACGTCTTTAACGAGGTAATGCACCAACCGGAGGCAATTTTCCCTATCATTCATGCGAATTTGAAAAACAAAATTGAAATGCAATACATTTTGGAACAATGCAAAATTACAATAATAAGGTGTCAAAAGGAATATCTCAAGTAGGACTAAAATTGTATTGCTGTTAACCATTTATTGATTCCTACCATATATTCTTTAATTACTGCTTTTATGAAAGTAATGATATATTAATATGCCTGCAAAGTTTTATCTATGAAAAATGTTTTGTGTATCGAATAGCAATAGCCCTATATATCAATTACCTTACGTGTTGTATTTCCAGCTTCAATAGCATAGGTTAGTGTTGTATGTTGTTATTGATTACCTCATGTATTATTGTATTGCTTCCCAGGTGTTGAAACATGCGCACGTCACATCCGCCCATGCCAAGGTGTTCTCCGGCCGCGGCGAGATCCTCAAGTACATAGAGCAGTACCTCAAGGGCAGCAGCGGTCAGTTCTGGGGCTCAATTGGGTCCATTCTGCTCACTCCTTAGTGATGACACAGTGGAAAAAATCATAGCTCTGATTTCAGTGACTTTTCAGAATAAATCTAAAAGTTGCAATAAGCCATCGTGAATTGTGCACTGATAAAGACTAAACATGAATTCAAAATCATGCTAGTGTATATGTGGTGGCCTACGGTAAAACTAGAATAGTTTGCAGTTATTCATTTCTGTGGTTTAAAAAAAATATCAGTTGACCTTCATAAACATATCTACATTCTTATATTGAACAGATTCATTGGATTTCTTATTGTACAATACTAAATATTCATTTTGAGAAAAATCCTTTATGCTTGCTTTATTATGAGCCAAATATTTTCTCCTTCATGTCAAGAAGGCTTCATCAGGATGATGAAGCCTGATGAAGCCTTCTTGACAAGAAGAAAATTTATATTTAGTATTATTATCTACATTCTTGTGTTAGCTCATAGTTTAACAAACATTCACACCCTGAGACGTGTCACTGTGTGATACTGTAGGTGCTGTCCCGCTGGTACTGTACGGTCATCCAGGCGTGGGCAGGTCTGCGCTTGCCTCCGCGGTCGCGTCCCGGGCTCGGGACTGGCTGGGCCGAGACACCGCCACCGTGGTGCGGCACTGCGGACTCACTGACAGGAGCGGGCACGTGAGTGAACCACCGCGGAAATACAGAATAGGGACTTTCTCTATAAATACTTGAACACAATTCATAATGTTGGCATCGGCGTGTAGTCAATCAGTGCTGGCTCGTGAGCAGGAGTTGTATGTGAATAACAGGGGTAGTGAAATTTGCTGCTCCAAAATTTAGAGTCTTTGAAACAGATACAAAGTGTTAATTGTCAACAACGCTTTAACAAAATGATATAGACCATTTCAACAGGTAATGCTTAACTCTTAGTTTACAAGGGGTTCAAAAGCTTGTCCCGTTAACATTGATTGCCTACTGCTTATTTTGTCTTGTGCCTCCTACTATCTTGGAATCCGGTGAACAACAAATGTCTTGAAATTTGAAGACTGCTATCTACTACATATGTGCAAGGTTTTATGATCTCATGTGCTATAGATTCTAAGTTAATAAAGGAAATGTGTATCCCATACAAGAGTATGTACACATGGAGGTTACCATGGAAACGGGCGATTTGAGGTATGTTCGCACCGGATATTTTATATACATCCATACTTTCCAAAGGCCTAAGTACCTACTGAACAAAATGAGATAGGATGTAGCTTGCTCTATCGCTGGTTGGGGTCCATCCTCAAAATAGCCATTTGGCAGCTAGTCTATATGTTTGAGATGTGCAGCCTCCTGATCTATCTGACCTCTGCCCTCTGACCTTGCTGGTATGTCTCAGATGTTCGACCTCCTGAGCTCTCTGACCGCTGCCCTCTGACCGGTATATTTCAGGTGTGCGACCTGCTGGTGTACCTGTGCCTGCAGATCTGCGCCATCTACAACATGGAGGCTCCACGCGCAGCTGACCGCAGCTCAGTCAACCGCATGAGCAGGCACTTTCAACTACTGCTTGAACTGGTCTCCCTTCACCACGCCCGCAAGGTATACAGGGTAGAATGAGATGGATAGAGCAAGTGGATGTAAATGTAAATGTGCTCATTTAGAATCGCAAAACTTTCACTGTTATTGTCCTCTAGCAACTTTACATTCTCACCAGGTAATTGACATTCTTGCCACACTATATCTTTCCAATGGCATGGGGAGCATACAGCACTTTATAACCATAGTTTATCACCAACATTAGAATTTGCTCGCCAATTAGTAGAAGGTTTTGAGAGATCTTATAAAAAAGTTATCAATAAGGCCTCCTATAAGTGTACATATAAACAAGTAATTTATAAGTTGCAACTCTCTAAAATGGCTACTCCCATTAACCACTATAAATTCTACACAGTTCAAGAAACAAATTATCAACGGTGACCTCCCCCTTGCAGGGTTCGCTGGTGATCATCCTCGACGACATTGACCGTCTGGCGGACAGTGACCGTGCCGAGACGCTGTTCTGGTTGCCACGGGAGATGCCCGACAATGTGCGCCTTGTGGTGACGCTGGCAGCCGGCAGCCAGGCGCTCCTCGAGCAGCTGCGGCGCCGGCTCGGGGGCACCGGCGCCAACCTACTGCCGGTCAGTGCACCTAGTCAGACATCATTGAATGTGGTCATCGCATTGGAATACTAGTTTTGACATGATTCATTGAAACAAGATGACCTTAATCATGGCAGACGTAGTCAGATTATAGCCTTCATACAGATCATCAGCTTTTTATGTATGGTTTGGTCTTGTGTTGTGTCCAAGTTACCTAATTGCATCAGTGGTCTCCAGAAGAATGGTCCAGTTGGAGGTTATACTGGAGTTCATAAGGTTACATCTGGCACAGATATTTTGTTGAGGTATAAACATGCACTTGCATGTGAATTACGTAATAAACTACATCTCATGAATATCCTATGACAGGTTTGTACATTCTATATCCAATGCACTTTGGATGAGTCACAACTGTGCATCATTGTCCACGAGTCTTATCAAAGTTTGTGTGAAAAAAGTCTGCTAATCGCCAGGTGAACAACCTGTCTGAGCGAGAGATTCTCAGCATGGTGATCACCACCCTGAGGAGCTCTGGACGCCGCCTCGACCCAGACCAGGTGGCAGCACTCGCCAATGTCAGCAAGGTAAAACACGCATGCCATCACTTCATATGTCATAAAACTAAATAAACTTGCACCCAACTCATCACCCTACAGTCTTAAATTGGATGAGTTGAGGCTGTCAGAGCAAATATATTGAGAAGTGATTTTTATCATACAATGCACCCAATGTATTGTATGCAAGCATTTTCCAGGATAGTTCAAACAGTGCAAGAGGAGACTAGTTGAATAGAATATAATGCCTCAGGATTGCTTTTAATACATTTGAGAATTAAGCTTATTATCTGAATAATCCTTGCAGAATTCAGTAACTTTCTGGTCAGTTAGGGGAATTTCTGTGTATCTTGAGTATTGTTTTGCACTCATGTATAATATTTCCAATGTGCTGCCTCCTGTGTCCCAGGCGAATCCCCACCCTGCCTTCGTGTCCACCCTGAGCCGCGTGGCCCTGGGCTGGTGCTCCTGGACCTTCGTGGACTACGAGCTGCTGCCAGTTGCCGTGGATGACGCCCTTGCCAAGCTCATCTTCTCCATGCAGCATGGCTTCGGCGACCTGCTCACAGACAGGCTGCTCTGCTACCTCACGCTGCTGCCTGGTGGTGAGTGGGGGGTATGTTCTTTGGGGTGAGAAAATACATCTCCGAAGGAAAAGTAATCCATGTTTTTGTCGTCTATAAGCTGCAAGCAGGCTGTGTAACCCCATGCTGCTGCCTGGCGGTTAGTGGAGCATATGTGTCCTTGGGGGATGCACGATTACATCTTATCTGGCATAGGGATGGTACTTTAGCATGTTTGAATGTCTGCCACTGCATTCTAGTGCAATTGACACAAGAGATTCCGTTTGCTCCAGGCTTGTCTGAGATGGAGCTGCGTGACGCCATAGTGACAGACGAGCAGGTGCTGGAGGGGCTGCTGCTCAACTCAACCCCGAGCATGGCAGGGGCCGAGGGCGAGGCGGGGCGGCTCTTCATGCTCACGCAGCTACACCACCTGCTCACCAGGGTCAGTCTAACACACAATGTCCAAGCAGGATTCACAATGTTGTCTTTCATGAAGCTTTTTATACCAGCGGTGAAGTGCTTGGCTTTTTTCTTCACAGATCGTGTGATATCTAAGACATAGGCTAAGAGAAGAAATAGCTAACAATATTGGAAACAATGAATGCTGTATTTTCACGAATATTTTATAATGAATGTTGTAAACAGGCGTATTGCTGTTTACAAGACCACCACTCCGTAGGCAGTTCGCTGTTATCACTCACCAAACATCCCCACCCTCCAGGCTTTGCGAGAGCTGTCCCCACTGCTCCGAGTGGAGCACCGTGATGGGCGTGAGCTGCTGTGCTGGGCGCACGACCAGTTCCGCGACGTGTTGCGCGCCTTCATGTTTGACCAGGACGACACGTACAGCGAGCCCGGCGAGAAGGTCAGCCTCTACCAGCAGAACCTCGCAGACGTCCTCCAGCAGGTGAGAGCAGACAAAGCACAGCAACACTCTAGTGTAAGAATAGCCATGGAATATTTCACATGTATTCTGAAACAGCTGAACTAACATTCATCACAGCCACTTTATATAAATACAAAATGTAGTGATAGCTAAGGTGAAATCTGGCTGGAGTCCACCGCGAACATTAGCCTACAGATATCAGATAAACTCTTGTGTTTTCTCTGACAGGAGGAGTACGTGGTGAAGGTGTCAGGACCAGCAGGAGCACTCTTCTTCGAACATTAACCTGTGTTAGATAACGTCTTGTGTTTTCCTTGCAGGAGGAGTCTGTGGTGAAGGAGTTAGGTCCGGCCGGAGCCCATCTTGACTGCGGCACACTGCCACAGCTGCTGCTGCCCACCGCATTACACAAGCTGAGGACCATCCCAGAGCTCATATACGAGGTTTGAAGGACTATCCATTCATAAGCACACATTTTCAAGTCTTAACCACCATATTATTTGAATATTAAATAGGTATTCAGCATAATCACACACATTCCATTAGTATTGTGCCATCCATTTTATTATTCATTTTTTCTAGTTATCCAGGTTTATCCATAACCTGAACTAACTATAGCATTGATCTTAACAATTAAATATAATCATTGTTTCTACAAAAGATATTCAACTTTCCCAGGCGCTGCCCCATGAGGAGGCCCTGCCACTGCTCAAGGAGACGTGCCTGTGTAACTTCAGCTGGCTGCTCACCAAGCTGCAAGGTGAGGCGATTGATGGCGCTCGATTCAGGAGGAAGCCAAGCACTTGCTTTGTTCAATCATTTGACACATTTATATTATTAACTCATCAGGAACATTGGTCGTTTGTAATGGCAATTTTAATGATCAATCTTCTTGCAACAAGTAAGATGCTGTCTTGCTTACCATTCTTTACTAATATCTTCAGAAATAAACAGTAGTGCAAGACTTTGAATAAAGTGACGCAAACTGTCACACTTCATGTGCATCGCATGAAACATTTATGGTTTCTGTCTTCTGTTTTCAATGATTCATTTCGTCTCAACATAAATGCATGGCAATTATCTAACTTTATATGTATGAATTCGTCATTTGCTGACCATGTGTGTAAGACACAGAATATTTCCAAGAAAAAAAAGAGTCATTGTTAATGACATTGATCTCTATATCCAAATTTGTGCTCTGCTTCTGTTGAAGTTTCACCTTGCTTGCCTTGCAGCGGTGTCTCCCAAGGAGGTTCTGCGCGACTACGAGCTGGTGGAGGGTGCGGCTGACGGGGAGGTGGAGCTGGTGGCGTCTTTCCTGCGGCTGGCCGGCCCCCGTGCCCTTGCCCTCGAGCCACTCTCCCTCGCCGCACAGCTGCTGGGCGCCGTACCCTGCCTGCCAGCCCGCGAGTACCCCATGCTCAACAGGATGGTCGCCGACGCCTACAGGTGGGTGGATCCTTACACATGTAGGTGTATGTCCACATCCGCCATCTTGCCAGGAGTAGAGTACCCTATGCTCAACCAGAATGGTTGCCGAAGCCAATAGGTGGGTGAATGTCTAATATACACATACACCCTTGGGTGTATATCATTCATTGCTTGCATGATCACTATCTTGGCAGGAATGAAGTACCCCATGCTGAAGAGGATGGTCGCCGACGCCTGAAGTCGGTTGGATATCCAATATACCCATAATGGGTGTATATCATTAAATATAACACGCTGGAGTTGTTTGTTCCAATGATTATCAGGTATTCCTCTTAAACTTTGATGAAAATTTGTCTGCCTTTAAAACTTAAATATAATATTCAGACACAGTGAACTAATCATATTTACTTCCAATTTCGCAAAGGACATGATGCTATACTAATTTTAGCCCCAAGCCACATTTACAGTTTAATACGTTGTTTCCCCGATGTAGTGGTTTCCCATTCTCACCAAGCCATTACTCTCTGTTTGTTCCTGCAGTTTCCTGGAGGACACGCTGCACGCAATGTTGGTGCCACTCTTCCCGGTGTTCCCGGCACCCAACGCGTTCTGCCAGCACAAGCTGTGGGGTCTGGTGGACGTGGTCGCCCTCGATGACGCCGGTCGCTTGGCCGTCACACGCGCGGACAATGGCAACATCGACGTGTGGGACATGAGCACACGCGAACTCGCTTATGAGGTGGGTATTGGAACAGCCATGTGTGGGACATGAATACACTTAAGCTTGGTTATGAGGTGGGTATTGTAACATCAACATGTGGGACGTGAGTACACACGAACTCGCTTATGAGGTGGGTATGGATGGAGTAACATCAACATATGGAATATAGGCAATAGTACAACTGCAAACTGGCGTACGAGGTCGGTGAGAGAGAAGAATTGATAATAGAATACACAAAATAGAGAGCTTGTTAACACCTGGTAAACTGTCAGTTGACAAACTTTTTCATCTCCTGTTAACAAGGTGTTTACAATCATGTTCTCTGAATGTTGAGAACACTTCATAGATGTAGCAATAACTTTTAGATAATCTGACATTTTGTTACCAAAGATGATATTTTCAATTATGTTTCTTACCGTTTTAAATATTTTTCTAACATTTGCTTGGATAGAAGCAAAAGTAAGCTAGTCACGAATAAAAGTGCAAATTCAACACATACCGGTAGAAACAATAATGTCTAGGAATTGTATTTCAATACAAAAAATAGATTTTTTTCCTCTTTACATTCCTGCTTGAAATATTCATTATAATTTGTAAGTTTCAAAAAAATCATATGTAAATCATTCAAAGTTCATTTTTCATGTTTATATTTTCCAGCTAGGAGCAAAATACAACAAAACACATCCCAACATCTACTGTTCATCGGAGCGCGTGTTTGCCATTGAAGAGGGGCTGATCGCTAAGGTGAGATTTGGGGAGAGGAAATATGTATGTGATCACAAAAAACAGTGTATGATAGTTCCTCTGTATGTGTATTTCCATAATTGTACACAGTGCTTTTGGAGCTCTGGCATGTAGTTCATGTAAGTGACTGCCTTCAGCTTCATTGCTATAGAATTGGTAGCCAACAAACACCTGAATCTGATTGCATTGTTTCACTGAACATATAATCAGAATTTAGTAGTTTTGGAACATTAGTTTTCAGTTACTGGCCAGGTCAATGTGCACCTCAATTCAGGTCTTAAAGGTGGAAGAGTGTAACAGATGTGATGGTTTTCTTTCATTGAGATTGTGGTATCCAGCTGTAGGTGTAGTACTTTGAACCAAACTGTACATCAGTGACCATCATGTGTTCTGTCTGTATGTGTCCCAGACTGAAGTATTATTTCTGTGACTGAGTTTGTCTCTCTGTAGGTGTGGGAGATTGAGTCGGGACACATGCTGCATGAGGTCAACATGGCAGCACTGCTGGGTGGAAACATCAGCTCCTGCTTCCTCTTCTGCCACGATGAAGGTATTGAGTCAAAAAGTGTACTGGTGAAAGGTTAAACCGAAACCAATGTCCCTAGGATTCAATGATGATCCTAGTTGAATTCACACAGAACTATCATATAACATCATTACGATGATCAATGGAAATTTCTTTTTGGCCATTTGTCAAAATAGCATATCTAATAATATTCATGTATAATAAATGTAAAAATGTAAAACTCCAACATATTTAAGGTAGTGTAAAGTCTTTCCGTAACATACACATATTGTTATGTAACATGGCCCAAATGGCTAATCTTATTTTACTTAGATCCGTCTTGTATTAGGAAAAAAACATAATTCTTGACCTCCGTATCCAGGTTACACCAAGATTAGCATTCACACCTCAGATGAGGACTTCAATCAGACGATCGCAGTCATCGACATGGAAACAGGGACCTTGCTGCACAGGTAATCATAGTATTAGTGGCCATGCTATTCTTGGTTTAAAAAATCGTGCATAATTTTAAAACAATTAACAGCTTTGTGTGTTAGCAGAGAAAGCGAACAACATCATTTTGAGAAACATGGAGCGGAAATGAATGAATGGCAGCCCTTTAATGTCTCCCTTCAGGATCATCCACTTTGACGTGAAAGACGAGTTTTTCCGCGACTCTGCCACATTTACTGGGGACGGTCGGTGGCTCGTATTTGTGAACGCGCGCAGCCAACTGATGGACGACGGCAAGACCACGGACTACGCCAAGATGCATTTGATGAGTCTGCAGACAGGACAGGTATATCACAGACCAAGTGGGGCGAACCTAATCCGTAAGGGATTATAATCTGGCAAAGTATGAAGGAGCCCCTGAACGTGTGGGACGGCTGGTCTACTGGATGAGGGGCCTCACAATGCATAAATGACTGGTCTGTAATATATGAGGAGCTAGTCTTTCCAAAGACCTTATATCTAATAGTTTTTATTTCTATTATTACATAAACCACTCGTGTCAACGAGCAAGTACAATTGTGACGGCCTCTAGCTCTAATAGATATAAGGTCTTTTACAGAACCCTAGGATTTCCACTGATATTAAATATGCAGCCTCAAACATCCTGCCCTGTTATAGCCTTTAAAACTAGAGTAATCACTAGCAACAGCTGCAGAAGCAGCAGAACATGTATGCATGGGTGATCAGGTAAGGGTCCGCCAAGATATTAAGTATGTAATGCTGATGTGTTTCTCAGTTACTTGTACATGCATGACTTAGTTTCTTTTTACCAAAATGGATACACCTCAAAATAATAGTCCCCCAAAAGTTAACTATAGTACACCAATAAAAACAAATAGGGATGTCAGACTTCAACCTCCTACGGACTATAAGTGCTTGGTGTGTGGCAAAGAAAACTTAAAATCATTTGATAAAGTAAAACTATTGGTGATTTGAAAATGTTCATATCCAATATTTTGCAAGTTATGTCTAATTGCTTCATTATCCATGATCGGATAACAATAGAGTATCAAATTAACAAAATATTACAAAACAGAACTTCATCAAACATTACCCAATATAAATAAACAGTACCACATGCTAAAACTTACCGTTACGAACTGGGGCTGGCTTATTTGTGAATTAATGAACCAGAACCACATTACAAATAAACAGTACCACGTGCTTAAACGGGAAAATATCCAACTACAGCTGGACTGCTGTTTCTAAAATATAAGCCATGTGCTTTTAGTAAATGACGTCACTTTAGCAAAACTCTTTGCAAAATTGACGTCATACAGAGGCTTTTAGAATAGGCCTTAATGTCAGATCATTTAAAGGCCTTGAGATTAGCTAATGAGGATCTAATGAGCCTTATTCCACTTCATTCCAAAACTTTACAGGATTGCCTCAAAATGTTCACATTATATATCCTAATACATACACTGCAACAAGACCATAGACTGTACAAAGCTACAATATCTCATAAGAATACACACTGGTAACAAAAACATCACCATCTGTATGCTGCAGGTAGAGAAGGAGGTGAAGTGTGGTGAGAAGAAGCTGCACTGCCTGCTGCCGCGCGGGGACGGCACGTGCCTGGTGTGCTGGACGGACGCCAGCAGCGACGTGTACAACACCGACATGGGGGCTCACAGCTGCCACCTCAACGCCCCCGACAGCGGGCTGCAGCTACAGCAGGTAACATGTTCTAGAGTCGAGAGAGAGTCTAGCCCTCAGACTGCCGTTTCACTCAAAAGTAGTGATTGTAGCTTTGAAACAAGAAGGCATACAAACAGACATCAAGCGGAACTACACAACACTACAGGCTAATACAACATGTGGTCGTGCAAGCACCACACCACTAGTAGCATATCAAATGTCTGCCACAATACATGTTTCACTCTCCGCTACTGATGACGTCCGCTGTCCTGATACTTTTGTCCGCATGTTGCAGTGTTTCCTGTCTGGAGACGGCAACCTGATGGTGCTGGCGAGTACTGTCACTCCACAGTACTACGGGCTGTGGTACTGGGGCAGCGACGAGCGGCCGCCAGTACAACTGGTGCACCAGACGTACACGGAGGAGGTGCAGGTGAGGGGGACCTGCTCTCAGCTTATGTGACGTCATTAGTCTCTGATGAAGGATGACAGAAAGTGTTGATTTCCTTGTGACCAATAGATTTTGGTTCAACGTAATCCGTTAATTATAATGGAACTGGGTATTTTTATGGTGTATTACTATACAAGAAATCATGGCTAAGCATGTTATGCATGTGGTCGGTCATTGAGCTGTAAACACATGGTCAGTACATTTACAATGGATTAATTTACTAACTGGGTGTATTGTAGTGCATTTTCTATATTGTTTATATTATGAGCAAATCATATAAAATGTAAATGGTCAGCTGTTGGTCAGTGTGTGGTCAATAAGTGGTCAGTTAGTGCCATTGAGCGGTCACTGCCTGCAGGTGGCAACGTCGTGCATGCTGATCGAGGAGCTGCACCTGGCGCTGCTGGCCCAGCAGGAGGCGGCCGTGGTCAGCGTGTGGGAGCTGACCACCGGTCAGTGCATCCACTCCTTCCAGGCGCACACTGAGATCGTGGACCACATGATCCGGGCGCCGCGAGAGCCGCACAGATTCTACACGTGCTCCAGCGGAGAGGAGGTGAGGTGGTCAACGTGCTGGCTGTGGTCAGTACTAGGAATGTTGCTGGACAGGCTTGTTAGCTAGTATAACCGACTATGAAGATTAGCTTGTCTCTTCAAATAATGTATTTTCGTTTTCTCCTGGATTCCATTTATCATGACGATGCGCTGAACATTACCCAATGATATTCTGCTTGAAATCTTGTCTCTTATCTCTTGATTTAAGGTAAGGTCATGGATAAAATGTAGAGCTGTATTTGGTGGCGTAAGTATCACTACAATTAACCAGTTAACTACGGTATTGCATCACGGCTGTTCCTTTGAATTTTCTCCAGGTGGGGAAGCAATGAACCAGTTAACTATGGTATTACATCCTGGCAGACGCCCGGTCACATCAGTTATGGTCTCGTATTACTTTCCCCAGGTGGTGAAGCAGTGGGACCTGTCCTCGGTGCTCTCCCAGATCCGCGCCCAGCGCAGCAAGCGCAAGAGGAAGGCCAAGTCCGGCGGTGGGGCCGCCAGGACCTCCCCAGTCCACAACATCAGGTGAATGAGTGGCTAGTTGTCTGGGTATATCATGTATATCAATTTGGTAAGGGATGTGTTGGTACATGAGTGATATTATTGTCATGAATAGAATGGACAAGTAAGAACTTGGCTGTTGTGTTTATACCTACCTGAGCAGCACTCTGCTCCCCCGTATATAATACAACTCCTTTGGGGTTACAGAACGGAGGCAGGCTGTTAGAGTATTGTTAGTCAACATGCACTAGAATAGACTGTGTCTTTGAACCAGTGAAAATTCACCATGTCAGAATGTGTTACTGTCGATGGGGACTCGCTGTCTAGTGACACAGCACATACTCAAGAAGCCATATTGACCACCCTACTAATCAATATCACCTCCCTACTGCTCACCTGACTTGACCTGACGCCCTGACCCTTGCTGACCCTTGCTGACCCCCGCTGACCCCGCTGTTGCAGACGTCCGGCCACCACCGAGGGCATCCTCAAGAAGCCGGGCCCGCGGTCTCGCAGCGCGGCCGCCGCGGGAAGGAAGTCGGTCCGATTCGCCGAGAGCGACCAAGTCGAGGGTAACCACTAACCCGCTCTCTCACAACGTCACTGTAATGTGGTCTCTCTATGTCCGTGTTTTGTATTATTGTGATCTACAACTGACTGATATCGGATCAGGAGCTGATATGGTCAGTCCCTATGCAAGATTGGCTGTGTCTGACAAGCCGAAAGTTTTCACAATTCCCAGCCCGATTTCAGTAGGATTGAGGATTTCCATCGTAGTCAAATGAGTGTGAGGCTAGTTCTTAGGGTTATGAGAGCGACTGTGGTGAACACAATTTATCAGATGTATAGCAACTTGTACCTAACACACATAGTCAACATCTATCTGTTGAATATATTTTATTTATTGCTTTTTCATAATTAGTAGTATATGTATGATTATTCATTAACATCTTGCTTCATATTTCTAAATGTATTATTTCCATTGCATTTTTCCTACATTTATTATTTCTCAAAAAATCTATAGCGTAGCTCACAATCAAGCTTATTATTTGTGAATATATGATGCTTTTAATCATAATCAATTGCATATTTTATCTGATTAACGTCTATAGCTCTGTAATAAATTAAACTTATTGACAGAATCATGACGCTTTTAGTGAAATTAGTAGTATTAGCATCTGCAACCCTCAGCCGGGCAATCCAAGCACTCATGGGGCACTGGAAACTTTATACACTGGCATATCCCACAAGGTAGACTGACTGTTCGCTTCATCACTAGAGTTTGCTACTGACGTTTTCATTAAACCCGGATAGACAGATCCAGGGGTGCACAGGGGGCACATCCCCACTTTTCCCATCAAAATACCTCATTTTTGACATGTTCGCTGCCGATCGCATGTAAAAAACACCCCATCAGATCCCTTAAGTTTGACACCCCCTTTTCTGAAAACCTGGATCTGCCAGTGTCCACCGCCCACATTTGTAATATGGACCTGCCAGTGACGTGCCATGTGTGCTTGAGGCGATGCTCGCTCTGTGTACATTATTTCGTCTTCCCACCGCCGTCCAGGAGAGGAGAGTCCGCGAGCCATCCTCGTGGCCGAGTCTTTGATGCCTGTGGACAACACGGTGGACGCGATGACAGAGGACGGTGACTATGAGGACGTCATAGGTAGCCTCAATCACACCTAACTCCTCTATAGAATAGTTTAAAATTTGTTCTATATAATTTCAATCTTAGTGTATATAATGCTTGTAGTGTATTAGATGATGTATTTTAAGAATTAAATGCTTAAATAATTCTAAATATTGCTATCCTCAATATTCATCTTAGATACCTGCTGTACTGTCAACCTATTTGATCCAATCTCCATTAATGTAATGCATCAGTAAGATTAATAACATTAATATAATTCACCAGTAAGCTTAAAAACATTAATTAACTAATTATGCATGTCCATGTAGCTGACAGAAAGACCTCGTTATCTGCATTAAATCCTGTGTCGGGATTAGCAGCAGGGACTTCACACTTCACACTTATTTTCTATCCTACGATTTATCTGGATCAACAGCCACACACACAGTTCACTATTCACAATTCCCGCTTCATAGCTTATACCCCACACTTTATGACCCTTTTTAATGCAGATTTCAGCCAGACCTAAATGATTACAGCTGATTTTTATTTGATTGTTAGTTCAAGGCCAGCTATTTTATATTCGTTGAGTTGTTCCCGAACATGATACAATACTATATCCTTGCTTTATCTCAATTTCTCTTATGATTCCCTTTATCTGTAAAACTGGAGTTATTTACTATTACCAAGGTGCCTTATTGGAGTTCAATGATATTTTACCTGTGCCCTCACCCGTAGCAGGCGCGTTGCTCTCTCGTGACACAGGCATGGCCCTTAACCTTCCCTTCGATTCTGAACTAAAAAATAACACCATGCATTGTGAACAACCCCCCCTAGGTTAGTAATCAGTGTTTGTGACCTACTATCATCAAGGTGCCATGTAGGAGTTCAATGCCATGTTTACTGTCCGCTCGCCTCTGGCAGGCTATCATCTACGGGCCATATTGGAGTTCAATGATCTTTTACCTGTCCGCTCGCCTGTGGCAGGCGCACGTGACCCGGCGATGGTGCGGTGCCAGCTGCTGCACAGCGAGGGCGTCACGTGTGTGGACATCGCCCGCGACAACACCGTGCTCGTCAGCGGCAGCCACCGCGGCCTCCCCGTCGTCTGGGACTGCTCCACCGGGGACGTGCTCAAGGTGAGCGGTGGGCAGTGAGCGTCCAGTGGTGGTCAATGGGTGGTGGTCAGTGGGCGGTGGTCAATGGTCAGTGGATGGTCTGTGGGTGATCAGTGGGTAGTTAGTGAATGATCAGTGAGTGATTAGTGATCAGTCGACGGTCAGTGAGAGGTCAGTGTGTGGTCAGTTTGTGCTAATGAACAGGTTGTAGATTAGTGGTCAGTGGGTGGTTAGTGAGTGATCAGTGATTGATGGTCAGTAGAGAGTTTTCACTATATGTTATATTGTTCTATAGCTGTATACACTCTATAGGTGTACAGCCCCTGTCTGCTGTTGCTAGGTGATGTCGCGTTACCATGACAGCGACGTGGCGACGCCGTGGGTGGCTCTCTGTGTGGACGAGACGTGTGTGGTGGGACTCACTGTGGAGGAGGCAACGCTCAAAACCTACCCACACTTCTACATGTACCAGGTAAACCCACACTTCTATATGTACCAGGTAAACCCAAACTTCTACATGTACCAGATAGACTATATATTAAAGATTCGACATTTTGCTTTTACGGTTACCAGTGCACATTGTTTGACATTTGCATCTTGCAATTTCTCTGCACTTTGCTTGCCTGTGAACGATCTGTACAGTGTGGGAATCAATTACTATTGATGACCCTGATCTAGCCCCAATTAGAAGGTGGAGGAAGTGTTGATAGGCTTGATGGTGTTTGATAGGCTGCTCTCGTTTTATGCTGTAATAAAGCTGATTCACTTTATGGATTGTTAGTAGGTTCTGAATACCAGCAAACATATGGAACGTAAAGAGTGTTTCCTGTTCAAATCACACATCTGTAGCCTACACTATCTGTTTGACACACATCAATAAAGATCACAGACATAGTAATTGTCACATTTACCATGTTTAGATTGAATGCTGCTGATAGCAAACAACATACACACTCTCCCCCGGTGTATTGTCGATGAATGTATCAGTTCAGGGAGTGATTCGAGGGTGGCTAGTTATTGGGTGGTCATTGGATGATGGTCAGTGAGTGGTCAGTGTGACTGTTGTAGGTGTGGAGCCGGGAGTCGGGCGCCTCTCTCTTGTCTCCCGACGCGCGTCAGTTCCGTGCCACGGCGTGTGCGCTGATGCCCGACCGCGAGCGCTCCGTTATCGCGTGCTTCGACGATGACGAAGGAACCAAGGACAAGCAAGGTACACGTCTGGAAGGATAGCTGATCCGTAGTGAAAACTGACCTCACCGAATGCATATTATGTTATAACGCTGCATGCTTTGATAAAAATATGTGGTTAAAGACAGACAAGGTGAATGTAAGTGACTTAACGAATCTGGCAGCTGGCTTGATTTTCGATAAGGCTTTATACTATAAATACGTATGCAAGTTATCGTAACTGACCTGAGGATGTATTGTAACTCTATCAGGTTGACTATCCTGATGGCATTACATAATGTGCTCCATATATATAACTGTCCTGATATATGGTCCAGAGCTGTTTAGTTGTTTCACATGCTGTCCTGATGTGTTTCACAGACAATCATTGACTGTCCTAATGAGTTTGCCCAGTAATCACTGACTGTCCTGATGAGTGTTATGTGTACTGAGCAACCACTGACTGTGCTGGTGCTGTCCAGAGCTGCTGTTCCACGTGTTGCACATCGAGTCGCACTCGGTGGTCCACTCGGTGCGCTTCCCGGACTCCAACGCCGTCCCCACGGAGATGACCATCGCCGACGACAACCTGCACGCTGTCACCAACAATGTGCCCGGGGACAACGGCAAGGCCACCGGGGAGAGCATGGTGTTCAAGGTAATGGGGAGCATGGTGTTCAATGGGGAGCATGGTGTTCAATGGGGGCATGGTGTTCAATTGGGGGGGGGGGGGCAAGATGTTCAAGGTAACAGGGACGGAGGACAGGGTAATGGGGTAATAGCATTGTTATGAGGGTAATTGGGCACTTTTGTAATGTTTGAGGTTAACATAAGCTGTGAAATGCTTCTATTTGTTCTGAAGAGACATAAGTACATGTTACAGCTATTTTTGCATCTTCATTGTGAGAATTGCTGACTTCTAGTTTGGGGTGCGGGGCAACAGTAGCTCTATGCTTGATTGCATAATGCTAAAGCTATCTAGGGATCAAGTTTGCGTTGACCTCGCATATTGCCAGGTTGGGAAGGAGGAGCACTAACTGTACGATGTTTGCAGGTGGGGAAGGAGCAGGAGGAAGACGTGGCTGAGGAGGAGCTTGCCTCGGTCCGCGAGCCGCCCGTCGCTCGATCCTACACGTTCCGCGTCGGCAGCAAGTACCGAGAATATAAGGCCACACAGGTACTAGATGCTGAGAAACTGAGTGTGGAACGGATAGTTTGAAAGTGATTTTCACACACTGACATTTATAGGGCATTAGGTTTATGTCCAAGAGGTAAATGAGCAATGACTATTTCGGAAATAAGTTTGCTTGTGTTCTGTTTATGGCGAGAGATGCTTATCTCACGGCTGTGACATTTGCTGTGGTGTCCAATAACAATACTGTCATAGATTACATAAAAAAACGTATACAAGTGCCCATATGATTACGCCTGTTGTCTGATTGCTAATAGTGCGTTTCTCCACCAGGCGGTGCTGATCTCCAATGGCATGGCCATCTCGTCCGGCCTCAACGGAGACATGCAGATGTGGGACATTGCCACCACCGAGTACGAGGGAAACCTCTACTGCGACCCCACAGTCAAGGTATCTAGAACAGCTACCTCACAACCTCTACTGCGACCCACAGTCAAGGTATCTAGGACAGCTAGTTCACAACCTCTACTGCGGCCACGATCAAGGTATCTAGAACAGCTAGTTCACAACCTGTACTGCGACCCACCGTCAAGGTATCTAGAACGTCTAGCTTACAGCCTCTACTGCGACCCACCGTCAAGGTATCTAGAACAGCTAGCTCACAACCTCTGCTGCGACCCACTGTCAAGGTATCTAGAACAGCTAGCTCACAACCTCTGCTGCGACCCACCGTCAAGGTATCTAGAACATCTAACTTACAACCTCTACTGCGACCCACCGTCAAGGTATCTAGAACAGCTAGTTCACAACCTCTACTGCGACCCACCATCAAGGTATCTAGAACAGCTAGCTCACAACCTCTACTACGACCCAAGGTATCTAGAACAGCTAGTTCACGGAAACAAAATAGCTAGAATTGATTGCCATCTAATTTATTATATCGGTGTGGGATATCACCTCACCAGTGAAATCAATATATGACTTTGGCCTGACTCTAAATTGAGCTGCTTCAGTGAGCCAAGGACAGACAGAATAGAATCAATTAGAGTAAGATATTGATAGAGTGCACAATTATTAGTCTAGTGATTTACAACTAAGACGTGACTCTGCACAAGACCCGATACACAAACTTGTTGTCTTTAACTGATGTTGTGATATTGTACTGACATTAGACGTCTGTTTTCTGTGCCACTGTAGGAGATCCGGGACCCAAACCTGCACAACTACGGCGGCAAGCGCGCGCTGCATCTGGCCGTGGCCGAGAACGGGTCCTACCTCGTCGCCGGACTCAACGACGGTCAGTATGGGGCAGAACGTGGTCAGTACGGGGCAGAACGTGGTCAGTATGGAGGAGAGCGTGGGATGATTGTGACTCAAAACGGTCTGTGATTATTGCATGAAATAGGTCAGTACGGGGAGACAAAGTAGTCAATTTGTTGAGGTTTTAGGGGAGACCGTGGTCAGTCTATTTAGATAAACGTGTTCCAGCAAATGTGACCACAATTAAAGTCACCCCAATGGTGTAGTGATTGTCATATGTAGGGTTAAGAAACTTGGATTCTCTGTCAGGTTCATTAAGAGGTTCTGCTCCACTGCCTGGAGGATGGTAAAAATGTCTCTGGCTTGCCGTTTGAACCTCTGTTCACACCCCTTTCAGCATTATTGCATGAGATAGGGCAATGATGCTATTTTGAATGCAAGAAGAAATCCTTTGTGTTCAGAGGTTTTAGGTTTTATTGATCAAACAAAATTTTTATTTAGATAAAACAAGGATAACAAACAAAACACCAAGCTTTCAGGCAAATGTGGTTGACCACAATTAAAGTCTTGGGTGAGGACAATTGTTCCAGTGGAAGGAAAGGTTTTCAAATGTAGGGTTAATAAACTTGGATTCTCTGTCAGGTTCTACACATAAGAGGTTCTGCTCCACTGCCTGGAGGATGGTAAAAATGTCTCTGGCTTGCCGTTTGAACCTCTGTTCACACCCTTTCAGCAGATGTGCCAATGTCAATTGTGGCAACACTGATGCTATCTTTGAATGCAAGTAGAATTCCTCCTCAGTGTTCAGTCCGGTTTTTGGCAGCCCCCATAGAGGACGTCCGCAGAGATAAACTTTTCTTACTATGGATAATACTGCAGTGTGAAGTCTCAGTCCGTGCCTGGTGTGGTAGCTAATGCTGTGCCGCTGCTTGCAGGTTCCGCGGTGCTGTGGGACTTGGACAATGACGCTCTGTGCTACACGTACAAGGGCCACAGCATGGAGGTGAGTGGCGCGTGCGCTGCCAGGTTGTGGTCTTTTCGATGGACAGCAATCACTGCACTGTTTATGCCCATTTATGTGCCCTACATGTGTGCTGCTAAGTGGTCTTACTTAACAGAAGGTCTGGCCTGATTATCTGCACATTGAATCAGTTACAACCTTACTATATGATCCCCATACAATAAACCGTTTGCACATTGAACCATTCAACACCTAACTACATGATTCTCATATTTCGTTAATAACGTCAAAGCAGAAACACTTCTTTTGAGCTATTCTTATAGAATGTCACGGTTTTAGCTTGTTGCTGTGTTAGGTTATACTAAGGACATATGGCAGCACCTTCTGCAGTTCACAAGATTAGTTCAGCAACCATGATTCCCATAAGATAACCCCTTTCCCTCGGTGCAGGTGTGTTGCGTGGCCATCTCCCATGACAACCAGGTGGTGCTGACGTCATCGCGCGACGGCTCCATCTGTGTGTGGCAGGTAACCACTATACTCTCATTATCTTATTGCTGAGTATTATTTGTACTAAATATTACGGGATTACCATTCATTGAGGTTCAGGTGATATGAAGAAATGAAATGAAATCCTTGTGGTATGCTTTTCAGCTTCCCGTACCCCCGGAAGTTTACAAACTTTTAGCACCCTGCCCACCTAAAATGTCTATCAATTTCCCACCACAACTCTCCTATAAATGACCCAGAGTTTCAAGCTTCCCTCCCAAATCACGTTGAATTTTTCGACTCCCCACAACTCCCAGTTTGTCACAGCCACTGTTGGCTGTAATAAAGTAAATGGTAACACCATTATAATAGTTAAAATGAAATCTGAGACACGTGATAATAATTGAAACTGCTTGACATATCATGCGGTGTTTTAGTGGGAAAAATCGGGGGGGTGTTACATTTACACAGTAATGTTGTGTCTATTTCTGACAATGTCTTTTTCACACTTACACTTTGCCTGCGTGTTCTACAGATATTTACACCTATCCTCCCCCATTGCAGTGGGCCACGTCTGAGCGGCCGCTGGCGCGGCTGCACGTGTACGCGGCACCCACGCACCTGCACGTGAGCCGCGACAAGCGGAGCGTGGTGGCCGTCACTGCGCGGCGCAACGAGCCCGCCAGGATGATGCTGTTCAGCCTGAGGAACACGTTCACCGACTAGAACGCGGTGTACCAAGGCTGAGGGACAGAGACTAGAACACGGTGTGCCGAGGCTGAGGAGCACGTTCACAAATATAGGGCTCACTATACTGGAATGGACTTATTGTGTATAAAAAGATAAGCCTGGTACATTTGTGATGAAAGCTTAAGTCTAATGGTGATAACGGCGTTTGACAGGAACTTTGAGGGATGCTGCTCGGAATGATGGTATCATTCTGGTCTCACAGCCCTGGTGTCGTGAGTTCGAGTCACGTCAGGACCTCTTGATGTATTTAAATAGAAGCATAGGCTTGTAAAACCTGTCTCCAGCTATGCCAATACAGTGGTAGGAGCTTGCTTGCCATAGAAAACAGAGAGAATAATAAAATATGAGTAATTAATTAGGTGTGGACTTTTAATAATGTAATTACCTATGTGCATCTTGACCATTTGTAATGAGAATGCATTGGATATGGTCAACAGATAATCTACAATTTGTAGAAGGCTATGTCTTACAAACACTTGAATTCTGAAAAATGGTAATTGTATCCATCTGTGAATCTTTTGTGAATAATAACTGGATTAACATGTCAAGGAAAGGAGACGTTGTGTGTTGTTATTTTCAGTCACATTTGGCAAGCTGCAAGTCGCTTCTAAAGCAATCTGTGCAGGAAATCAAATAATGTGTGTGATAAAGGATCTGTTAAAACCAACGGCCTTGACAGGGTCTCACTGTGTCTATAAACGCACCCATGTAAGAAGGCTTCATCTGTGATTGCTACATCATAGTTCATATGCTTGTATTGGTATGTGTCTAATTAACTTTTTTTGCTTTGAAATTTTGTTCACTTGTTATATGCATGCTGTTTGGTTTGGATGTGAATGTATACGTGATTTTATGTATTGGCTTATCTGTCTAAAAGATTTTGCGATCAACTTTTTACTGGTCTATTCATCAGCATATGCACTTTGTCTTGAAATATACGGATTGGCATTCATGTAACTGTCTTGTACAACAGTTATACACGGCAAGTCAGCATGCCATTTGAATATTGTCATTGTGAATTGTTCACGCTCTGGTTTATCGATAATTGATAACACCTTGTCGTTGTGAACATGACAAGTTTTGACCAAGCGATGTTCTTGTGTAAATTAGTTGTCATTTGCACAAAATTATTTACATGAAAGATCTCATTCATTTGAAGATCAGTGAAATGGACTTGTGAGTTATTGTGAACTGCCATGTTATTTGGTGCAGTATGGTTGTGAATTCGAATTCCACCAGAGTCTATGTAATGATTTTAATGCTAACCTAACTTCGAGTCATATCTTAATTACTCATAACTCTTAATTACATATATAGATATATTCCCAAGTAAAAAAATACATCAAAACCTGTTCAATGTTCAATCTTAGCATAATACATGAATAATGACAGTAGGAATCGATTCTGTTCAAATAACAAACCTCTCATAAAATTGGGGCAAGGAAAACGTAGAAAACACGCATGCCTTTAAAACTAACTGAACCACAAACCCCACAGCGGTTTTGATTACAGGGGAAATAAGAAATGCCTCCCCCCCCCGGCAAGTGAACGTGATTTTATGAATAAACCATACGGCTATTTATGTAATTCTGTGTTTCAAAAAGGAAGTAGATCGGTAAAGATTTAGAGTCCAGTTCAATGCAAAAAGTGAATGCAGATATTCACCTATTAGGCATGTTGTTATATATATACACACAAATCAAATATCCCTAGGTATAGCGTACAGAGCGTAAATATAGAGTTTCCATGCAGTAGGTTTAATAAGCACAGAAGCAATGGATACTCTAAACCTGTGCATTTTAGTGTTTTTTATATCTTCAGTTTGGAGTATTGACGACACAGGTAATTAATTACGAATAATTTTAAAAAGAGGCTAAATCCCTACACAGTGAATTTATTTCTTCTAATTGACGATGACATAAACAAGCGACTGTGCTAGTTTAGATATAATCCCTTTATAGGAAATAACATAATTTGGTTGCGTATTTAATCTTAGGTTTTGTTTAACTCTTTAATTGGGCAATTATGCAAAATGAAGTAGAGTTATAACTAAAGAATTAGATCTGCATAGAAAACATTCATGTGTAAGTGTAAACAAATTCACTCATGCACGACCAGACTACCCTAGCGGGAGATGAGGCTGTGCTTTTACTTGTGGCTACGCCACATGTACTCATGGGTGGACGAGCCTCGACTAACTATAGCTTGTCACCAGCCCCCACAAAATAACTATAAATGATATTCATCTGGAATTTTTCAGTACTTCTTGTTACAAGTTCAGCCATTTTTCAAATAGTTCAGCAGTGAATATTTTTCTGAAATGATTGGTCTGATTTTTCTCGTGTTTTTCCGGCAATTGTTACGAATATTAATGAGGAGGAGGAGTCAAAGAAAATGGACAGTTCAAAAGTCTCTCAACTTTTGCGAGAGGATTTAGCTGATTGGCTAGTTTTCTAGGTCGCACTTGGGATTTCCTCAAGGGCTCAAAAGCAAGTTTTGAGCATATATATTGAGCCCTTGATATTCAGGGTGACAAAAAAGGGTAGATTTGAGAGAACACTGTTTATACATAATAATGCTTTGTGTTAATGCGTAACCAAACACCCAAATCTGGGAGTTTTTTTTTTATTATTTAACTTGATTAGTAAATGATTATTGTATTTTGATACTTAAGATAATTTAGATAATTTAGATGGATTTAGATTTTTACAAAGGGTGAATTTCAACAGTTGTAAAGTCCTTGCACTGTGCAAATATTTCAGTCACAATTAACCAATATACATATGGCAATAGTATACAGGTCAGAACACTGACAATGTATATTATAGACTATAGCACTGTTATTCATTTGTTCACACCGAAAACATCACTATTGTTTAGCTAAGTAAGAAAAATATAAGCCAACTAAATCATCCTTAGCATTTACACAATGTATTTAAAAGATTTCCTTACCTTCATATTCATAAACTTGAGGTATAATGTCCAATATTTAGCTTTTAGTGAAAATAGTTTTCAAATATTCTCTCTAAAACCACGATGTTGTTTACTTCCTGTAGTCTGCTGCACGAACATTAATGAGCAGAAAATATGCAAAACGCAGCAACCAATGAGAGCTCGCGAAAGGAAGTTCAAATAGAGTTCAATTTTACCTCATGCATTATGCATATTTTGACCTAAATACTAAGAATTGCCAAGTCCATAGAGGTTCCTGCAGACCAGGAACCGATATTACATAGAGTGCAAATTCCATTTTTGATTACATAATAAACAACAATGCACGGGTGAACGAGAGTTTTATGTGCTATTGTTCAGATAAAATCCGTAGAAGTTTAGTGGCGCAATTCTGTGCTTCAAAAGGAAGTAGATCTTAATCTGTGCAGATTTATATTCAGTTGAATGTAGACTCGATCATGCTTAACGTGAATGGGGGTATTTACGCATAGGCAGCTTAAGCTACTTGCAATAACATTGTTCAAGGAGGAAAAGGATATGTTCAAGATTTAATGCTTTTAGCCATCAAACATCTGACTATAGAGGTTTCGTGCAGCATGTTATAAACTATAGAAAAATGGATGCTGTAAAAGCGGGCATTTGGATAATGTTTTTGTCCTCGGCGTGGTGCATCGACGACACAGGTAAGTGAAAAACAAATCTCCAGTAAATAACTGTCTAATTGTTTTAGAATGTATGAAAGCCAGCCATCACACTTCACACCTGGCATTTACATTTTCGTCAATGACTTATCTGTGAACAACGTGCACACTTCATAGTTCATAGTTTATATTTCATCCTTCATATTTTACCGTCCACAGTTCATGTTTCTTCCTTCACATTGCTATCACACAGTGTAACTCATTCCAATCCAGTTTTCATCCACACCTTCTAGGTGATGAAACTGTTTCCATGTGGCGCTAACCAGTTACACAGTGCGCTATAAAGTGTAAAGCGTGAAGTGTGAAAAGTGAATCGTGAACTATGAAGTATGAACTGTGAAGTGTCCACTGGGTCTGTTGGTGACAAATAAGCCTTTGAAGAAAGATAATCGTGAAGTGTGAAGTGTGATGTCCCCGCTGAGCTTTTGCAAGAAGGTGGTAGAATAGTATTCCACTCAGAATATGGGAGAGTTTTGAGGAAAGTAACCATTATTTGATGGACAGGCCTTTGAATATTTTCTCATGGGATGCTTACAATA
The DNA here is from genome assembly GCA_019095985.1 of Streblospio benedicti. NCBI lineage: Eukaryota > Metazoa > Annelida > Polychaeta > Spionida > Spionidae > Streblospio > Streblospio benedicti. The sequence continues at coordinate 17,671,545 of CM032666.1, read as the reverse complement.
TGATATAAAAATAAAAGATCCTTGTGAGTACGGTCACATCAGTCAAGTGCTGTTGAGAAAGTAGCGACTGCAATGATGTAGTAGTAGTTTCTTTCAACCAGGTATGACCAGGTATGTTAGTTAGCGGGTGGCACTCGGGTCCTGAGATCCATGGTTTACTATATTTTGACACCTAATATCCACGTTCCACTATAATTTCTCATGTTCCATGATCCACTATGAAAATGACCATAAGCAAACAATTTTGAACATGATTTATTAGCAATTCCTTATCGTGCCGAAAGACGCATAATTTTTTTTTCAAAACACTGTAAAATCACAACGAAAGTGCGAAAGAAATTATGGAATTGCCATGTCCCAATTGTTCCACGTTCCACTATGTCGTCCTATGTTCCATATTCCACTATTTTTACCCCATATGCTCCACATTCCATTATTTTATTGACCCCATGTTCCATGATCCACTATCCTGTGTCACCCCCTCTAAGGTGTTACTCATGTTGTTGTACAACACGTTTCAGATCCTCGATACGTGGGGTGCTTTGAGACATGGTCTATTGGTGTCTCGCCGATAATACAATTTAGGGTCAACACAACCGTGGCGGAGTGTATAGATCTGTGTAAGAATTATTACACCGGATATGCTATTATACGTAATCTGCCGGTAAGTGAACCATTGCATCAATGCTTTGAAAGGCTATCACTTTAAAGTGAACGACAACCATTATGTTAGCACCATAGGCAGATCCCGGGGGCACAGGGGGCACACCCCCCCCCCCTTTTCCCACTAAAATACTTCATTTTCATAGGTGTTTTCATGAAATCCCGTTAGTGCGCCCCCTCTTTTCCTTAAGTGCGCCCCCCCCCCCCTTTCTGAAAACCTGGATCTGCCTATAAGCACACATATTGTAGTTATGTAAATCAGCAGTGATGCATTTTGAACTGTTTTGTGGTGAAGTCCTTTGATTGGGCACAAGTGTGCAAATCCTATGAGGACACACACGACGCAATATATTCCTGGAGTGGAACTATGACACACAAATTAAAAAAAATTCTAATGAGAATTGTGCATGACTCATATAAATATGTCCCCGTTGTCGTTCTCATGAGCACCATTAAAAGTAACGAAATAAATAATCAGAATTGCAGGTATACAGGACTAGTTTCACATTCATGTTTCTATATGATGGTTAACTGATTTTGGACACATCTTATCATATGAAGTCATACAAAAATGAAGCAGCTAGAAGCTGCTTTCCACAAATGCCAGGTGGGGGGCATCACACTTCACACTTCAACAATTACTTTACTCCATTACAAATCATTCAGCTGTGAAAAAAATCCAAATGAACACTTCACGGTTTATACTCCATGTTAGATTATTTACCATTTCCTTCACGTCCCGAAACAATGTCAAGTGTTCACCAAAGTGGCATCAAATGGCACAAAGTAAAACGGTGAAAGTTGGAATTTAATTACCATGTGATGGAGAATGAATTTGGCGGAGCTAGTGCCGTCTAGCATAACCAATCTTATCTTCACAAAGTGTTATACTTATCGTGTACATTTGGCACCCTCCTACTAAAAGATGATGACCAAATGGAAATCAGCTATCATCAACTGGAAAGCGTGGTTGAAATGTGTATTGAAACAAGTCATGCGGTGTGATATTAAGTGTAAAGGTTGAAGTGCGAAACTTTAACTGTGATCAGTGAAATATGAACTGTGAACCGTGAGGTATGAACTGAGGAAGGTGAAGCGTGAAGAATGAAGCATGAACTGTGAAGTGTAAATCATAAGCAAAAATCTAATTGCAAAGTGTGAAATTTCAACGGGTGTTTGCAGTTTTCGTTCATATGCCAATAAGTAAAGTTGAGAAGGGCATGTTTTCCAGCCGGTTTGTGGATGCGCTAATGACTTTCGCAAGCGAGTCGATGGTGCTATTGTCCCCGCTGTCGAGTCCTCTACCTGCTTTGACGGCTATGGATCGCAATGTCCTGGCAATAAGAGTGAATCGTGCGGGTCGCTGTCAGCAGTCCTAGTGTACAGAGGTTTGTCATGGGAGGTACGTACAGTTGAAAATAACAAGTAACTATAACAATACATAACATTTAAGTAACAATAAATAACAATACAGACTAGACAATACAAATACAAATACGGACGGATACAGTTGATAATACTGACAAGAAAGTTATATACCCTTCATACAATGCAATACATGAAAAGGAACTTATGTGGAGAGATTGCGATAACGAATTGCGGAGAGAACGAAAAGAGTTTTTGTACCTATTGGTTCTTGATGGAATTGAACGTAATCTTCTACCCGAAGGCAGATATGAAAATTTGTAATGTAATGGGTGGTTGTTATTTTCCATTATCTTCTTCAATTTAGAGTCAAGGCAATTAATATAAAGATCGGACAGGTTAGTTGTTATACATCCTAATTTTTTTTTGGCACACGATACAATTTTGTTTAATTTCTTTATGTCAGCTGAAGTACATAGTTTATACCAGTTGGATAGACAAAAAGTAAAGTTTGATTGAATAATACATCTATAGAACGTCGATAAAGTATTCCTACTTAATTTGAGTGACCTCAATTTTCTGACAAAATACATTTTCTTATTTAATTTTTTAAAAAGTATCCACATTGGGTGAACCAGACAGTTTGTCATCAATAATATTACCAAGATATTTATAGGTCTTGACTATTTCCACTTGCTGATTTTTTATACGGAGAGGATTAATATTAGTTTTAGCACCACAGTTCCTAAAGTCAATAACCATTTCTTTAGTTTTAGAAACATTTAAATTTAGATGATTGTCATCACACCAATTACAAAAACGATCAACTTCCATTCTATATTTAACATCATCATCACATTTTAGCAAACCAATTATTACAGTGTCATCGGCATATTTGATAATTACAATGGAACCAGATGAACTTGTGCAGTCAGTCGTGTAAATGGTAAAGAGAAAAGCACTCAGTACACAGCCCTGAGGTGCTCCAGTATTGATAACAAGAATATCAGATTTAACACCATTGAATTTCACATATTGAATACGGTTGGTAAGAAAATTATGTATCCACAAAACTATGTTAGAATTTACTTTCATTTTAATAAGTTTTTCCATTAATATATGAGGTTGAATAGTATTAAAGGCACTACTGAAGTCAACAAATAGTATACGAGCATGACTACCAGGAGAGTCTAGGTGGCTTCTTATGATGTCATTTAAGGTAATTACAGCATCATCAACACCAATAGTTTCAGAGTAAGCAAATTGGTAGCGATCAAGAAATGGTTTAACTACAGGTTTAATATAATAGAGAACAAGTCTTTCAAAACATTTCATTATAATAGCAGTCAGTGCAACTGGTCTAAGGTCATTTTTTACTTTGGGTAAAGTACTTTTTGGCACAGGTATCAGCTCAGAAGTTTTCCATAGTATGGGAATACAATGAGAGTCTAGAGACACTTGAAACAGTTTTGACAATATTGAAGACAGTTGATTGTTACAAAATTTAAGAACCTTGCCACATAATCCATCAGGTCCAGCAGCTTTTTTCACATTTATTTTAGATAAACATTTTTGTACATCAGATTCATCTACAACAATTGATTCATCTTTTATTTCTAGTAAAACCTGTATAACTGCATTCTGTTTGTCAGTAAAATCTTCAGTGTCAAAGCGTGCATAGAATTGATTTAACTCATTAGCAAAAGCTACATCATCATCAACAACCAGAGTTGATTTTTTTTTAGAATAACAACATAGTTTTTTAAGATTTGACCATGCTGTTTTCATACAGTTTGTGTTAAACATATTTTCAACTTTATCTCTGTATTCACATTTGCATTTAAAAATAGCTTTCTTCAAGTGTGACTGAACATTTTTAAGTCTAACTTTATCCTTACAGGCTATAACAGCTTTTTTTTCATTTAGTAAAGATTTCAACTCTTTGGTAACCCAAGGCTTATTGTTTGGATAACATTTGAACGTTTTAACAGGAATGCATTGATCAGCACAAAAAATCAAGTAATCAGTTAAAACAGCTACATTGTCATCTAAGTTCGTCTGATTACAGAGTACATTCCAGTCAGTTCCTTCTATGGTGCCTCTAAGTGAATCAACAGCATTGTCATTGAAATCAAAAACTGTTTTTGTTACAGGTTTAGTAGACTTAAGCCTTTGTTTGTATGTAGGGATGAGGTGGGCCATACTATGGTCAGACTCACCGAGTGGACCTTTATCAAAAGCTTTATAGCTGTCATTTATATTACAATAGAACATGTCTAATATAGCATTTCCACGTGTGCAAAAATGTATAAATTGTTTATAACAAGGTAATGTGTCTTTTAATGTGGTACGATTGAAATCACCAGTAATAATATTAACAGCATCAGGATGATCATTATCAAAATTGGTAATGACCTCATGAATTTTTTGCATAGCCAGATCAGTGTCACCTTCCTTTGGAATGTAAACAACAGTACAAAATATATTAGTTATTTCTCTTGGTACCATCAATATCGACAATACTGTCACTATGCATATGCTCATTTTCAAATACAAAACTAAAATCTGTTTGTTTTAAAAGGTTTATGCAATGTCAGAGTGCTATTGTACATGTTACAGAGAAGCACCATCTACTTCATAAAACTTTCTTTAAAAGATAGTGGGTTGACACTACGTACTAAACTATAGAATAGAAGGTACTGTGTTGGGCGCTTCAGCTCTTTGTGTGTGCGTGCCTGCGTGTTATAGTTCTACAGTGTAAACGCTGTAGTTTGTCGTACCCACCCACGTGCACCGAAGTGCTCCATTG
>CM032666.1:17655609-17659842 GCA_019095985.1 Streblospio benedicti | reverse complement strand
TGTAACTCCTCATGTTCTATCCATTGCGAACCTGTATCCTGTAACAGAAGCACAGGCTATTGTTCGGGGCTGTGAAGATGGTTATTATGGCTTGAATTGCTCAGAAAACTGCCCAATCAATTGCAGAACTGACAATTGTGATAAAGCCACAGGATACTGTCAAGAGTGTAAGACAGGGTTTTTACATGGACATGTGTAATGAGCCGTGTAATGCAAATTGCATTAACTCAACATGTGATGAAATTACTGGATTCTGCACTGAAGGCTGCAAAGATGGTGCCTATGGTGGCAGTTGCAACGTGACTTGCCCTTCAAACTGCGAAGACAATATTTGCACCCAGTCTGGGGTTCTTGTTTGGGCTGCATAACAGGATACCATGGAGTAGACTGTAATATGACATGTCCTGAGCATTGTGGACCCAAAGGCTGTTTCAATGCCACCCATTGTGATGGATGCAACACGGGCTTTTTTGATAGTGCTTGCGATGCCGATTGTAACTTAGGAGGCATAAGGTAATATTTTGATACATCCCAGGTGGCTCATATGTACTGTGCTTTCCTCAATGGACGTGCCATTCTTAATAACTTACAGAAATAATTCTGTTTTCATATCTAAATGTATGTGTTAGACCTTTGAATAAGGATAATTTGAATGTATCAGAACATTTGCATTACCTTTTTTTCATCTAGACTGTGGTCGTAAGTACAAAACTCATCGCAGCATTTGAAGGCATTCTTACCTACTTTTGATATTGACGAAGAAAGAATGATGATCTAGTGAAAACACTATAGTACTATAGTAAAACACGTCGTATTTTCCAATAGGCATTGCACAGGAGCGGGTACTGCTGGGACAGTTCTAGATTCTGTGACGTTCTGTGCCCAACCACAACAACGCCAGTGCCATCAACACCGAGCAAGCAAGGTAATGAAATGATTCATGTTCAGTCTTTGAGACACTCAGTAATTTGTCCTATATTACTACATATGGATTTAAGTTTTCCATTGTATTTTTTCGAAGTTTGAATTTAATGCTCTTTTCTTAATGTTTGTTTTAGCCCCTCCATTTGTTACGTCAATCAAGCCTCTGCAAGGGATTGCTGCAGGCAATACAACCATAACAGTTTCAGGAAACCATTTCCCATCTAAAATAACACTCTATTTGGGTAACACACAAATCATGAATTCCACAAAAAATACAACAGCATGCCTTTTTAAAACACCAGCAGTAGATGACAACATGTTAAACTCACTAATTCCTATAGCAATCAATTTGAAGGAATGGCAAAATTTACCACATCTTACAACTTCACGTACAAGTCTAACCCCACCATAACTGGTTTACGGCCTCTGGAGACACTCTCAGCAGGCGGCACCACCCTCACCGTAACAGGAAGCTCCCTGGATGCAGTTGGTGACCCACAACTAGAGGTCATAGTTGTACACACTGTCAGTAATGTGGTGAACAGCAGTTCTGCTCATGCCTCTCCTTGTGTGGCGGCATCCGGAGAGGAAATGAAATGTATTTATCCTGAAATAGACATTCCTGCACAATTCATTAAGAAGCCTCGAAAGATCCGCGATACTGAAGAATCTGCTCCAGAAGACTCAGACTTGTTCCTGGAACTGGAAAATGAACGGCTTGACATATACTTGAGTTTCCTACTAGATGGAGATATGTCTTATAAGAATGTGAGTGAAGCTTTGCCTGAACTACCGCCATTGACAGTGTTTGTGTGCAGCTGCCTGAATTTGAGCCTTTGGAAGAAATCTGGATTTACAAACCAGGTTCTAGAATCGCTATCAATGGGAAAAGACTAGATAGGGGACTGAACGCCAGCGATTACATGGTCATGATTGGCGTAGTTGGTGTCTGCAGCGACCTGGTTCTGACATCCAATGAGATCACCTGCGTTCTTCCAAAGCCACGACGTGTCTCCAACAAAACTCAGGAGATTTTCGTGTATCCAGGAAAGAACTTGGAGCGGTATTTTTGTGGTGAGTTTGAACAACTTGTCCCAATATCAATCAGTGTTTATGACAATTAAACAACATGTGGGGGTTGAGTGGCAGAATTATTAAGAAATGTCGATATTGATTTATTCTCAGCTCATTTGATCAAGCTCTTTCATTTCGCAATGCAAAAGGGTAGATACCAAACAAAAATAGATTGATTTAAACCTGATTAGTCTGTTCATCAGGCATAGTGGAGTACCCGGTGGATGACCTTATCCTGTACTACGTCATTGCCGGAGTAGTGGTGGCGTCAGTGGTCATCCTCTTACTGACCATCGTTATGGTCACCCTCTGTGTCAGGAGGCTAAACGACGCCAGGCATCAGGGCAGCAAGGTATGGTAGAATGTAACGTTTAGCAACACAATGAGGAGTCTGTGTTTATGAATTATATGAATTATGTGTTTCCATTTATAAGTCAATGTACAAACAACACACAGAACACATCCAGACAATGATTGTCATATTATCAAGGTCTGTAAGGGAGGAGGAGATATGAAGACAGGACCCGTAGACACCAAGTAAGATTCAGCATCATCATTCACCATGGAGTTATTTAAAGATAGATTATGATACAGATCTGTATTATATAAGAATATACTTAGTTACAATACTAATGACATACTAATTAAGTTCCAACGATATTCTTCAATTGGTGGGTTTAAATTACTCAAAGTAAAAATCCTACATACTACTTACTTCACTTATTACAGGAGTCATTTAAAGTGTCAAAGGATTTAGATGTTAAATGCAGGATATGGGAAAGACTGCTGATAAATAACGACAAGTGGAATCCACTATCAATAAGGTAACAGACGTGCGATTTGTTACGCTGCGTCATTAACAGTTTCTAATACACCTAACATGATGTGCTTTTAGCAGGAAAGCGATCCGGTGCCGGCCCCAGTCCGTCACCGTCAGTCAGCACTGCCTCATAGAAGAACGAACGATTATCTGCAGCCTGGTAAGTACATACTCAGACTGGTGAAGCTCTATAACATTTCTGCTAGTTCTCATATCATATTTTCAATCTGTTGGAACTTCCCTAAAATAGACCAGCGTTCAGTCATCTAGAATCCATCTACATAACTTTTCATTAGTTTAGAAACAATTACCGGTACAAGTCTTTGTCTATGTTATTGCCTTCCTTACACCATTCTTCAGAGATGCACCAGCCGTCCTCCCTCTACACCTTCTACCAGCCGTACCTACCACCTATGGGCCGCAACAGTCACCAGACAGCTTTAGGGGCGGCCTTCTATGAGGGATCACTCGTGGGTGGCATGCCATCTCAGAGTGGTACTCGCCAAATAGCACAAGGGGCAACATTCTATGAGAGACCACACAAGGCAGACAGGCAATTATCTGGTCCGGTGGCGACATTCTATGAGCGACCACGCATGGAAGACGAACCATCTCGTAGTGGTACCCATACTCACAGACTGTCCTCTAATATCAGCAATATGCAATGAAATCTTCTTAGACATGAAGGACGTTCCTTTTTTAGACAATCATGCCATGCAGAGTGAGTCTATCAATTAGCGTTCATGGTTTAGAATTTTGTGCTGACTGCATAGTACATTCCGAATTAAAGATACTGCAAAACAGAATACTTAATGTAAGTAAAGGTGAAATTTAAAAAAAAAGCATCGCAGATATTTTGTAGAGATAAGTTGGTGATAGGTATTATAACAAAGCAGTGGATGACCTTTGCCCAATACCCCTATCTTCAAACCAGTAACCAAGATCGGCAGTGTAACTGATGGTGTCTCAATCAAATCATGATTACGTATTTTTTTCAAAATAGGCACACCATTCTTACATAATTACAGATGACATTGATGTGATCAGAATAGTTTTAGTGAGCAGAATGTCAAACCTTACTCATACACGTCCAATATGTACGTGTGAAGCGAGAGGACAAATAATTTGAGTAAATGTAGCAATTATTATATATGTTATAATCATTTATTGACCATTCATATGATCAAAGAAAATAGAATATATATACTACCTGTTGCGGACAGAGCACGGTGTATAAATCGTTCCGTTCTATATACTTTCTATATATTATATTTTAAGTCTAGTACTGTATATAGTCTTTTATTGCAATAGTTTGCAGTCAGTTTTTTATAATCACCAGTCTACATGGGGTCAATGTTGCAAGTAACTGTATTTATTATTTATCTAGCTAGTTAAGTGTGCATTTTTATTGTAAT
>CM032666.1:17628109-17650609 GCA_019095985.1 Streblospio benedicti | reverse complement strand
TGATCAGGCGAGTGTACAGCTTCATGACTAGAGAGATGAGGCTGATTCCTCCTTCTGTAGTTGTGAGGAATCAACTGCAGGTCACAATCTTTCTTCCCGGGCGATTGTACAGCTTCATGACTAGAGATGAGGCTGATTCCTCTGCAGGAATAAAGGTGAGGTCACCTTTCTTGGGGACTGTGACGATGACTAGCGTCTTCCACTTCTCAGGTATGTTACCTTCCTCGTATGCCTGGTTTCCAAACCCCCAGCACAATATCATCCAGGCCTCCATACTTGAGCAGCTCGGGCGTGATGCCATCTTCACCACAGGCCTTACCGCAGTGGATCGACTTCTTAGCAGATTGAAACTCCTCAGGTGTAAAATGGGTCTTCAGAGATCCCGAGTGAGTCGAAATACAGTGAGAACAGGGGGTGTCTATGTTGCTGATTTCTGAGGCCTTCCAAGTAGCTGGCTGAAATGGTTGAACCACAGTTGAACCCTTTCTTTCTGACTGTTCGCTTTCAGCTTGCTGGACTGAGCATGATGACGGCCTGAAATCTGTTGATGAGTTTCCACGCTACTCCGTGTTGCGAGAGCTTGCATGTGCTTGCTCAGCCTCAGTCACCATATTAGTCAGCTCCTCCACGCCTACAATGGCGTAGACGTTGTACAGCTCCTCCTTTTTTCTTCCTGTACCGCTCACGAGAAGCTTCATTCTTTCTGTCAGCCAGGTATGCTGCATAGGCTTCCTCTACTTCATCTCTCAGTGCTTTCACTCTAGGATCTAGGCTTTTCACCTTCTTCTTGCTTCTTGGGACAGGTCTCAAACACTCATAGCTGCTTCTGCTGTGGCTTGGACAAACTTGTTATAGTCTCTCGCAACTGGTTCATCACATCGTTCAGCAACAACTGGTACCGATTCCTAACTTCTACAGCATACTTTTCTTGGATTTCCTTGTTGGTTGCCAGATCACTCCATATGTACTTAGTGATTTTATTGTTGGCGTTGGGCTTCGTGGAGCGCAGGCGCAGCGACATTGTGGCAGTCACAATTCTGTGGTCAGAGAAGAGTGAGCTAAAGGGTGCTGTAGGCTTCACAGTTAGTGACACTGTTCTTCCACTTGGATCGCACAAAAATATGCTGTACATATAGTCTTTTATTGCAATAGCTTGCAGCCAGTTTTTTTTTATAATCACCAGTCCACTGTTAGACCGCAAAAACATAACCAGCCGCAAAAATATAACCAGTTATGGTTTTGCGTTAACGCAAAACGTAACCACACACCCGAAAATGGACCTGGTGACGCAAAATATAACCACTGCCGCAAAAATATAACCGGAGCAAATGTACGTTGTTTGTAACATACAGACTACAGTAGAGATTTTTGATTTACTAACCTACGACGGTATCATATATGTCAACACGAGTTATCCAATGTTTAGAGCTTATCATTTCGAGAGTGGGTCATGGGTGTTCAGGCCTCAACTATTGAGTGGTCTGGCTGGTTCATTTGGTAATGGCGCACTTCTGGCTGGTTCTGGGTCTCTTTGCTTTACTGTGGCCTCGTCTGCTGTTTTGAAGGATGTATGGTCGACACATGAACGGGAAGTGCTGCCACTACCCTTACAATCTGAAGCAATGACACCATGAGACAGAAGCATCTGTTCCAACAGTGCAGTGGTTCACGATGCTCCATGATTAAAGCTGTGTCTTCCTGAAGGAAACGACACACTGCCTGGTTCTAGCCCAAAATTGTTATCACTTCCGGAAACGTTATTTTGATTATTTTCATCCTGTGGGCCCCGTCATGGATTATTGAGTTGTTGATTTGGATAATTCTTTTTTTCCTCTCGGGGAGGGGGGGGGACTAACTTGCCCATCTGTATGCTTTTCTGCTTAAAAGTGGCCATGCTGACGAGGTCCAGAACGTTATTCTAGACGATCCCATAAGTTCTGGCCACATAATATGCACACGAACCACCATAAAAAGACTGGCAATATTTATTTCTCATTTCTGGCGTTTTGTGGAGCAAATGGAACTATCAATGTTTACAACCCTCATTTCACATGGCCAATCCTAGATCCAGATCTTCCCAATGGTGTCCTATTTGTCATTTCGGGGTGGATCGGCGAAAACATATCAATATTGATTACGTAACAGTCTGATGCCGAAGCATGCCAAAGTTATCGAGCAGTAGAAGCCGTCAGAGAGGTTGTAGATGACGGGACACGGCCGAGACAGACGAAGCATGACAAAGATTTGTGATGATCGGCTGCCGATAATAGTGGCTCCATCCCTCTTGGTGGCTATTAAACTGTGAAATCCCACCAGCTTCGGTCTTTCAACACATGCTACAAGCTACAAGCTACAGCAAGATTAGGTGCAACGGCTGCCATTGTTACGATTATTCGTTGCCTAATCATCGTGAATACGTGTTTGAGTATAATCCTTCAGGGACACAAGCAACAATGTAACTCCCTCCCCCACCATTTTCAGTCTTTTAATTTTGCCTCATTGCATATTTTGTAGCTAGAACTTACGGAATCCCACTAGTACGGTCTGTGACCTTTCAGAAGGACTGGATGAAAAGGCAAGCTAATGGGACCATTTGGAGCTAGCACACCATAAAACGGGAACATATTTACGGAAATTGTAAGTAAGCAAGCCCACCATTAGCAGAGAGACCTAACGATGAGCAAGTTAACCCTCCAGACGAACAAGAAAAGCAAAATGTTGATCCTGTTTAACAACTCAATAATCCATAACGGGAGCCTACAGGCCGAAAAAAGTCAAAATCACTTCTCCAGAGAAGTGTTTAACACCTTTTGGGCCAGACGCTGGCAGAAATGTGTCATTTTCTCTATGTTGACAGCATTAAAATGGGAGCATCGTGGCATTGGAACAGATGCTTCTGTTTAATGCTTCCATTGCTGCTGATTGTAACGGCAGTGGTGGCTACTACGGTCTCATCTGTCAACTATAATCCATCGAGAGCAGCAGACGAGGCCAGAGCTAGGGTGAAAGACGTTGGGATCCTGAAAGTGCAAGAGGAAGCAACCAGGCAACTCCGAAAAGCATGTAGACTGTGTGGTTTGGTACCACATAAACCGAAAAAATAAAAATCAGCCCAGAACCCGCCCCCAAAACGGCCCATTCCTTGCCGAACCAGCCAAATCACTCCACATTTGAGTCCAGATCACGCACAACCCAACCAAAAATGACAAATCGGTGGTATTTTGGAGGATCTGGAGCTAGGATCGGCCATGTGAAATGGGGGCCTAAATGAAATGATTCCAGTGCACGATATTGTAATTTGAGCTAACGCCAAGTGTTCTAAAAAGTTCTATATACTCACACACTTAGTGTACACAATGACACATGTTACCCTCCCATTTCACACCATCAGCTGTTGTGGTATCTACTTTGGTATCTCATCTAAAACAGGCGGCACACGGTGTCTTGATGTATAAAGAGGCAAATAAAGAGACACTACCATAGCTAGAGACAAAATATGTACAGGGTAAAGATATATAGCATAACGCCTAGGAGGTGCCGCTGTCTAAGACGCATTCACATTGTAAATGTAGGTGGGCACAGTTCTTATATACTAAGCTCAATTAAGGCTACAAATATTCCTGTGTTTCATCACATTGAAAACCACAAATGCGCACACCAAGTTTGACTACAATACACCCTACGGTCAAACAACATCCCCGCATATGTAAAGACTTCACATTTTACAGATTTGTTGCCAATATTTTACTCATACACAACCCACACAAATGCAGAACTAAACTTACATATTTTAAACCAGTTTTAGACATTATGCACTCGAGTCTACCCTCTTCTATATGCGCATGTGCCATGTAAACTGTAAAACAGAGTAGCCGTAATTTGGTGATTGAACTCACCACTTGACGAGATTAGAATTGTGACTGGCTATACACCTTGGTTATAATTTGCGTCCGGTTATATTTTGCGTCACCAGCTCCATTTTCGATGCTGTGGTTATACTTTGCGTTAACGCAAATCATAACTGGTTATATTTTTGCGTTGGTTATATTTTTGCGGTCTAACAGTCCACATGGGCTCAATGTTGCAAGTAACTGTATTTATTATTTATCTAGCTAGTTAAGTGTGCATTTTTATTGTAATTCTGCTCATTACTCATATGACGTATTTTATTGTAGTTTTGACATCTGCACAGCAATAAAAAGAAGTAAAAATGCAAATATAGTAGCGCGTTAGAAACAAGTCCACCACCAATATATTAAAACATGGCAACAGTATAAGCAATAACAAGACTATATGCTGTCTATCATTGTAATTACACTTCCGTTTTGATATATTAATAAATTTGAACCTGTAGCCTCAAAGAACCTTTCAGATCAGGTCAGCATCACAGAGGCTTCTACATAGACTCGGCTTAAGTCCTATGGGGACCGAGCTTTCAGACGCTGTTGTGGAACAGTTTATATCCATATAAGACAAATAGACAATTTGGACGAATTCAAATTTTTAAAAAACGCATTTGTTCACCGAACTGAGGACATTTCCTTACTATGCAACTTGAACATTTAAATTTTTTGGAGTTCGCTTATATAAATATTATATTATTATATTTTGATTTATTTTGTTTTGATACATGACCAAACATTCAAATCTGGGAGTTCTTTATTATTTAACATGATTAGCAAATGGTGATTATTGTATTTTGATATTTTATATACTTAAAGTAACCTTAGAAATGTAGTCATTTGTTCTTGCCGTAACCCATGCATGTATACAAGCTATCTGACAAACGTTGCACAGTTGCTTGTGTTACAAAATCTGTAAAGAATAAATTGATTGTCAATGAATAATGCAGCTGTTGTTTCCCTCTGTATTAAATTACAACACACAGACGGGTGATTATAACTGATTTAATCAGGTTTTAAACCATCGTGTCTCCCTGTGATAAAAAAGCCTGGGTGTTTATTTGGCAAAGCGGCACTGTTCTTTTGCAAATGAAGATCTAATCACAAAGATATTTGGATTGTGCAAAAAAGTTTTTTTTCAATGTTCCAGAAATAAATCATTCAGCTTTTTACAATGTTAATTGGCGGTGGGTGGGCGAGGGGGAGTTGGTTAACTTTTTCTTGGAGTCCCAAAAAATGGATGACTCCCACACACACAGTACACCGGTATCGTTATTTATGATCGTTCCCTAATAGGGGGGGGAAAGAAAAAAGGCCAATACCTGTAGTTCCCGATCACAATGCAAACTGGAAAAGTATGACTTTACAGGATTACAGGACAGTTCATTTTAGTCAACTAAGCATTAATGAATACTAACCTACATTAGTTTGCTTATTTGCAAATTTACATAGTTAGGGTTGGTATTCTTTTATTAGTTTTGAATTTCGGTATTATGATTAAATTTGAAAACACAATATATACCAAAATGTAATTATAGAAGAAAAGCCCCTTTGCCCCGGCTTTTGGGTAAAATGTGCACCATAATGGACAAGTTCCATCAGATTAGCAGGTTCGATAGATCTACTGTAATATCATTATTATAATTTGCTTACTGAAATAAAGCGTTTTTGGTTTCCTTCTGCTTTGCCGTTCATTGCTAGTATACAAAATAAAGCATTTTGATTACACATAGACGGGCGCCCACCCACTTGAGACTTTTTCTGCCTTTTTCCTTAATGTGTTTCCTTTATAACGCCCAGCACCACAACCACATTTTTGTGGCCAAATCTAATTCATCCAAGCAATAACAGCAAATATTACTGTTCTGTTAACTAGGTATGCAGTATATGGAATCATTATTTGTATCTATTTGTCTACTGCTTGAAAAATCCAGTTGGATTTTTCAAGTAGTAGACAAATAGATACAAATAATGAGCAAATATTATGTTTAACTCTAGATCTTTGGTAATGCTTGGGTACACACACACTGATATGCACACATGCCCAACTTCAATATTGATAACCTCACGCATGACATCTTTAATTGCTACAGATAGAGTTAGCCATAGCTCGGACCCCATGATCCCCAGTCCAAAATCATGGGATGTCACCAATATGCCAAGAGACCATTTCAAATGAGTGAATAATAAAATATTCATAAAATAGCCATCAAAATATTTGGTTTGTGTATTTCGTGCTGCCTACTTTACTATTTGACGCTTCTTAAAAATCCATAATTCAGGCATAGTAATTTCTAATGCCTCAGAGCAGCATTTAACCCTCATCAGTACATTAGGAAAAAGACAACATCAGTACAATAGGCGTCCATATGGACCCAAATCATTTGATGTAATTTTCTTTTCAATTCATGATCTTTCCATGATACAAATACATTAATATTTTAATTATGATTGTGTCAGACAAAAGTAACAAATGAAGCATTATATTTTTATTGTAAGCATATTTTATTAGGTCAAATCATTGAACAACCTAGTGTTTTCTGTACTCATCTTGTCTGGGGTCCATATGAACCCCGATAAAATTGTTTTCATATTGGTCCTTATGTATGAGCAAATGAAATATTATTTATTATTATTTATAATGGCAAGATATGACATGACCACTTCATTTGAGGACTTCAATCAAAAAAAAGTCTAGTGCACCCTACATTTTCTCTTCTCAACAGGTGTGGGGTCCATGCGGACCCCAAGCAAATATATCTTTTTTATGTACGTCCTAATATTTAACCAAATTAAATATTTTTTCTGTCCTGATAAAGGCAAGATATAGGGTGACAACTACTTAAAAGAAAAAGAAGATATACCAAGAGGATAGAAATATATCAGAAAAAGAATACCCCTGGGGTCCGAACGGACCCCTAATGTACTGATCAGGGTTGAAAGCCTAGGCCGCAATCAGCAATGCGAAAATTTGGGCTTCAGTATCTAATGATCTTTTTATCATGCATGGACAAACAGCTTTTGGCACAACAGGCAGTGCTGAAATGTTGGTGTTACGTTGTTTGCTGGGTCCGGTCTGAGGACCTTTTCTCATGTAGTGGCTCAGCACTGCTCAGTGTGTCGCCAGCACCGATGTCGTACTGTGTTCCGCGCACAGTTGTTCCTGCTCAGGTCCCTACTAAAAACTAGATCTACAAAATCTTTGCCGCATTGTATGATTCTACCACGGGTTAGGTCTACACAGTCTTTGCTGCGCTGTGCAGCTACCACAGATTAGGCCTACATAATCTTTGCTTCCATGTATAGCAAACGTCAGCAGGCAAATATACTGACCAAGTACTGGCAAAGCACTGTATCAGTAATATGGAAGTACAGATGAATTGCGATCTTGTGTCAGTATGGAGCGAGTCGAGGAAGTTTTAGAAATCAAACATTTTCTACTTGTCAACTATAAAGCTTACTATCGTCACCTGTAATCTTTGTTTTGGGGAAGACTTTCTATCTTCTCTCAAAAGCCTCGTCAGGCTTAATGAAAAGATCCTCTTAGTCGGTCACATGACCACCATGGTGGCGGTGATCATGTGACAACAGTGACAGGAATGACAAGTCCCCTCATAGTGCTAAATGTGGCATTATTCACGAGGTCACCTGTCCTCAATGTCAATACACATAAAATGACGAACTAGGCAGAACCCTGAACACTAGAGTGAAAGAGCACTTAAGCCCTAAAGGGTTCCAAGGGCAGTAAGGAGTCATGTCAAGGATATAGACTACATCATTAGCCCCAGACACTTTAAAGTTGTGGCACGAGAGGAGCTCCGCAGGAAGACGTGAGAGGCCATTGAAATCCAAGAGTGCCGACCGCATGCCTGACCCCGCATGAGCCGGTTATGACTCCCTCCCCCTTCCCCAGTCTACTACTCGTCACTGCCGTCACATGATCACCGCCACCATGGTGGTCATGTGACCAACTACGATAATCTATTCATTAGGCCTGACGAAGCTCTTAAGAGAAGACGTAAGTCTTGCCAAAGACCAAGATGACAGGTTACAATAGGTACCTATATATTCATCATGATTTGAATAATGAAACCCAATACAAATATAGATTCATTGGCCTTCTACTTTGTCCACACTGCCTCTAAAAACCGTGCGTACAGCTCACTGGGTACACATGCCACTACGGCCTCCATGATTTTTTCGCAGCAAAGAAGCAGTACAGTTGGTTTTGCCATATATGCTTACTTAGCGTATCCCATCAAACGCCATTTAAAAAGCAATTAAATGCATCTACATGTGCAGTAGACACAAGTCATAAAGGTGGCAACTGTATATTGGACGAAATACTAAGTTACATCCTTTTAGCATCAGCCACTTAAATATACTCAAAGATGGCCCGACCAATCGAATGATAAAACGTTACCGGTGCTGGCGTCCACTTATTGCTGATCAATTTGAGAGCAGACGAGGAAGTGAACACATCGCTGGACATTTGAAGAATCCTCTCTCACCCAAAGTCCTCCGACAGCCATGGTGCTGTCGTCCAAGGTGAGTTGTAAACATTCAATGCACATGTTATGTACTAGTACATATCCCCGGGGAGGCACTTAATACATTTGGCGAACGGATAGGCGCCACCGGAATGGGTCACAATTTCACCCCAGCAAAACCCAAGTAGCTAAAATCAGCACATCATGGTCCCAAATGAATAGCTAAAATCAGCACAAGTTAATTTTGATAGGTCTTGTTTTATTCAAAAATAATTATGAGTTAATATTGTTTCTTATTATAGAACAAATTTAAAGTATATTCAAGAATATTTGTGATGGTGTTGCAGAAATATGATGAATACACAATGTTTTGCATTTTTGGGTATTTGATCAAATGGTTAGGTTTACTTCAATCAAGTAAGAATCTGCTTTTAAATATTATGTATATATAGACAGAGATATATGAAAAGGTAAAAAAGAACACTATACACGTTTTCTTCAGATTGGATAATCAGCGCTTTAGGCGCTATGTTTTGCAAAATTTTAGCACATTTCACCCAAGATATCAAATGTCCGGTGGCCCCCCCGTACAAAATATAGGTTAGTACCTCCCCCGGGGTACATATAAAAGACAAATTAAACAAGGGGATGTGTGTGGAGTGTACAGCATTGGTTGCAAGAACGGTTCAAATTTGCTCATTGGTGAACCAGGTAAAAGATTAGGCATGTGGCTCAAAAGGACCTCCAAAAATGTGGAGAGGTGTCCCCACCAAAGCTACTCACATCAGTACTGGTGAAGGTCACCTATCGGCCATAACAGATAAAATGAAAAACCTCAACCACGTACCAGATTGAGATAGTTCCAAATAGGCGTTCAAAGTGTCTTAACTATTGGACAAAAAAATCTTAAGAGTCTATTACGATCAGAAAGACTGTTGAGAATATGGACAGTGATTAAGGAACATACCAGTAATCCCATGCCTATGACAGCCTTCTGAGTCCTAGCGCAGCCCAAAGACCACAACGTGCAACCCCTCCCCCTCCCTCGACAAACACTGACTGACTTCCGTTACTATCATGTGCTGTCACCTGGTGACAGAAGGGAGACTAACATATAAACACGGAAAACAAACCCTAAAATATTAAGACAGTAAGTTTGAATGTATTTATCTCAAAATTAGTCAATCCATCCATCTGTTATACGATGATCAAAGCGTAGTTGACAGTAATGACATATTTTGAAGTGTGAAAAAGCCGCATGTAGTACCCAGAAAATATATGATGTTCAGCCTGCAAGCATGCAGAAACAGCCGAAATAGTGAAATAACTTTATGACATTTATGTAGTGCGGCAAGGTGACTCTCGTGTTGTTGCTGCTGGTCCTGCTCACGCCAAGCGATGCATGGGTACGAAAGTCTCCGGCCCCTAAGCCCCGACCCCAAGTGCCGGCCTCTGCAGCCAGAAGCATCAGGTCAGTACATCAAAAGACGGACAGATGGGCGGCCAACTGGCTGGCCTGCCAGATAGTTTATTTATAGCAAATTATTCAACAACATTCAAAGGGATCAGAGACAATAAAATGCAGGATCATATCCTGATACTAGATGTATTCAAAACGGTTTTGATAAATTAAAAGTTCATATGGCCACCTCAAATTCACATACTGGATTTGAAAGTGTGCTTATATCCGACTCCTCAAATACACATCCATTTGTAATTATACTAACGGTTAGCTTTTAAAACATGTGACTTCTGTTTTCCCATTTCCAACTGTTTCTTATATTTATCTGCTAGAACCACCAGCACCACTGCCTCTTCTGTCGTCACTCGAACCGAGAGTGTGGACCTGATTATGTGCCGGCAGGCTACGGCCAATTTGAAAATGAGAGCTGAACACAGTGAGTATACATGCATATAATGTATATTTTTATGTTTAGTTTGTACATGATCCTAGCTGCTGGTGTTAACTGAAATTTAGATCCTTGTTTAACGATTATTCTATGGGTGTAGCTTTTTCAGAAGCAGGAGTAGTTGTACATAACAGTAGCTGTGGTGGTTGGGGTGAATATCACTCTTCATTGATTGGTTCTCGCTTCTGATTGGGCACTATAATCCAGGCCCTGCCTAGTATTTGACTGGATACGCTGCAAATCATCCATAACAATATATATATATATATATATATACAATAAAAAAGAATAATTGGTATAGATTTACTTGAAATTTACCTTCTTAGGAATTATGATGTGAAAGATTTTCTCTCATATCACTCGCCTCAACTTCTATATTAATACTTGGCACATACATGTAAGTGTTTTGAGTTGTCATTTTTAAGCTTATTGTATGGGCTATGTATTGAAATACAGCTAATTTTGCGCTGATATCGTGGATGACAGTCTTCACGGTATTGCTCCCACTTTTCTGCAAAATGTCCAATTTTTTTATTTTAGTTTGTATCTTCAGAATTTTCTAGCAGGGGCTACACAACTGCTATACAACTTCATACACCTCAAACCCGCCCTCAAATGCTTCATTTCGGTTTGTTTAAATTATGGTAAATACGGGACATGGTTGGGGGAAACAGGTCATTTGAAATATCTCTGCTTTTCTAAATGTCAGGTTTTAAAAATAACCTTTAAACAGGATTAAATTTCTTATTCCAAGTTCAATACGTTTAAAAACACACAGGGGTTAAAAATATTAGCATGTGTAGACGTGAGACGTTTGTTAAATTAGTCATATGATATTCATAAAATATAAAAAAAGAGGATTGATTTAGATTTAGTTTTTGCAGTGGCACTGTTATACAAGTTAAACCTCAGAACACGCCCTCATAGGCTCAACTTCTGTTTGTGTAAATTGTGGTGGTAACTGGACATGGTTCGGGTAACTGAATGTTACTCCCACAGGTCGCATTCAGATCAACTCATGCAATGATTTTTACATGGAAAAAATATCAGGATATGTCACCACCCAAATCGTATCATGACCTATTGTGAAAGAAGTGCCCCAAGACTACACTCAATGTAAGCAGCCAGTAAGACGCAGGTATATAGATGTGCATGGCTCACGTGCCTAGATGACTGCTTCGTAATAATCGGTAGTGTAAGTAGGCTATGACAGTGATTAAGGCTGTGAGGCTAGTCAGCTAATAATAGTATCAAGGCGGGAAAGTGCCATTGCGTTAAGCGAGGGGCACATTCCACCGCAAGGTGGGTCTACAGACTGTCTACTGCCAAAAACGCATAGAAAACGTGAGGATCCGTGAGTGTACAGTGCTGCAAATGCACGTTTTTTCAAGGCCGCACGGTGGCCGCAGAAGAAGTTTGGCTAGCTAAACTTCTTCTACGACCACCCTACGTCAAGGTCTGACCGTAAGGAGGCAGTTCGGTGACCTTACGTTAAACACAGAGGATTTACTCGCACGTTGTCGGCACAGATACAGTACTGGGGCCGTGCGTTGCCTGTACCATGAACGTGCGGATCCCGTACTTTTGTAATCACACGGTGCGTAGGATGTAAGCTATACACGAGTGCATCGCACGTTCTATGCAAGTTGAGGGCACGGCCACCTCAATAAAAACCACTCCCTGTGCCGACGCACTCATAACGCACGGAGCCCGTGCGTATGTGCCCACAACTGTAATTTTGTCAATGCTTGCGGAAAACGCCGTAAACGCCGCATACCTCAACACGCCTTGCGGCGACCACCGCCGCAAGTTGGAATGTGCCCCTCGCTTAAGATTGATGAAGGTGCGAACCAAAGTATGTGTACTGCGTCAAGAGAGATTGGTCCAGTGGTTAGCACGTCCGCCCATGACATATGATGACAGGTCTGAATCATGGACGGGAGACCGTGGGTTTGATTACATGATCTTCCAAATAACTTTACGTATCCTACCTGATTATTTCACACTTGGTTGAAGACAAGGACGCGAGTGCTTCAGTGACGCCACCTGATAGTTTCCCTAGTTAGAAATTCCTCAGTAAATGCCCCAGAGTAAGGGAAAGGGAGCTACCGCCCGGTAATTCGAACTGAAAAGCAGTAAAAGTATGTGTGGCACGTTTTCTGGTCAGTCAGTGAATTCTCACGGGTCCCTCCGTCACCGAAGACTGACTATGGGGACATAGCGTTTCGAGAAGAATTCCTGATTAGGTCCAGCGGTGGGCTAATCGAGCCACAAAGGATAGAACTCCCTCCCCCTCTCTCTCCGATGCCGAACGTAGTAAGTCAGAGATGGCCAGGTTAGTGCAAGAAAAATTTTGTACTAAGGGCCCCATGAGACCCGTGGCGGTCAATTCTTCCCCTGGTTGTTGAGGATAGTTGGGAGTCTGAAAAGAAAAGAAAATGAAAAGAAGTGGCCCAAGATTACGCCCAGTGTAAGTAATCAGTAGGCATATAGATGTATATAGACGCAGGTATATAGATGTGCATGGCTCACGTGCCTAGATGACTGCTTCGTAATAATCAGTAGCGTAAGTAGGCTAAGACTGTGATTAAGTCTGCGAGGCTAGTAGGCTAATAATAGTATCACGGCAAGAAAGTGCCATTGCATACGATTGATACAGGTGCGAACCAAAGTATGTGTACTGCATCAAGAGAGATTGGTGCAGTGGTTAGCGCTTCTGCCAGAAGCCTCTGCCAGACTGAACTTGTTCAAATTAGTATTACAATTTCCTTGTTCACTACAGGCAGCTGAGTAAACCAATATATATGCACATACTCCAGTCTCCACGTTGCATTCTGGCCATACATATATAATTTTCAGGTAAAACCAGAAGTGGCTATCTTCTGCCTTGCAAAACCAAAATGAAACCTGGGGGTGTTTACAATTATCTGCCTAAATTCTCACGGAGTTCCTCCCATCCATCCTCTAAACCTTTTTCAAATCATGGCACTAGTTGCTAGGCTGGCAATGTAGGGTCGACATGGACAATATAGTTGCAATCTCCATTGTAGTAATCAATGAATGTGCATCGACCCCGTGTAACAATGGAGGTACGTGCTATGACATGGATAGGCGCTATTTGTGTGTATGTGTGACGGGATTCACTGGCACACAATGTGAAACAGGTGATTATACTCTTATCTTGCTTTAAATACAACGTAACACCATGGGCATGAAAGGATTCCTTTCCCATTAGTTCCTTTTTTTACTATTTAGACACGTAAAAGAGGTATATGTCACTGGAGACATAACGTACCTTTCACAAATACATGTTGTCACATTGTATCTCGTAAATACATTGGAACAATTTTCAAAGTATTTCTCAACCTGGCATCAGCCTCTTACACTTTCAATTTGCTCCTATACACTCACACTTATTTATTTCTATATTGATAAGCTACACTGTGATTATATGATCTATAAATGAAATATAATTTATTTATATTATTATGCTCACTCCTTTCATCAAAAGGTTACCTTAAAAGGAATTGAGATAACTAACAAATGGCTAAGTATAAGATTGCATCATTTCCAAAAGGACAAGTTGAGTGTCATGTGCATTATAAAACACTAGCTCGTTGCTTCTTGGTTTACGACTTGTAACGTTATCATTCAAAGTTTCCTTGCTGTCCATTTATAAGCATATTAGGTCATATAGGAATTCTATTATAATGTTAAGAATATAACAGAAACGATTCTCCGGGAGTAAGAACAGCCGCTGATCATTTCAGATATTGATGACTGCACATTTTTAAAACAGCCTTGTTTTAATGGTGGAAATTGTATTGATGGCATAAACAGCTTCACTTGTGAATGCCCCACGGGATATACTGGACAGCAATGTGAACTGGGTAAGTGCTTAACAGACTTGATTTCAATTAGATGTTTGAAAATGAATGACAATGTTACACTTACCTCTTCAGTGTCGATCACACTGTCAATGAGCCTCTAAATTTGAATTCCAACCACTGTAGTCCATGACATTGCTGGTGAGTTATGGCAACTGATAAACCTTATAATACAGTAATGCAGTAATAATACAGTTATAATACAGTAATTTGTTAAAGTTCTATTCATACATGTAATTATTTGCAAAATTGTCATTATGTTAACTATTAAGTAAGTAAATTATCGTGTTATCTGACACATTACACAACAAATCCAAACTTTGATCTAATGCTATTTCATGATGCAACAAATATCCTCGAATGTAATTTTCACAGTTTCTCCTATTAGCATTACACATGTCATGAGCTGCATCGCAAATAGATAATTAGCTAAAAGAATAGTGATTCCAAATATACTTACATCTTGTCATATTGAAAAAGAGTTCTCATACCAACTATACCCATTTTCCCACTAGTCTGCGGCACATAAACATGGCGGACATCTTGATATAAGTATATGAGAGTCGTCCCACTACTGCTCCCACATTCCTGCAAAATGTCCAATTTTTAAAATATAGTCCGTATCATCATACTTTTCAAGCAACTGATAGACAACTTCTACACAATTTCAAAGACCTCAAACCCCCTCAAAAGCTTAATTTCTGCAACGGGACATGGTTGAGTTTAACAGGACATTTGAAATATCAGGTTTATGTCAGGTTTTTAAAATGAATTTTAAGAAGGATTACATTTCTTATTACAGGTTGAAAACCTTAAAAAACGTTAGTTTTAAAAATATTAGTATTTTAGAATGTGTAAAGGTGGGAGTAACCAAATGTCCAGTTGGTGGGCGTAACTAATGTTCACCAGATGGTGGGGGTAACTGGACATTTTATTTTTGTTAAATTGGTCATATTATATACATGAAATCTAAAAAAGAGGATTGATTTAAAACATATATATTTCACAGTGGCACTGCTATACAACTCGCACCTCAAATAAAACACTGAAGATGCGAAAATTTGTGATTTGAATTAATTTTGTACCTTTTTGACTGTATTATCTGTTCTGTTTCACACCTCAAACTCGCCTTCAAAAGTGTTACTTCTGTTTGTGTAACGGGACATATTAGGAGTACCCAAGTGTTACTCTCACAGGTCACACAGGTCAACTCACACAATAATAATTGTTGCAGGACAAAATTCGTTAGGATATGTAACCACCCAGACCATATGATGACTTTATGACAATAAATATGAAATTATAGTATTAGTTATTTATATATATCCAAGTGTGGGAGCAATGTTACGCCTATATGTCCACAACATACGAGTGACATCTCTCATATACTGTTTCTAGAGTAATTTTCATTTTTTGAATTCATTTCTGCCATATAGGATGGGCTATCTTGCATTTGTTTTCGGTTACATTGCAGATTAGCCTAGCTCAAATAGTATCATTAATAGCATTTGATAACATTTATCATATTACAATCAAATCGTGTTTTGCAGATACTTCAAACAAACATGAAGAGGAAGACGTCCAGGAAACAGTTGGTAAGTCTTAAAAAGTTGCCTTAACAACTGTTATTCACAGTGTAGAATTTATATGACTCTTCAATCTTTCATCTTTATTTCCGAAAGGGCCGACGGCAGCACGGGAAATTTTGTGCATGTTTGACATACCATGTACATTATTCAATAATAAACAAGATCAATAATAACAAACAACAATCAACAAACAAGTGCAATACTAGCTAGATCAAGGGTGTTCAAAGAACACTGCGTCGCTAGAACGACGTTGACTTATGGGCAATTAAGATACATACTGAAATGATATATACTTTACAATCAAGAAAGTTATGAAATTGAGGAGAAAACATCAGAATGAATCAGAATCATATATATTAATTGTCTTGCCATACAATCGTACTATTGGAATAACAGATAATAATCAATATCAGTTTCAAACCCAATAATCAATATTTGCTGCTTGGTTGGAATGTTGATTTTTATTGCTGTTTTAAGTGCATTGAATACCAGTAAATATCATGAATGGGCTTCTAGAAAGCTCAATTTGATTGGCAGATTCTGGATTGTCCAAAGTTGAATCACTTTGGTGTTGCTTCATACCTCATTGTCGTGTAAAGTTTGAACGAAATGGGTACAACGGTTAAAGCTCTAGCTTGTCCGCAGACATACATACATACAGAGTTACAAACAAACCTAACACAATGCTTGCTTCAGCAGCTGAGCTTAAGCGAGGCAAAAATCTATTGCAATTCATGTAAACCAATGCTATAAATGAAAGGAGCATATCTGTATGCATAATGCCAACCAAATTCCGGTTTTAATGTTGTCATGGAAGCACAATTATGTATTTAATAATTTTTCTAAACAGAAAAAGATAAATGATTAAATATTAGATATGTAAATGCCATTGCTGTTTAGTACAAATTTGCTCACTAATTATACAATATAATGTTAGCAAAGGGTTTCTTCCTAAATTTTGCCATTTCACCCAAGCAGAAACCCCTTTTCTCCAGTTGTTCACCTATTTCTTCATTAGGCAGGGTTGAGATACCTTTTGTTCTGTTTGTGAGAAAACCAACCCTAGAAGATCTTCCACAACATTCGTATTTACTTTTCGGTGCAGTGTCACAATATCACCGAGTGTTACATTTTTGTACTCATTATTTCCTCCAGTAAACACTTGGTAACAAACTACTCGTAGTTTGCCAAAGAAGGAACTGACATGAAAAAATCTATTGCATTGTGATACAAACTATAAAGGAAACTTTACTTATCAGTAACAGTTCAAATGAAGCAATTTGAATAATTCTAATGCCGATGACAAACACAAGCTGAAAAGCAAAATCAAATATACTCATCCTGCAATGGACCCATTGGCTTTCTTATTAAAAGAATTTGTGAAAAGAAATATTATTTATCTCCTCACCTTCCTGGTGAATTATAATTCCAACCCACTTACAATGACAAATGCTTATTACTTACAGAATGTGTGAGCATCAAGCCATGTCAAAATGGAGGATGTCTTAAGTCCTACAAACAAATGTATGTGTGTGAATGCCCACCTGGCTTCCGGGGCAAAAGCTGCGAAATTGGTAATTATCCTCCCACTTCTCTTTATTACATTTTTTACTGTTATGAATATATTTCTATTTAAATCATATAGAGGGCTGTCAACTGTGTGTTTCATTTCAAAATTTGACTCGCATGCGCACGGCGGCATTCATAGTTGTATACAACATAATGCACCTGATGTACACTGTCCCAAATTCACGATGCCTTCTTTATTGCAATCACTTTCCCCTCCATTACAACCCATGTAAAGACAAAAGGGTAAACAATTGCTATAGAAGAGTATGGGTTATCACATGTGAGAGGCAAACAGAATAAGAAGTATAAGTTCATATTTCTTAAGTTACAACACAATTTACCTTTTTTTTTTATTTCTTTGACAGTTTCACCAACTGCAAAAGAACTTCGTGTGCATGACAGGAGGAGGTCAATCTTGGCATGCACACCAAGTCATTTTGATGATAAAAGGTGCTAAAAGAATAAGACGTGATTAGACATAGTCGCACTAGTAATACATAAATCACGCGGGTGGTTTTCACGAGTTATGTACATTCTAAACAATTGACAATTATAATAACTCGTACCCAAAGATTTATATAATTTGTATAAAATTGGTTTATCAGCAGACACTGTAGCGTATCCAGAGAAACACAATCACATACAACACATACAAATGAAACTCACGCTGTCAATGGTTTCAACTGACGTGGCTCAACCAAGACATTACAGTAGAAAACCCGATCAACGTCGATATACCCGGTCATGGAAACTTCTAGGAAAGGAACCCTTTTATAATAACATGATGATTCATGGCCCTCCCCATAAAAAAGATCAACGTGAATCTCGATAAAAAAAGCCTCCTCTGTACTGGGATTAGTTGAAGCAGTTATTGTACATTAAGGCAATTAAAAATAAAAATATTTATTAGGACCATTATAGATTCAGTATCAACAATGTTAATCCTCAACACAGCTTCTGATAATTGCCACTAAATAAATGAATCTCATTTGAATTCACGTATTCTATTTCAGAGGCTCTCATGTTTGCCGCTCTCTGCATGCCCAAGTGGGATGAAGGTCATAACAACACAAAAAGTTCTCACCAGTGTGACGTCATTATTTCTGCCAACTCAACTACAGCGTTTGTAGACATTATTCAAAAAGGCAACGCGGCGACGAGCATTACAATAGGCGCCGGACAGGTGCACACGTTCTCAATGGCAGAGGAAAGGTTTCCCAGGAGGGGCTTGGATGATAAAGTCACCTACATTATATCTTACGAGGCAATAGAGGTGCTGGTGCATTATTCCCATTATTCCCATTCTCACTTTTCTAATTACTCTCTCATGAACACTTACCAAGTGGCACCGAGGTCAGCTGCTGGTTTGGAATACTACGCGACATCAGGGGTCCCAGGATTTACAGCCCACATAGTGCAGGTGGTGGCCTACGAGGACAGCACGGAGGTAACCATCTCCCCACCGGCCGGAACCGGAAGTACCATCATGATGAACAGGTTCGATTCATACATGATATACCATATAGATCCACAGGGCCCCAGTAGTAGAGTGACTGCTGACAAACCTGTTTCAGTAGTATCTGGAAGCCTTGGCTACAGGATCAGGTTCTATGGGGATAAAATTGGGGAGGACATTCTGGAAGCAGCTGGCTTTACCATTCAGGAAGCAGCTACCTTTACCATCATGAGACCAGTTGTTGCCTACCGTAAAAGATACATTCTCCCGGTAATGGTACGCACCCGTGCAAGCAACAATGATATCATCAAGGTGGTCGCCTCTCAAGACAACACTGAAGTCGCAGTCCGTAAGTACCCCAAGATTTCTAAAGTGAGGACAGGCTGGCACTATCGGAATAAAGGGAAGATACTATATAAAGAGCGTAGAGAAATACGGCACATAGAACAGCCGAACCTATTTCCAATGAATACAATGGATACAGAAGTCACCTGCACCCGACCATGTGATGTCACACTGACTGGGAGTGATGGTCGTGCCAACGCCAATGCAACCTTTATGATGAAGGTCATTCCATTGGAGAGTTTCTATCATTCCTGTTTCTTCTCAACCCCAAACTATGATTTTACATATTTATCACTGATTGTACATGACTCTTCGTTCCCAAAGGACTACTTACACCTAGATGGAGCTCCAGTTAAGAACAGCATTGGGTGGAAATTTATTAACGGATTCGCATTTATGAACTTGTAAAATCGCCCCAGGTTTTCATCGCATGACTTCCATGAGCAAGCCTTTTGCAGTTTATGTGTATGCCGATCACGGACTCAGACGCCGTGCCTATGCTGTTCTACCTTCATCGGGTTAAAATGTTGTTGGCATGTTACTACGAATATTCAAGGACTTCTTACCAATCATAAGAACACAAAGATCAAATGTACGGTGAACATTTGGGTCTGTCAACTACACCAGTACATGTCTTTACCAAATTATAGGACACTATGTTGTTATAAAGTGCGTTAATTCTAAATGAATGCACTCACATACGTTGATGAATTACCCCATTTGCGATAGTGTTCATAAAACGTCTAAACTGTATCAAAGGTTTACACTATTTATTATGGAAGTACCGCAGAAAGCTTTCAACTTGAATTTTCATCAGTCGTGAGATGGTGATGGGACATCATCGGTGGAGGTCATAACATTTAGCTTGAAAATAAAGTGTAAATCTTTGATAGTTACAATAGCGGATGAATATTCTGCATACAACTTGTCATTCAATTAACCATCCCTTGTGTATAATAAGTATGACTTTGTACTTGGAGATGAAAAATATTCTTCTTTCATCCTGCTTTGGGTTTCAATGGCGACGTGTGCCGGTTGTTATGTACTTGCTTCCACGTTGAGTCACGCGATGGGCAGAATTAATCAAGAAATAATTTCTGAATGAAAAGCATTAACCTGTATTGCAAGTACATATGTGCATCTTATGATGTGGTAAACTTACTGTCAAAGATATGTGGTGATGGTATTTGCTGTAGATTATATATGGTAATATAATCATACCTGATATTTATGTATGTCTGTATTTAGCATTGGAACCATAATAGGCGGTGTATGTCTATGGGTAAACAATCATGACTTCTAACCATATATTTGGGACGAGACTTACCATTGCACATAAGTCCATACAATGTTACATCTCTCTCAAAAGTCAGCACTTTAATATAGTGTACAGTGTGTGCTTATTCCTTGCATCTATAAAGCAAGACTACGCAGGACTTTTGTTTTCTCTTTTATTTATATTTTGAATCACCACCTTATGGCAGTAACTACATTGTTACTCCATGTATGTGAATATTTCCATGAACTAATGCAAAACCATAGCATTGTTTAAATTTGTGTATTTGAATGTTGATATTGCTATAAAATAAATTCTCTACCTGACTTAATGATGATCATACAATAAGCAATTGAACAAGCAAAAAAGCTATATATTTTGAAAAATAGGATAGACTTAAAGAAATACTCTCACTACACTGCCAAGCAAGCTCCTGCTACTGTATTGACATAGCTGAAGCGACATCTTCCATTTTACAATATCAAGTGGGACGAAACGATGTCTTTGTAACCCCGAGCCTACATACTTGGTCAGTTATCATCTTAACACAGAGGTCGTGGTTTCGAATCGAGTAACCTTTTAACAGCCCGCTGTTTTGGATTATGGTATCATTCTGGTCTCACAACCTTGGATCGTGAGTTCGAGTCCCGTCAGGGCCACTAAGTAAAATGGCAGATGTCTCTTCAGCTATGTCAATACAGTGGCAGGAGTTTGCTTGGCAGAACAGTGAGAGTAGATGTAAAGAAATGTATAAAGTTTTAATGATTTTGTTGAATTTTCAACTTTAAGGCTTGAGCACTAGAATACTCTGGTTAACGTAATTTGAGTGCATCATATATAGTTAAGGTTACGAACAAACATGGCTTTGGATTTGTTGCTTCATCTGTAGGGCTTGTACAACATTGAATGTTTATACTTGATATTATGTATTTATGTAATTTTATTTTTATTCGTAAAGGGCTG
Source organism: Streblospio benedicti (assembly GCA_019095985.1). NCBI lineage: Eukaryota > Metazoa > Annelida > Polychaeta > Spionida > Spionidae > Streblospio > Streblospio benedicti. The sequence goes on along the minus strand of CM032666.1, from coordinate 17,629,222 downwards.
GAGGGCAAGGTGTTACAATGTGTTATACATGTACGTAATGTTTAGCTAATTGCTTTCTATATGCAATATGCATATAATGTATTTATCTTAATTAATAACAAATTAATATCCCATAACCAAAGCCATTATGTAAAAATACTTTATCACAGATGGTTAAAATTAGATGTTCATTTAGAATTCAGTTGAACCAGAATATCATGCCACTCACTCTGTGAAAGACTACTACATCACGTTCTCAGATTGTCTTAGAACCGAAATCAGCCAGCCATTTAATATGGAGAAATATGGCCCTCTAAAATTACGTCACACTTTTGGCGTTTATTCAAATAAATGAGGCACTATAATCAAATTGGTCATCTGCACGCACACTAAATGTACACCAAACATGAAGAATGTGTGTATGTTTGATTTTCTGCACAGTCTTAATGCTTGCAAATAAAGTATAGATAATTGAGATCGGTTTGGTTTGCTTCCTGTTCATGTTTTAAAGTATTGTTTTTGTTTTCCACTACAAAAGCTGGCACGTGACACATCAGCGTTTCTAAACCAGTCCAAACTTCCACTCAGTACGTCTGGCATATTTTCAATATGCATATCACAATTTAAATACATTAAAACAAGTGAGTCACGACGAATCTATCAAGCTTGGGGCCATTTAATAATGAATGATGACAATGATAATGATAGAAACAATGGGTAATGGTCATGCTAATGTAATGACAAATTCTGTAACGTAAAGTAATAGAATGGTAATTTTTTAAAGAGAATATCATGAAAGAAATATTACTTTTTCATTACTTTTTCATTGCTGAAATTGTAATCTACATGCAGACAACCATGGCGGTGTGCCGCAAACAGCAAACCATGTTATAGTCTCACTCACTGGTCCCACATATAATACACTCGAATGCTGAAGTACTAAGTACAATAAGGCCATAATTGCGAATGCTCCCGTTAGGTAATATTTGAAATGAAGACATTGGAACCGGATCTTATTGCATGTGATGGTCAAATCATCTCCAAAAACCGAGGGAAAACAAAACCGAGCCCCGAGAGATGCATAGACAAAAGCAGGTTATATCACATCTCGCAGAAGAACTTCTGACCTCTATG
>CM032666.1:17566309-17628009 GCA_019095985.1 Streblospio benedicti | reverse complement strand
TCATACCTGCTCGCTGTCGTGTCATCAGCATGTTTTTGTTGTCATCATTGTTGCCATTGCCGACGTGTGCATCTCTTTTTAACACCACCACTGGACAGCTAAAAGAGTAACAGTGAGGAAAAAACACGTCTGGACATACACAGATGGTTGTCATGCTCTACACAGACGCGTATGATGTCGTTCTGTGACATTTCAGAGTCAAAGGTTTGCAGCAAAGGCACAACCTGAGGCCTGAGAGTCCCCCCACCCCACCCCCCCCCACCTCAAGGCATCCACCCGGCCTCGTGCGCTCGGCAATAGACTAGTACCACCAGTGGCGGCGACTAGTCTAACAAGATTGACGGCGGTGTCAGATTATGAGATTACCTTGTGCACCAAAAATACACGAGCTGCTGTGTGCGGTTATAACACGGACGGATACAATGCAGTGTATGGTCGTAGGATAGTGAGTTTGGATAACAACAGCAATACTGGGATAGGCGAGGTGCGCAGGACACGGCATACACAGTAGACAAATGTGTGTCCATCATCATGGAATAATTGAATGCTGTAAAAATGTAAGTTACATGTTCAGCAGTGTTGATGCAGATATTTCCCACTATCAGTTGTGCATCCACCCACACCTTTTCAGAAATCCCATGATGCTCTGGCGAGGTGTTTGACAATAAAGAGTAAGTCATGCACTGACAAGTGTTATAAAAGTACGTGAAAATAGATGGTGCTGCATCCCTCGAGCGGGGGTATATAGCCTTGTTGATATCCATTCACCAACATTTTTCCATAAATCACCAGAACTACCAATACATTTCGTTGTCTTTCACCAATCCCCAGGAATTGTAATTGAATAGGTTGCATCGCATTTTCATCACATTTCACACACGTAAATACAGGCAATTCACCATTCACACTCAAGATTTAGGGAACGATCATAAATAACGATACCAGGGGTGGGGGTCGTCCATTTTTGGGGGCTCGAAGAAAACGTAAACCGCCCCTTCCCCCATCAACATTTTAAAAAAATGAGTGCCCCCCCCCCCACCCGCTAAAGAAAAAGTCTTCGATATAGTCATTGCATTGCTAAAAGAAAATATTTGAAAAAAACGATAGCGTGATAAAAAAAGTTCATTGACAACCCCCACCCCACCCCACCCCCCCAAAAAAAGGAATCAGAAAAGCTGGACGACCCCCCCCCCCACCACCACCACCACCACCACACACACCACCACCCCACCCACCTTTTTGGACGACCGCCCCGGTATCATTATTTATGATCGTTCCCTTAGGGCAAATCACATTTTTGTTATATATGACCCCCTCTTTCCCTGCCCCCCCCCCCACACACACACATGAGCGCGGCCACGGTTAATCACAGAGCGTCTTTGGCTTTGATTGTGCACCGGAAAATTGCTCTTTAATCATTGGGACATCCTCTGTGTGGGATTGGTTTGTGTCTTTTAGGAACACTGATGAAACTCCTGGCGGTCGTTTTTGTGTGAGGCTGATTTTATTTGCTTTCTATTCTGCACGCTGATTTCATGTAGATAAGACATCAATGTTAGATATACGAGTAGATGTTAGATATATGTGTAGGTCTTAATCTCGGGGTTGGGGTGGGGGGAGGTTGGGGTGGGGTTTGATGTGGGCTCTTCCACAGTCGGGTTGGGTACTAAGTATACATGCTCAGCAGAAAGATCCCCGATTTTTAGATTACAAATCATCTAAGACTCTGTATTTCTTGGCAGCCAAACCCCAAAGACCCCTGCGTTCTCTAAATCTCAATGCATGGACCCATTTTTTATTCTTTTTTTTAAAAAATAACTGTTGATGATATTTTGTTTTTGCGTTCAAAATAAGTATATGCACATCCTATGGCCAATCTAACGCCATCTTTGCCCCCCCTCCACGGTATGGTTTTGCGATGACACTTAACATTGATTTAAATGTGTCGTTATATATTAATACATTTGAAATATGTCTACAATTTAAACATAATTTTACAGATGTATTTAGGATATAAAGCGAACACGTAACATGCTAGAAGTAAGTTCAAATACTGTTAAAAAACTAAAACCTTTTTTCTTCAAAAGGTGACATCACCCAAGTGCTAGACCCCCCACCCACCCACCCACCCCCCACCCACCCCACCCCCCACCCCCCACCCTGTCAACCTTCGTCATCTTTCGCTACCCCCAATGCTGGGTGACGCCATATGTGAACAATCCCATAGGACTCAGGACTCGTCAAGTAGTGAGTTCATGTCAAGGCTACATCTTTGAAATACCTGATTGGAGTGACAAGTGTACTGGCATAACTACATATGCCAAACTCCAAAAACATCATCATTATTTCAAATTGTGAGGAACGTTCATGAATTGATTACACGAGAGACGCCAGCACATTGCAAGCTCTGTTTGGCACGATTTTGGCGTCGTCATTCACGTGGTCTATCATCTGCACTCAGTGGCTATAGTTGACATACATGTGTATTTATCTAACGATAGTAGTCAAAGGAAACAGGTCTTTTAGATTTCCAGCCTACATGCTCTTACGATTTTCATAGCCACCCATGCTGACGTATATACGTCATGTTGCCTTGCATCAGACCAGATATTTCCTATGCTTGAAAACATGAAAAGATAAGACTATAGCACATTTGGCTTCTTGATAGAAGTGCCCTAACATCTCTACTATAGGAGGTGGTTTATATTGGGTCAAGAAATCCCACACCCCTAATGTTTTCACACTATATTCCTCACTACCTTCAACTGAACCCACAGTTTGATTAAATACTAAAACACATGTTGAGATTTGTGGCAATCATTGTATTCACATATTTATTCATTATAATAATACGATTTGAATTTAAATTTGCACCTATGTATCTAAAAACTATCATTTGAATATCTATCACACTACATCGCACTACACCCCTCTTGCACGTCCCAACTGGTCATTGCTTGCATTATGCCTTGTACCAGTATGCTCTTGTCCTGGTTTTTGCAAAGACTATCATCCCCCGTGTGTCATGAGGACCAACTACATGTACTCCCGCAGCGATGGCCAACATTGAGATGGTCTGGCCTATTTCTTGTATTTCTTTTTTCTTGCTTCCATGTTGATGGGTCAAATTCATATTGAAGTCACTGTTGTTTATTTTGTTAGGTTCATAATTATGGATATTTTTCTTTCTTTTGTCATCATCAATATGACTTTTTCCCTTTTTGCCATAAATATGGTTTATTGTCTCTGGTTTGTCAGTATGGTATTTGCCCTGGTCGTGGATATGTGTAATGTCTTTCTTGTTATCATCACTGGTCATTTTCCTGCTGTCATTATTTTGTACAATTCCCTTGTCATCTGTAATACATTTCATTCTCCTGTTTTCATTGTCATAAGCCATTCCCTTGTTTTCATCATCATGTATAATTTTCTTTCCACACTCTAAAGCCACTCCTTGCTGGACTTCATCATTCATAATCTTCTTGTCGTCATCGCAAGTCATCTTATTGTTGGCATCATTATGTATCAGACTCTTGTCATTTTCATGGGTCCCATTGTGGTCATCTTCATTGGCCATATTATGGTTATTTTCATTTTCCATTTTGGTGGCATTTTCATGGGTCATTTTGTGGTCATTTTTATTGGTTACTTTGTTGTCATTTTCATTGGTAACGTTTTGGTCATTTTCATTGGTGATTTTATGGTCTTGGCTCTTATCATGGATTTGTGTAATGTCTTTCTTGTCATCATCAGTGGTCACTTTCTTGCTGTCATCATTTGGTATAATTCTCTTGTCATCTGTAATATATTCTATTGTCTTGTTGTCATTGCCAATAGCCATTCTCTTGCTTTCAGCATCTCGCGTAATTTTCTTTCCCAAATCATGACCCATTTCGTGCTGATTTTCACCATTCTTGATGTCATTACAAATCATGTTATTGTTGTCATCATTTAATTATGTTCCAGTTTCTGGTCATTTTCATGGGTTCCGTTGTGGTCATCTTCATTGGTCACTTTATGATCATTTTCATTGGTAACGTTTTGGTCATTTTCATTGGTGATTATATGGTCTTGGCTCTTATCATGGATTTGTGTGATTTTTTTTCTTGTCGTCATCAATGGTCACTTTCTTGTTGCCATCATTTTGTATAACTTCCTTGTCATCGGCAATATTCTCCATTGTCTTGTCATTGTCATCAGCCATTCTCTTGTTTTCATCATCATGTGTAATCTTCTTTCCAAAATCATGACCAATGTCCCACTGATTAATAATTCCTGATGTCATCACAAGTCATTTAATGTTGTCATCATTACCTATCAGTTTCGTGTCATTTTCATGGGTCACGTTGTGGCCATTTTCATTGGTGATTTTATGGTCATTTTCACTGGTCATTTTATGGTCATTTTCATTGGTCAATTTATTGTCATTTTCATTGGTCATTTTGTGGTTATTTTCATCGATCATTGAATAGTCACAATTGTGGACCATTTCTTGGTTTAGGTTTTCATCCATGTTCATTGGTTTGCTGTCACCATCATGTGTGATGACGCTCTTCTTTCTCATTTTCGGGTTTTTCTTCAGCATGGGCCATGTTCTTGTTTTCATTATCATATGTCAGTTTCTTCTTATCACCACCACAAGTCATTTTCCTATTGTCATTGTTAGATCTGACGGTCGTGCCGTTGTCATCACCATGTGTCAGGACTTTTTGTCTCTGCCATCATCATCATTGACCAGTTTCTCATTGCCATTCTTCCAATTCATTTTCTTATCATCGCTAGGTCTCTATTTTCGTGTTGCCATCATCATTACTAGTACTTTTCTGATCACTTTCACTGTTAGACCTGTTTTTTTGTTTTTTTTGCCAATTCAAAACATCACGACCCTCTTTGCACGTTTTCTGACACGAATATTGTAGATGCGTAGTAGAATAGTAATAGCACAATCTATGAACAGTATTCCGCCAATGAATCCCACACACGCCTCCGCCTTAGACCCACAGGAATTCCCGACGGAAAGTGAGTGAGTAGGGTAGGGTCTTTGCAGACCGAGACTACTGCAATGGCAGATCCAGGTTTTTGGAAAAGGGAGAGGCGCACTCAAGGGATTTCATGGGTTTCGTACGCGCTATCTATGGCAGGCGTGTAAAAAACATACGAAAATGAAGTATTTTGGTGGGAAAGGGGGGATGGGTGGGGCGCAGGGGGGCAAAGCATCTGCCTATATCGGGAAACTAGATAAAAAATGACATTTTGCAGAATAGTGGTCGTAATACCGTGACGTGACCACTCCCATATAGATTCAATGTTTAAGACCTCGTCCGCCCCCCCATTTTACAAGAACCCCCATTTTGAGCTCAACGTGGAGCATACCTACCCAAAACAGATGCTGGTGCCACCAGGGCCCTAATATGTCGGTGTGTGCACCATCTTGCGGCTACGTCATCATGTCATCACGTGACGTCACAGAGAAGACATTTGAAACGTCCGTGTAAGTGCGTTCGAAAATCCAGTTGTATAGATTTAATATTACTAATATGGTATGTACTTTGTTCTGATTATATCTACAGTAAATCCCTTTAAGCAATGAAAAAAGTCGTCCAGCGGAGTACTAGCATAATACAGACAGAGGTCGAACATGCCTGATCCAGGGCCTAGGTTGGGTACACGCGCTAAAATGATAACAGATAAGACAGCCAACCACCGTATTGAAGAGAGAGGCGGCCTGTCTAAAGAGTCTGCCAAACTCTGACTGCAATGTTTCCTAAACCTGCTTCATTCATGATTACAGTTGCGTCAAAGTGACCATCAACCTCCAATAGGGAATCATAACGGCCTCTTTCAGCGAGATGGACGAATTGCTCGACTTTCCAAGGAGCCTCGATTTGGAGGTTGAGTGACCATACCTGTGATTCAGTTGTCATAACCATGACGGTGTCCACTTCAATCCCAAGCAGCCACACGCAGAGCGTCCCACGTTATTACGTATTATGTATCACGGCATAAGAAGGCGAGGTGTTTCCCGTGTTTTTATCCCCCTAATTAAAGCCGCGTCTTGCACATGCATATTTCACACCCCCAGCAGCAAGACGGATCATCCCTGTATGGGGTGCACTCAGCAGGGGTGGACGTGAGAGCCTCGGGATGAAGACACCTCCATAATGACCTTCCATCTTTGAAGTGAGATATTTTTGGAAGTCTCAAACCTTTATAGAAACCTAGTTTAACCTCCACAAATGACCACTTCTGTTTTGAGGCCACTTGAGGCCCGCTGGCGGGTGGTCTAACTTCAGGGCGGGTGTACAGTCACAGTGACAGGCTGTTAGGCTCATGACTAAACAATGCTGCGGAGGCGGAGGTCGCTTTGTATGAACTTTTCTCCCCACATCCAGCGTTATTTATGAATGGAGTAGCGGCGGTGGGTTTCTTTTATCTCCCACTCTTCCCAGACCAGCTAATTTGCATAAATTTACTAGGACGCATAAATCATCACGCTGGCCGTAAAATAACTCAGTTAAAGTGGGAGAAATAGGGTATTGCATTATGTTGAATGCGAGATCAGAAAATATCTCACCTCGTGGACTTGTCACAGCTCCACTCAGTGAGATATTTACTCATCTCCCATTTAAACCCATGCAATACCCTATTACTAAGCAATACCCTATTACTCCATCTTGTGTACAAAGGTTTTCATGTGTTTTTATGTTAAAACCATGCAGCTCCTATTCACATTAATTCGTAACTAAAACATAGTTTATCTTAATATCATAAAGCAAAATGAAAATGAATGTAATAATTGACAAGTAGTCTATCAGGCAAAAAACAGTACTATGAAACCAGCCATATGACGCGTAAGGCAGAAAGCCCCAGCACCAACCTGTAATAAGACACCCCCTTTTCTTTGCCGCCGCCGCCATATTGTGGCGGCGGCGGCGGCAATAACTGTCCATGGTGATAGGGTTACCATGGAGACACAGCCCTTACCCGGTACAGTGGGGGACAGCTCTGTAATTGGGGAGCGGCTGTGGCGGCGGCAGAACAGTGGGGAAATACGGAACTCAGTATGTCAGAGACACACATGTATGGTGTGATGTTGATCTGGACTGATTTGTTATTGATCTGTAGGAGCTGGACCGATTATCTATTATGCTTGAAGCTTGAAACTGTCACAAAATTCTTATTTGTTCTTCAGCGTCGATCACCTTTACCATATGATCAAAGGGCATGGTTGCATTATCATCTATATCGGGGTTATTATGCAAATCACAAGTCTTGGAACTTAGAATATTGTAACAGTGGATCACTGGCAGATCCAGGTTTTTGGAAAGGGTGCGGGGGACGCACTCAATGGATTTCATGGATTTTGTACGCACGATCGATGGCGGACATGCAAAGCACCCTATGAAAATAATGAAGTATTCTTTGTGGGAAAATGGGGGAGGGGGGCTGCACCCTCCTGGATCTGGTTATACTCTAGATTGTATAGTGTAAAAGAGATTACCGTCGGCCGTGGTGAGTGAAACCTGCTGTAGTTACGTTGTTTGCCACATTGTCACCCCGATGTTGTTGCTACACCATAATGTGGGACCGTGCTGTGGTCCTCCTCTAACAGCACAATGGCTGACCTCACCATAGTCATGTGGTGTTCTCCAATAAACCCCTCTTACACATGTAATATCATGTGGTTTTGACAGCAAAATATATACAGTAGAACCTTTCTATTAGAAACATATTCGACCCAGTGTTAAGTGGTCTCATTAGAGAAGGGGTCTGAATACAGAAGCTCATTTAGGTAGCTTTATAAAGGTTCGGGACCGTGAAAAGTGGTCTTATTACAGAGGTGGCCTCAATAGAGAGGTGGTCTTAATTGGATGTTCTGCTGTAGGCCTGTAACAAATTTTACCCTGATCTGCCACTGTGAGCGAACGATTCAAGGCAAGAGGACAATTAGAGTCACTGGTGGCGGTCAACCGCCAGGAACTATCCACAAGACCTTGGGTTTGACTCCTACCACTGACCCGTCAGCAGCAGACGGCGCCCGGCAGTAGACGTCTGTAGGGAGCTTGTGGCGCCGGACTGCTGCCGAGACCCGCTTACAACATGTACGGGATAAGGAAACGTGGGGTGGTTGATGTGTGGACTCAAAAACCGTGATGTGACGGGAAACGAGCGCAGGGTGTTATATGGCGGACAAGCTGCGTAAGGGATATTTCAATTCAATTCAATTCAATAATGTGTATATCGTGATATCTTGTGAGGAAACGATCTATTTACAGTCTCAGAGATCACACCAGTAGTTATAAAGAACTGGATATATCAGTGACGATAGGACACGTGCGTGGATACTTAGCGAACTATGCAAACCCGTCTATCCAGGTATCATAATCATAATATTTCATTTAAACCCCCTCTTTACACTGGATACAATAACAGCTACAACTAAAGCTTTCACCCACTGCTGCTGTCGCTCTCTCCACTTGGATACATGCGGTAGAGGGCTTGTGGTGGACTGCCACTGTCAGGTAAAAGGCCAACAAAACTGTATCCAAGGTAACAAAAACATGCTGCCGCTGGCGGTGGCCTCACGGAAAGAGCAGTTATTGCGTAAGCTGCTGCTGTAACCCGAGCCGGTGTCGTGTTACATCACAGCACAAACACGAGCACAAACCCCGTGCTCATGTTTACAGCGAGCAATCACCTCGGGCAAACACCTCGATGATAAGAGGCTGTGTTGGCGACATTTGTAGGGTTACAGTCATCTTAGGCTGTATCAAAGACATGTGTTGCAGTCCTATTTCTTGGTTAAACACTCACCCCCCCCCCACACACACACCAATATGACTCTCCATAAGGAGACCACATCTTAGTTGGGGCCACTTGCAGCCAGCAAGATAGTGCTCTTTATATTGACACTCTGCTGTACACTCATACCTGAAGGCTATAGGCCGGTACTCCTGTGTCCCTCTCACGGACATGTGAACGTGGCCTTCTTGAGGAGCTTGCAGTAGAACCTGTCTATCCAGACCACACGTAGAATAATTTTTAGTATCAAGCGAGCGGTCTCAATACAGAGGTGGTCTCTTTGTGGAGGATCGTGGTTGTCTCTCTATAAAGGGTTGGTACTGTGAAAGAGGTTCTCGTTATTGAGTCATTCGAGACAGTGCGAAAAAAACCTTACTGCCTTCAAAGAAGGCAAGATGGACGCTTGGCGTAAACATGTTGCAATTGTAGTCGATACACAAGCGTATGACACCAATTTGTGCGGTAATTGTTTGTTGTTTAAGACTTCATCAATATCAATAACATCAATATCAAAAGAAAACGTGTCATCTATCAGCAAATAGATTTCTGTTGAATGTTTGCAGGCGGGTTGTATGTAAAGCTATGACGTCTGTTTTTATTTTCAAATTGCATTTTGCATTCATCATAACCATTATGCCATTTCTACAAAGAGACTGCCTCAACAATAACTAAGTTTCCGGATACAAAGTTTCATAAAGAGACTTCAATAAGAAACACCCCTCTATTGAGACCAGTGGGGAAATTAATCTGAATAGTGGTCTTCTCTAAGGATTATACTGCCAATTTTTTACTTACCCCTGCTTTAGTTTAATGTGTGTGGTTGTATGAATGAAGTCAATGAAGTTTTTGTTGATAAACTTAGAAATTGCAGAGTTTGTTACCAACACTAAAAATATAATATTTCAACTGTATTTAAATGTGATATTTTTTTATAACTGCATGTCAATAATGTAATGTGTTTTTATTTGTTATATGGGCATGTGCTATGTCTGATTTAATAAATAGTTTGATTTTGATTTGGATTTGACGAAGAAATCCACCAGAGGAGAACTTCCGTTTTGTGAATCCCACAGACTATGAACACACGTGCCTCTACCCCCCCCCCCACCCCCCGCCCCCACACCCTCATTGTTGCAGCACTGTTATTGCTGTACAAGCGTCAGTTGTACTTTATCTCGGCGGCCGCCTCTCGGGAAATGGGGCGAGCTAAATTAATGATGAACGCCTCATTGATCTCTGGGGAGGCGGCGGGGGGAAAGAGCGGCAAGCTGGGGAGGGGGAGGGGTACTGCACAGAAAGGCAAATAGGTCGGAGTACGGCAGAGGGGAGAAGTACTTACGTGTAGGTACTACAGATACGGAAGATAGGGGGAAGGGGCAGGGTACTGCAGAGTGGTGAAAGCTAGGCTAACGGTACACAGTGTGATAGGGCGTACACTTACGACCAGCCCTCTGATCATATGGCCTCAAAACCAAGAACATGTTTACAATGTGTCAAACCTTCATGAGGAGATCAACGTGAAACTCCACGACAAGCCCACCTCTGTATTGAGACCAACTGAGAAGTTCTACTGTTTGTACCACGAGCCAGGAAGCACTGTGAGTGCCTGTAATCTGTACATCCAGATACAGCAAGATGCTGCAAACATCGACTTTTTTAATGCTGAGTCCAAGTACAGTTAGACCATCACTAAAACAGACTGCAGATCAACGCCAGTGTGATCAGATATGTAGTTAATGTGTTAAGACGGTGAGTTTATCACCAATAGAGTCTTGCTGGCACTTTTTTAATACTTTTTCGCCCAAAGCTCCCTGATCCGCCCCCGGCCAGCTAGTTCGGCGTTGTCACGCTAGGTGGCGTGTCTCCCGCCCGTTCACGTCTCTAATCACGTGATCGGCCAGTTTCCGGGAACCAATTAGCGATATTGCCACTTACGGCATTGAGCGGTCGGCTGAGGGTCGGATTGCTGCTTAAGTACTTCAACAATCCCCGGTGTTCACATCCCACTGTTACTGCACAGAGTGAATCAATGTAACAAATGTGTTTAACCTGCGAAATATGAAGTGGGTAAAGGAAGTCGTAAGAACTAAGCAATACAGGGGGGAAAGACAGCTCTACTCTTGTATAATAAAACTTAATGAACTGTTTGCATCGTAATGCAATCCGGGGGGCACTCATCAACAGTATATCTACTCAGGAGAAAGACCCCCGAATTTGAGATGACAAAATATCTAAGACACCCTATTTCTTGGTAGTCAAACACCAAAGACCCCCTAATTTCTTTAAAACTCAAAGCAAAGACCCACACATTTGCAATAAAATAAACAAGCATGATGCTATTTTGTTGTTGCCTTCAAGTTTTATATAGATTCAATGTCTTGTTTTAAACACCAATATTTATGACCCCCTATTCCAGCATAAGCCATATTTAAGACGCCCATTTAACAAAAACATAAGACCCCCATTTTGAATTCAACGTGAAGCATACTTAACCAACGCAAATGCTGGTGACACCCCCACCCCCACCCCCACCCCCACCCCGGAACAAAAATGCACAGGTGGGAAACACCATTCGACATTTAGTGGATGTGGCGAGCAATGTTTGCAATTTACAGTACCAGTTGCACTCTGTCCATTGAAACACACAAATATGCAGTAAAACTTCTCTCCCAAAAAGCAATCACACATACCACGGCTATGTTTTACCCTCGTGTATTGTGCGCTCCACTTTTGTTTCTGTTCGAGCATGAATCATGTACTTGGAGTTGACCCTCTGGGACCATCCTTTCCTCCAGGGCACCAACAGTATTGTGCTGTGCTCCCGAGAGAACAGCTTCTTTTGTGCAATGGAGGGCTGTATTGGCTGTTCGCGTGGCTGTATTGGATACAACTACATCTATGTTAGGGCTTGTGTATAAGAACTGTCTGTGCTTTTGTGGCTGGGTGGTTAGGGAGTTCGACTCGTGACCAGAAGGTCGTGGGTTTGATTTCCGTTCGGATCTGACGGTGGGTGTTGAGCAATATCATCCCTAAAGGAGTTGCTCACTGTTCCGTGGCACGTACACGTTAATTAAGTAGAGGTCATTGGGTTGAAGGAGTGAGTGGGTGATTGTGTGTGCGATTAGCATTGTGCGCTGAATGTACTGTTGTAGATGCAAGCATTATGAGAAAAGATTAATTGATGATCAATAAGTGAGCCAATGACATGGTGCAAATTGTAAAGTGGTGAGAGCAAGAGACTTGGATCAGGAGTATAAACCACCACATTTACATTTATGTTCACTTGTAAGAATCATTGTTAGGCTGACTGCTTCCACTGTGTTTGTGCTGCCTGATTAGGCAGCCTGTATGCAGTGAGTGTAAGTCAGTACACGCTCCCGCCTATGTGTGCATTACAGAAATTAATGCACTTGCTGTTATTGACCTTGCATCTCAATGTCAGTTAGTCACACAGCGATGAACATAGCATATAAACTCATTCACGTAATCAATCAACCAACCACCCAGCAAATTTACCACCAGTCAGGTATAAGTCAAGCATTCACTCTTCTGTGTACAGTAGAACCTTACAATAACACCATCTCGGTTAAGAAACCATTTCTACAAGGGGAACTGTTCCCATGATCCCACGTATTCATAAGGAACCACCTTAATCCACCATGAAGAAACCACCCTTCAGTGTTGAGGTATTCTCTGCGTTGTCCTAATAAACACTTTCTGTCCTATGCTAAAAAGAGAACGCCCTATACAAAGCCCGTTGCCAATAGACCCCCCCCCCCCGAGCCCGACCCCCTCCCTCCCGCCGTCTCCCCGCCCCACTGCCCCGTCCCTGCCCTCCGTCCCCGCCTGAGCGCACCGCGCCGTGTAACGTCATCTCCTGATCGGCGCCGTTCACGGAGATCTGAGCTGCCGCGTTTACTTTACAATCTGCGTTATTGAACGTAAGAAGCGGGCGCATTTCCTTGATGATGTTTTATGGTGCTGTTGATAACCTTTCTGCCGAGTCGGCGTGGGCTTGATTTTGATTTGTCTCAGTACTGGCTGGTCTCGTCCATGCTGGGCTCGGGGCCGTGAGCGATGATCGCGTTACAGAGGCGGTCTCTTTAGGCAGGTCGCACCGTATTGATCTGACCGGCTTTGCGGTCATGGCGTCCACTAAAAAAAGCAGTAACAATAAACCTCTACTTACAAACCAACTTTAACTTGTAAGTACGACGTAGTAGCAATTGGTCACTGATATGAGTATGTGTTCTGGTTATCCCTTATTTCGACTTATCACAGGACAAGCTAAATACCTTTACATTTACTTGTATACAGATGGAAGCCAGGCACACCATCAAGAGTACTACAGCAATAAAACAAGACCATCGTGTCTGTCACGTTTGCTTAAAATAATCGATTCTGATTGGCTAAGACCATCGGATGTTTGCAGAATAAAATTGATTGGCATCCAATGGAAAAATTGACACTGCAAAAGTTTAAGACCTAAAATCAAAAATAAAACATAAAACAGAAATGGTGCTCATACGAGTGGGAGTGAGATATCAGATAATATAATAAACCCCCTCGTGTGGACGTGAACAGAACTCGCACGGGTGATCTCTCACTCATACTTGTATATTAACCCATCATCACGAGCCGTGTGGTATTTCTTGTCTTTGCCCCAGCGACACCACGTGACATGGTCGTGTAAACCGGCGACTGGGCAGCTAATTGGTGCAATTAGTGGATTAATTTGTACCTAATGTCTGTGTACATATAATGATACAGTGGTGGGAGTATACACCAGTTATGTCTATCCTGGGTAATGTTGAGAATTGTCTTATGGTGATAGAGCATTTTTTAACAACATCACCTAAATTATGGAATAAACTTCCACTGTCCATTTGACAATCCAAAACTCTTGTATCCTTTGTCCCAACTAAAGCACCATTTGTTTAAGGCCTGGTACATGAACATTTAGTGGAATTTACTCTATATAAACATTATTGTATTGTATTGAAATGAAAAATAAAGTAAAACATAATGTGTTCATGCTTGGAAAAAGTTTGTCTACATCTCACACCAGCTCCTGCAATCACATCAGTTGACGAAGTTGAAGATACCATCAATATTACCAGGTGGCTGCGATAAAACTAATGACAATACCCATGTGGTAGCACGGTGAGCCTGTAACACGTGTTCAGATAATGACACGCCGCGTGGGGGCATTTAAGTCACACAACACTGGCGATGATGAGAGTTGTTAGGTAATTAGCTGTACACTGTCTGGGAGGACAGGACGTGAGATAAGGGGACAGTAATATGTGTGTAATCTACTGGGGGCTAATCAACACAGCGGGTATTGTCATAGAAGAGCGTAGGATATTTGACAGTCACTGGAGATATTATATCTCAATGTCATTTTAGAGATATGTGTATACAGTATACACGTATGTATTCTCAGTTATTAGTTATTCTAACATAGATATCAAGATATCATCAATATATTATCCGTTAAACACAATAGTATGCCTGTGATTCATATCCTCTCATATCTACTACCGTCATTTTAATCATTACACATTTCTGTATATTGCAAGACATGTGTATTCCCCAAAGAGCCAGGCTGTTGTAATTAACAGTCTATAAAGCAAATCAGCAAATACATGGCAAACGTATTTAGCACAAAAAATGCTATTAACAAAATGACCACATCTATTCTGCTCGCAGTAACAATTCTGTTATAACCACTCATTTATCTAATAACTGACAGCCTTTCAATCTTGTATTCATTCCCTATATTGCATTTTCTCCCGTGCATTCCCTGATTGAGTGTGGTTGTTCCATTCCTTTATTACTATTACTATGTTTTCCTTTGACTCCCTATTGTCCAATCATTCAGCATTCATCTGGTTTTCTTTTATACCCTACTGTCTGCAGTCCTGCCATTTGTGCATTGGATGCAGAATAGATAGGAGTTCGAGACATAAAGGTCATGCCGTGTACGTGGAGGACATAATGCCCAGGACACATGCTGCTTACCTCACGGTGCCGCATAGAAACCATGTAGATAATTGGACTCGTGTGCAGAAGGTCGTTACTTCGAGCATCAGCGCTGAGAACAAGAACAAGTACATCCATCAATAACTGCATGCGCACTCGTCCGTACTTTTACAAGTTAAATTGGTCGAGAGTTGATGACACAACCTTCTGTATCATTACTAATGTAGTGCTTTAATTATCTACAGGTCACTGTATGCAACCCAGGGAGTTGAGAAAGAACATGGGAGCGCTATACAGTGGTGGCTCTGGAGTAAGAGACACAGAGTCCAGTGAATAGGTAGAGTTTATAAATGAGAGCGGATGATAACAATATTCACACATTGTTTGTCATATGAACTCATCCCTTTGCACCTTCTATGAGAGTGCCAATGCCATTTTAGTGTGAAATGGTACCAGGAACCCCCGCCCACATCCAGACTCTCTGCTATACTGCTCGTGTGTCCCTGCTGCCCATGAAGCCCCGTCACCTGCATCAGGCGCTGCCCTCCAGACCCCTGTTTATGGCAGACTAATGCAATCAGCTGCCGCCCACAGTCTCTCCAATCAATCAGTGCAGCATTATTTATTTTTGGAAGCGGTTGGAGCAGTGAATTATGTGATGTTTCTGAAGAAGCAAAGTGCACCTTACACGCTGCAATGCATTGTATGCTCAAACGATGTATTTTTTTCTTGAGCTCAGACTTCCTAAGTTAGTGCGTCCCCAGCAGACCCAATGGCCATCAATCTGTGCAGTAATCACATTTATATTGACGCTCAGAAGCAATCTGTGAACACCCTGTGTTTTAGGAGGGATGAGTTCTATATACAATGCCGTGCAGGTGGCACAGTTCTAAGGATTCCTAAAAGACATGTGCAGACTTCTTTTTTTTTCAATATTATAATGATCGATACCCAGAACCCACTGCCACAATTCGTCCCAGCATTGTATGAGGGGGTCAAGTACTAAACATGTCATTGGTGATTTGCCCTAAATGTTGAGTGCATGTGAATGATGAACTGCCTGTATTTAAGGTTCTATAACCCACTTGTTTGTAACGCCATTTCCTACAGATACCATAGCACCATGCAATATAACTATGTATTTGGTATGTAGCTAAAGGTTTCATTTGTAATTGTGCTGTTCTTTAATGCCACTTATCAAGCCAAACTTTAAACTTTGGCTTACTAAATAGCATTAACAAACAACAAAACTTCAAACATAGCACCATGGTAGCTTCCAGTGAAAGTTGTCCAAACATGAGGCCTATGCCGCGCCTCCTGCATCAGCTGCTATCATGTCTGCAAAAAATGTTGTTGGCTGAATTTTCATCACTCCACTCCTGCATATATCACCATTTCTTAAAGATGCCATAGCACCATAGTAACCTTTCAATGAGAGTTGTACTGCGCCGCCACTATATGAAACTTATCAAGCAAAACGTTAAGGTTTGGCTTGCTAAATAGCATCAACGAACAACAAAACTGCAAACATTGCACCATGGTAGTCTTCCAATGAGAGTTGTAGTGTAAAAGCAGCACAAACATGAGGCATATGCTGCCTCCTGCATCAGCAGCCATTAAAGCTGAAAAAAAATGTTGTTGGCTGGATTTCCATCAGGGCTTCTGCATATATAGCATCATTTCTTAAAAATGTCATAGCACCATAGTAACTTTCCAATGAGAGTTTTACTGTAAGCAGCACAGACTTAAGGCCTATGCCGCCGCCGCCAAATCAGCAGCCATTATCCGTCACCGGCGTTACGGCCCGGGCGCCGCCGCCACTTTATGAAACTGCTCACCGCGGTGTCCATAGCAGCTCGCCTCCGCCTTACGGTGATGGCGGCTCGTGACAGGTAGAAAATAAAAAAGCTCCATTATACTGTGTTTGCTGACTCAGGACGATTGGATGATATGTGCTACTGCAGGGCGATGTTAGAGGGTGCTGGATGGCAGGTGCTACTGCAGGGCGATGTTAGAGGGCGAGTGGGGGGGGGGGGGGTTGACAGGTTAACAGTAGTCACCGACTTCTGCTAACGGCTTCTTGTTTGAAGCATCATGTTTTATTAGCCTTCAGTTTGATATCAACGACTTTCATCCCCGATTTCAGACTGTGCATCAGATGAGACACACGTCTATCTGGGACACGTGTTTGTAAGTAACACACGTATGTGACGTGCCACCGTTTCACAGGTTTCAGCGAGTACTTGGCACTGTTAGATTCTTCTTGTTTGCAGCATGGTTTGGTGAAACCTTAGTCTGACAGCCACGAATTTCATGTCCGAGTCTTGTACAGCCTCGTTCAACCAGGCCATGTATTGCACTCACCTGGTCTGGATGATCGAGATTAAGTATTGTACAGTGCGTCAAGAGATGAGGAATAAACGTAATAACGAAATAACGTATTAAAACACGCGTGCGAATATGCTGTTCAATAATGAAGAAACATAACACGACCCAGACGGCTTCAATATCGGTGTGAGTCATGGTTCAAGATGAAGTGTTCAATGAGAAGCCGTCATAGGCGCTCAAGGATAATGGTAGTGAGCGTCTTCAACACACGCCCCGTCAGGCCCAATAACCGGAGTCGCACGTCGCTGTGGGCTCAATGTGAATCCACTTATAGGCAGCGGTCTAAACAGACGCTTATCACTAATGAACAATGTCTCCCAAGCAATACATTAAGACTATATCAACAACTATAAACTTGTAGTTTACCATCGCTGCTTTAGATGCAAGGGTGAATGGAAACAATATAGAGATAATGTACTATTTATCAGTTGCTGCATTGTACATGGAAAGTTCAAACGTGGAGTGTATGCGGTCTGACTTAAACGCCTGCATACTGCGAGCAAAATAACACATGGGTCGTACCATATGATAGCGAAACATTAATTATATTCGCGGGCCAACAGAGTATCTTTCAAACAGAGTAACCAGCTACGGGCTTCATTAATGGCCGTGACACACGGAGGCCACAATGAGCATGTGCCGCCCCAGTCCACAGCATTACCCGTCTATAGACCCCAGCATTCAGATAATCTGATCCGCCATTAATCTGGATCGATACGCATTAACTGTGTGTACATATGGGCTGTGTACACACGGGCTGTGTACACCTCACTCGGCCGTGTACACAGCGTACACTTTAGCGTACACTTAGTGGCGATCCTTGTGTACAGCACAACATCTGTATTCAGACCGCTCGTGGTCGCATAGTCTCATGATAGGAGGCTGCTCGCGTGGTCTCTCTTCGCGATAGTCCAGTCCATGCCAAGCGAATTTAGATGTGGACTGTGGATTCATCTATCTAGGTTTTGAATACAAATATTAAAGAACCATAAGAGGGTGACGCACCAGCTGAAAGACTGTACAGGAGTTTCCTTGTGATGTTGTTATGGCATCACACACTGGAGATGCCCATAGTTTGGGTGAAAGCTTGATATTGGTTTTCAACCAATTATCTATAGAAAATAGGTGTCAACTTGTTCCTTAGACGTGGACTTGGTATACATGTGGTGCAAATTGGACGGTGTACTGCAAACACAAATCTAAAACGAGTACATCAATATCGAACGTGATCGTGTACATTGAATATCACCTCTCAGTCTAGAACGGCGAATGTTGACCGGTGGACTATGAACACGTTATAGGGCAGTGCTAGCCGGGGGTTCACCTGTACATTGTTTAGCGAACACTCTTGCCTTTTTCTGTACACACGACACACGATAAACCGTCAGCAGAGGAAGCCAGTCAGTCAGTAGTCACAGCCAGCGGCAGACAACGCTGACTATCGAGACCCAATCATACAAGTAACTGCTTTGCAACCATTGTTCTCTGGCATGTTGTCCCTGCGTATCTACAGATGTCTTTCAAAAGGTAAAATCATAGTTTCCTTTCAATGTCTCATCGTCTACCGACCAGTACACATACGAGAATGAACATTCGTGGCTGTCTGACCAGGGCTTTAACGGTCTGTTCACATTTCCATATCCAGGACTACATGTTTGCGTTATAATATTAGCTGTATACATTTCACTGTGTAACTAACTTATGCTGTGCTCATCTCTAAACATGTGTGAATTCCCAGCTCACTTACAACAGCTACCCTGTTTGTGTAAAGGTTCACCTCGGCGGCCTTTTTCTCGTCGTGTATTTATGGCAATGAGTGGTGCAAAGGTGATGCAACTATAAACGAGTTGCAGCCACCCACTATCTGCTAAGGTGGTCTGTTTATGAAGATTTACTGTGTTCTTTATAGAGCAGCTTGGTGACTGTGAGCAGTACCTTTCTTATTATAGACCAGGGTTTTGTTTCTTCTTTTTCGGTTTGCGTAATTATAGGAAACCTATTTATTTGAATACAAAGGTTTCTAGATAATCATTTACAAAATGTACAATGTACATTGCAATATGAAAATATTTCATGGACAAAATTTCAACATAATTGCCATCACACATTTTGCCAAAGTCGAACTCTTTATAGACAGCCTAACACCTGTTTGTGAAGTGAAACATTTTTCAAAATAAGTTTTATAGTCACGTTTTTCAAGATTTGAAATATTTTGGATAAAGGTTTGCTGTTAAGCATCGAGCGTTCACGTATGTACATGTACACTGTGCGACTGTTATCTACAAGCAGTCTTACAATATGTACTGAATGGAGTAGTAAGGCCGAAACACAGGAGCAAGCAATTGTCCACAATATACTACTGCTGCCCAGACCGACGTGTCTTGCACACGCCGTCCTCCCGTTCCCTGACAGTACCACCTTCTCTGCGCTGCCACCTCCACCAAGATCTATTACCAGCCAATTTGCGGCACTGGTTTGCTGCAGTGAGGCAATGTGGCAGTGGGGTGGTGGTGGTAGTACAGAGACTCTGCAGAAGGGAGACAAAGGCACGTATTTCGGATCTCATTCAGTAAATCAGGTTGATTCACAGCCTAGTGCATCATGTACAGTAGAACCTCTCTATTAAGACAACCATTGGGATCATTTTAGGTGGTCTCAATAGAGAGGTGGTTTCTATACAGAGGTTTATTTTTGTAGCTTTGTGAGCGTTTTGGACCGTTAAAGGTGGTCTTATTATAGAGGTTTAATCATTAGCGATGTGGTCCTAATTGGATGCTGTACTGTACTGGTATCTAACCGTAAAAGGCTGCTATAGATGCGCAAACAATGGTATAGACGTATTTTTATTCGTTATGGTATTACTAATGTACAAACCAAGAAGCATATGATTTCCTCACGTGAGCAGCTAAAGAGATTTTCACCTAACACAACACTCTCCATTCCACGTGGACAGTTGCACGTGTAGGACGCTGGCTGTAAGTACATGGGGCAATCTGTGGTTGTCACGATATCAAAGATTATGTTGAATGTGTTTCTATTAAGAACATTTGAACACAAGACTTCCGTCTTGAAATCAGTTGATATTATACAGATCAATGGGGCTTTACCTACAGGTACTGTAGCTAGCACTGCGTACTCCCCAGTGTGTTGAGTAAGTCGTGAGTATGTTCTCAGTAGAGCCTCGTGTATCCTTGGTTACGGTGACGGCATGCGTGCTGCTACCTGCTCGGCTCACTCCCTCGTGGCGGGGATTGTCCGGGGCGGCCGCCATGTCACCCACAGCGTGTGAAGGTCACGGCGGGGTCTCGGTGGGGTTACGGAGGGGTCAGGGAGGGGTCACGGTGGGGTCACGGCGGAGTCACGACGGTTAAATGAGGGCAACATGTGCAGTATCAACAAGTGTTTTTTTTTATTGTTTTTTTTTTTTCATTTTTACATGCATGTAAACCATATTTGGTTGATTCCTCTGACTAGACGGCATACATGAAAGGCTTGTATCATAATTGTATTCCAAACGTCTGTGGGGCAGATTCATTTTGCTTCCAAGGCTACTGGCATAGATCACGCGTATTGGACGACAGCTAGCGTTCAGCAGCTTACATGTAGGTGTGAGCATATTAGGTGTGTTAGTAAGAGCGGGTAGATTGACCAGTCATGGGATTAGAGTCCTGGTGGAGCGTCTTGAGCTGCATTATTGACCAGGCTCGGCTCCTGTATCAATGGCCGCTCTGCATAATGGATAGTGGAGGCAGCACGGGATGTACAGGCGAATGCCCTATCTGGCAACCTCTGTAGAGAGGGCAGGTTACAAACACGCCCTTTATTGCTCTCTCACACCTTTATAAAGCGATCCTTCTGAACCTCGTTGGTAAGAGCACGAACATACTGTGACCTTCTGTGGTTGTCCCGAAGGTGGTTGTAATGGAGAGGTTCCATTGTTGGTGGATAGGCTAGTCAGCCATCATGCAAAGGGGTTATAAGACTGTTGCTTTCAAAGACCTAGTTATACCAACGGTGAACTTGTCAGGAGAGATTGATGGAAAATTTTCAAATATGCATCAATTGGAAAGTGGGCAATCCGACAGAAAGTGGTGTGTGCTTCTGTGGCCGAGTGGACAGGGAGTTTGACTCGTGACTTGAGGGTCGTGGGCTCGATTTCCGGTCGGACATCCATGCCGACTTAACTCATAATTAAATAGTTAAGCACTGGTGCATTGTACAGGCGTGTCAATTGGGTACAGGCAAGTGGGCTGACCGAGAGAGACATTGTGTGAGAGATTAGCATTGTGCGCTGAATCATGCAGGTATATGAGAAATGATCAATTGAGGATCAATAAGTGTGCCAATGACCTGATGTAAAATGTGAACATGGTGATTTATAGTAGTGACCCAGGTTTTGTTTTCAGGACTATAAACCAGCACATTGTCATTTACAAAGTGTCAGCTTGGTAGCATGTTGATTTTGGTCATATAATGACGTGTGTTCCAGAGTAAGCCTGGGTCAGTGATGCTCACATGTTCCATCGGGTACAAGCTGTTGGTCAAACCAGACGGAGAACCAAGTTTTTAGGTCCAGTTCATAAGTGCAATCTGCAGTAGATCGCGTACGGTTGAGAACAAAACCCAGCGCCCTGGCTGACCCTGAAGACGCCGCTGTAGACAGGACGTGGTCACTCACCAGAGTACTGTTTCCATGGTGATGTTTTATACAAAGCGTGGGAGAGTCTGCAGCCGCCGCCACCGTCTATTGGATTACCTGCGCCGCGTGAGACGAGGGATTATCCACTTACACGGAGATTACCATATTAGCGGTAGAGGCAGCTCAGATACATGCAGATGAGAAGGACATGGAAGGAAAGAGATGCTGGAGGTGTTTATGAATATATTTATGCTGCGCCCTACCAGGAAGTTGAGAACGACAGTACAGTGTGAGGACCAGGGTTTACTAGTTCAGGCAATGTAATGCTATGTACATATGAATATGTAACCTCTTCTTTGCCCCAAATACTCTTCCCCTGTTGAATGCACACGCCAATTGTGTAGATGTAATGTTGGTAGAACTACCAGATAACAAGAGTATATAAGCACTGGCTAGGTTCCTGCAATTGAAGCCCAATCGGGCGTGAAACTGTTTAGGGTCAGAATCATATTTTGAACACTCACAAAAGCAGCCTCACGATTTCATATATATGCTGAGCCAAAGTTCAGGCACCGCGCTATAGCCATCAGATGCGGACGTCAGTTAGAGCCCCAACTGGTGTTGGGGACCCTGGATGATGAGGTATGTACAGTATAACCTCAACTAAGACCACATTTATCTTAAACGATCACATGTGAAATACGACCATGGAAACCAACCAAAGGCCTATGTAAAGACACCATCCCGGATACCTTCATACACGGACCACTTGTAAGTTGTACTCAAGTAAGGTCAGTCACCTGGTGCTCTCGACAGGGAGGTTCTACTGTACTGAGCAGAGTAAGCAGGTTAGCGTGGCCTGATTTGATGAGCGCTGATTGGTTCACAGTGACAGCACTGATTGGGAACAAATATGATGCGATTTGCGGAGACTGGTAAATAGGGTTTGCAAGAGTGAATTGGCTGAGCAAACAGTGGCGGAAATCAGGGGGACGTAAACGGGTTAGAGGCGCAATCTGCGAGGGACACAGGGAAATGCACCGTGTGCGGGGTAGAGTAGGGGGTGATGCTTGTTTCAAATAGATGCAGTTGTTGATAGCATTTTGGGTACTTGTTTATTCAATGTCAATCACCATGGATGTGTCTCTACCCAATGGCAAGTTGTCGATTTAGTCACATAGAATACACGAATATTGAACAAAACATTACAAGTTGGTATTGGTTTATAAGCAATCATGCAGCACTTACTGTTGTATCAGCACCCTTGTTCGCCCCTCCAATATAATTCCCCCAAGTACACACGGCAGCGGCACATACAGTGCGCACCATATAACCCCCAACCCCCTTCTATCATCCAGCCTCTTATCGCTCTTCCAATATGGTATTGGCTAGCATAAGACAGCATACTGAACTTGCTCCTACATCAAACACACGCCCGTCCAGTATTTCCCCATAGTACAAACACCACATAATCCCCACACAGCCTCTAATCGTCCGTCCCAGGCACTCAGATTTGCCGCTCACAAAAAGCCACGCAATTTGCCGCCTCAGGGGATCACGGGGACAGGGACAAAAGACGCGTCACGCCAGTACGGGACGACCTCTCGGTGTGGCTATCTCACAGGGTACAGCAGAGCCGCTGTTTGGTGCCATATCACTGTTGCCCCTTCTTGACGTTTGGAACCGTTAGTAACTTGGTATGAATGTGGTATCAATCGTTCGGGTCCATCCCACGACAACCTCTCTGTGGGACCAGCAGTGCCTCAAATGCCATGATCATGGGGAGTTGGGCTCGTTATACTAGAATGTCGTGGGTTCGATTCCCGGTCGGGTCTGGTTGTGGGTGTTGCGATAATGTTGTTAGTTGCATACTGCTATGTGACACCTACACGTTAATTAGGTACAAGCCGTTGGGTTCAAAGAGTGAGTGAGTGATTGTGTCAGTGATAAGCATTGTGCACTGAATATGCTGCCGATGCAAGCTTATGAACAAACGATCAATTGATGATCCATAAGTGTACCAATGACCTGGTGTAAAATGTTAAGTCGTGAGAGCAATACGTGGATCACGACTATAAGCCAGCACATTTACATTCTACTGCACTAGAGTGTGCTCATCCTCACACCAACCCCCACTTCCCCTGTCAACACGGTGGCGCTCACGACCGTTTTTCCCAGTAATTGACGGGATTAAATCACTTCCGGTGTGAAACCCGGAAGCGAGAGACGCTGGTGAAATAACATCGTTAGTGGCGAGGCTGCAAAATAAGACTGAAGTGTTTATTCACAACATGATCACAGAGGCACTGCGGAAAGAAGGAAATCCCTGGGATGAGTTTTGCAGCATCTAATCTATTCTCCATTCTTCCTGCAAATTGAAAGCTTATGCATTTTTAGTGGATTTGAAAATGTCAAAGTTGGGAAGCATAAGAAATGAGAGGAATAATAAGGGGTGTGGTGTGAATTGAAATTTAAAATTCAGTCGTGTTTGCTGCAGTTTCCATGACTACTACTGATTACACTTTGCATGATTTTCATCAAGGTTAAAATGTACCACATGTAGACGTTGGAAATATTTGCCAATAGACATCGTGTGTGATGTGACAGGCATTTCTGTGTCTAAATCTGTGTAATTTTCATTTGGTACTGTGTTTAATCATGTCGTATATATACCGAATCATTCTTGATTGCTTAATACTTATTCATCAAACCTATTTTCACTTATACCCAAAACGCATAAAACAATCAAGAAAAACATGGTCAATACTTGCAACATGAATATTAAGGTACCCAATCATAATCACACACATGTATGCACAGCAATCATTATGCAATTCATAACAATCATGACGTGTTCTGGGTTATGTTTTATGTACAAGGATACAAAACACAGTGCTAAGGAAAATATTTGTTGTTAATATGTTTTTCTTTTTTTCTTTTCGATAAGTTTCAAGTCTATTTAGGTTTAGATTCATGTTACATTAAACAAATAATTCTGTAGGCTTGAGCCTGAAATAAAAAGGATAGGCTACATCTACAAACCAGATACAAAGAGTTTTGGAACGAACAAAGCAGAAAAGAACATCCATGCAACATGCAGATTTGGCTGCGTGTGTCCCTGTAGAAAAAAAATCCTGTCACTCATCATTCTTGTACTCGAGCATTGTACTATTGGGCCACAGCTCGGCTAAACCCCGCCCTCCTTAAATGAATAAATCTAGAAAGACAGAAAACAATGAAAACGCAGTCCTATTCCCTGAACTAAATGGACCTTAATTAAAATAGAAATAGACTAGGCGATGTAGGGTCGGTGGGTAGGTAAATAAAAATATATAAAACAAAGTTTAATTGTTGAACAACTGAGAATGTGTGCATCCATCAACAATACGTGTAGAACGGTTACTGACTGTCAGTGAATTGAGGAGTGCAATACAAGTTAGAGAGCATTAAAACTAGATCCCTAGTCGCTGAACCTTGACCCTGAGTGTGAGCGATCTAACGGGGGGGGTAAGGCAAGGAACGCTACTGCCATGGAGCACATATGTCAAGGAGGAAACCAGATCAATTGAAAGCAGAACCCGTACGCAATGAATTGTTCACATACACATAAAACCAATTTTTACTAACAAATGTCATTTAATGATGACAACTTGGCAATGCAACTACAAGTATTTGTTGGTATGTGAGGTGTATTGGTCTAGACAACAATGTATTTGTGTCACATTGATTGTAAAGAACTGCACAAAGCCGTGCCGTTTACAGATAAGTCTCGCTGAGTCGGCTTCCCTGAAACTGCTGTTGGGGCTGTTACTTTCTCGCCACTCTTGTAACATCACACACGAAATACACAACGTACATGTATAGACGTGATACTTCTTGTGTGCAGTATACATGCATGTGGGGGCGATTTAACACGTCACAGACTTTCTCCTCTCTGTGCGTGGGTGGCTTTCTTCTTTCAATTCAAACAATCAGCTTTAGTTACATTATAATAGCGTAAACATGTCTTTCTTGTTCAGTTTAGTTCTATTTATTGTGTCAAGTCGAAAGTATGTTAATTGTTTGAAAAGGAAAAGCACATTATATGATTTTATAAAGAACTTACATGCATTGACAAGTGAAAAACAAAGCACTCTGGTTTGTCAGCTCTGGTGACGCCAACGTGTAACACTTAACACAAGGTTACGATATAATCTATTGAATCTAATCAAGAATGTGTAAACTTCAAACTAGATACAAGATTTGTGTGCAGTGTGTATTTTTGTGCTTTCAGGTATACACCACTGTACTACCATCACCACACATCACGCCATTGGATCTGAAACGTGCATCAACGGAAGCAAACCCACACCAATGTCACTAGCAAGACGTGATATACGACAGAACCTGTCACCAACACCAGACTCGTCTCAAGTGGTCTCAGTAGAGAACTGCTCAGTGGCTGTTGTTTCGTGATGGAATCGTTATAAAATTCGTCGTAACAGCAGTTTTACCTGGCGCTTTTCCTGTAAAACTAGCAGGACAAACATGTTGATATTTCACACACGAGCGGATATCACAATGCGTGTTCGCGAGAAGTGATTAGTTAGTAGAGTCTGTGTCAGCATCGTGTTAGTGAGTAAACAGCTCGCGGATAATGGAACTAACGATTAATCTTGTGTAGGGCTCATTATTGGAGGTTCAGTATGTGATGTCATTATAGCAGGATGGAGTCAATTACAAGGCTGTTAGGGGATATAGCAGTGATGTTTGGGGGATAGTGTTGTAGATTAATGCACTTCAAGTTTATGATTCCACAAAATTCTTTCCTTGTGAAATAGAATAGTATGCTGTCTTCTATACTGGGACATACGGAGTGATTTGTGGAATAGTGTTGTGCATTCTAAAGAAGTTTGAATTGGAAAATTGGTTTAATGGGCATGAAATTAATGGGGATGTCAAGGACAGGAGACAGCACGTCTCTGTGTACCAATTGCAATTGGTGGATTTCTGTGACTAAACGCTGGCTGTGTGCACTTTAAAGTCGGTATCCAAAAATAAAGGCTTTTGAACCATAAATATTTATCATTTAAAACTATAACTAGGATGAGAAAAGAGAAAGTCAAACAAAAAATACCATGTGTGAGAGATACCCCAGCATGCTAGTTACTGGACCTTCCACATAGTGACCATCTAGCAGTCGCGCCCTATGAGACCCAGACCCTTCACTAGGCGGTGCCCTACGAGATAGTTCCTGGATGCTCCACTAATTCGTGGACCCTCCATTAGGTAGTGGCCTGTGAGATAGTTCCTGGACCCTCCACTAGGCGGCGCCCTATGAGATAGTTCCTGGTTGCTCCACCAGGCGGCACCCTATGACCATGTCTGAGATGCGCCGTGCCACGTCCTCATCCTCCGAGTCGGCGGTGTCGTCGCCGCCGCCGTCCTCCTGCTGCCATGACGATGACGACGCATCCGTGTACGATGCTGGCTGCCACCACTCGGGGGCGGACGACGAGGACGGCTCGTACTGCGGGGGCGGCGGCGGGGTGACCGGCGGCAGCGGCAACAGCAAGGCCAGCAGCGGCGGGGGCGGGAGGGGAGGAGGAGGGCTCGGGTGAGTGTAGAGGAATACATTCATTTTTTGAGTGTCACTGTCATAGCACTGACCACTAACAGACCACAAATAACAGCTCACTGACAACCCACTGACACTTCACCATAGTCGCAGTACTTGCTTTGCTAACAATGACCAGTCACAGATCACCCACGGACCTTTTACTGACCACTCATTGACCAATCACGGATTTTCATGGACTATTCACAAACGAAAGCACTGACCACAAACCATAAAAAACTGGCCATTCAAAAACCACACAATGACCACTCATTGATCAGAACACTGACTCCACTAACCAATGACTCCCCATCTAAACCCCTCGTATCTCTCCCTCAGGCGCGGGCGTCCGTACGACCCTCCGGCCACGCTGCCACGGCGCTCAGACTTCGGCGAGTACTACCCTGACGGGGGTTGGGGGTGGACGGTGTGCGGCGCCGCCTTCCTCGTCCACTTCCTGTGCCACGGCTTCCACCTGGCGGCCGGCACCCTCATGGTGCAGGTCAACTCACAGCTACAGACGCAGGCCAGGGATACCGGTGAGACGCTCAACATAGATCTTTAGATGAAGATCTTAAGATGAATTTACTCACTAAACATCTTTGATATGTCTGTGTAAATAGTTCAAATTCTTAGGACTAGTTCCAATTTAATATGTTCTACAACCAACCAAAATCAATCTATATTGGAAATTAGACATTGGAGAAGCACTTTGGAGCGACCAAAATCAGCTGAAGGGTTAAAATATAAATAATGTTAAGCAAACGCCATGCTTGCATGCTCCTGTAATATTGTTATTGATAGTGGTTGATTTATTATGGGCAGTGGTAGGAGTGTAGTTTCCATGGTTGTCACCATATATATGATGGTTCACATGGGGTCAATTTAGGGTCAGTATGGAAGTAATATTTTATGGTCATTTAAGTATACATGTACTTAAAAAGCAGCTCAAATGTGATTCTCCAATGTCTAATTTCCAATGTAGCTTTATTCTGGTCTACAACGGCTTATATGACCACGAATGAGAAGGAATGAATCCACAGGGTTACACCTATACACTCGTTCTTTCTCTCTGTCCTTATTCATATCACACGTAAAAAGCTTTCACTAACAGTACAAACATTTGATAAATTAGCAACATAATATTGCTGAGTAGCATAGAAGGACAAACAGCACAAACATTGACAATAAATTGTATTGTAAATTTGCAACCGCTTATAAAATAGAAATCATTGTATTTTAAACAATAGATAGGCCTACTCAAACTTCTCCCGCAAAATTGCAGAAGCTCATAAAAGTATCGTTGTGTTTCATCATAAAGACAATCTGGCTGCAATCTGTGCTTTATTACACAATCAGCCACTGTAATCTGTGTGGAGTTATTGGTGACTATGGCGGCCCATTGCACACAGACGCCTTATCTACAGCCTGATAAAACAGCAACACATCCCACACCCTCACTCGCTATGAAAAATAGATGTGGAGTTATGAGCAAGAAGATAAAGTATCTGTCGTGAAGGAGCGAGGCCTGTCACAGACGGCCCCATCACGGTTTGGCTGTACACTAGAACGCCGCACTTTCACATGGCATTAGCAGCCTGCTGCTCCTGTTAAGTGGACGATCTTTCTCTTGTCATACAAGGGTTGTGTTGTGGCATTGTGGATGACGCGGGGGGGGGGGGCGCTGCTGCTGCTCGGTGCATACTCCGTCTGAGGACACGGAGGCCGGGGGTGTGATTGATTGGTGTCTACTAACGTCTTGCCACGTGCAACACCGCCAAGCCACCCGACAGGGGGCACCTCTCACTCAGGGCGTTGAGCGAGGGCTCTCTGCATCTGTCACATACTGCTTCAGTCGTGATGACACGGCACATTAGAACTCCCATTCCTTATTGCATCAGACAGCAGTAACAGGGTGTAAATCCCCCGCCATCTGTTGATGAGTGGATGATCTGTCTCCGGACAGTCCCAGTCACATACACATTGGCATTGGTGGTGCTGAAGTGTGCATCTATTTAAGACTTTGAAGACCCAATGCCTCTCCACAGCCGTCGTGACTGTGAGACTGGGGCCTGCCGTGGCTAAGCTGTAAGGGATTGGAGGCTGCTTGATGCATGAGCTGTCCCGAAACCACTTTGCTGTGATGGTTTTATTGTTGTCTCCTAACGTATGGCCCTGTCGCCTCTAGTGGGACTCAGTCGTGTGGCAAACAGACGACATGTCTCTAGTGCTCGGTGACACATCATCAGAGCAGACAAATTGTTTGTACTTTATTTTGAAAAGTACCTTGATTGATAAATTGCACTGATTTCATGAATGTGGTTATTTTGTCACATTTTCACATTAACCCCAAATCTCAATACTGTGGTGCACTTCAATATTCGTGGAGCATGCTGGTAAACAACGTATCTCCATACCCGATGGTCGACCTCTTCCTTCAATCATTTATTGTCATCCATCTTACATATATAGTGGAACATCTCGAAAGTGTCAATAGAGTGGTGGAGGTTCGCTTTTGTAGCTTTATAAAAGTTTAGAACCGTTAAAAGCGGTCAAATCATAGAGGTGGGCTCGATAGAGAGGTGGTCTTACTTGGAAGTTCTACATGTAGTACAGTTGTGGGTAAGACACAGGATTAACCTGCCACTAATCCAGGCGGCGGCGGCGGCGTCTCCGTCTGACAGCCCAATCTACGTGCCTCGCCCTCCGTAATGGGCAGCTGTCTCACACCTCAGCGCAGGCGACACCTGGAGGGGCGAGGGGACGTGGTTAAACGTGTGCTGGTTGGAGAGAGAACTGATACCACCTGGGAACAGACCTTTCTGGTTTGTGGTAAAGTCTGAGAGAAATACTGATAGTACCATGTAGGAACATGTGGCAATATAGGCCTTTCTGGACAAGTCTGTCACAAAAGACTTGTTGACAGACCTGACAACACATCATATATGTGCGTTAAGAGATAGATAGATACACATAGAGCATCAAACAACTGTTTTAATGAACGATGATATCGACAGGCAAAAGAAATCACTATATGCTATTGGAAACACTATAATTCGTAAATTTATCAAATGTTCTGAAGAAGTTAAGATACATTTGTTTCAATCGTATTGTAGAAATCTGTATTGCTCTTCCCTATGGACTAATTTTAAATGTAAAAACCTTAATAATTGTAGAGTTGCTTTCAATAATATTTTTAGATACTTGTTAAATATAAAAGGACGATGTAGTATTAGTAAAAAGATTTTGAGTCATAATGTTGATAATTTTAATATCATTTTACGAAAAAATATATTCAGTTTTAAAACAAGACTTGAAAAATCCAACAATTTGCTTGTCGCATGCATTTTAAATTCTTCTTATTTTACTTTTGCCTCTGAATGTTTTAATAGTTGGACTAGAAAATTGTTTGTTTTTAATCGATCTGTCCAATAACAGTATTCTTAGCTGTATTTAATATACTATCTATGTACATATGTTTATATACTATTATGTTTTATATGGATGTATATTATACATCTGAAATAAAGTTATCTTATCTTATCTTATCTTATATTAATGCGTAGATTGTGTGCACATTGCGGGGATCTGGCATCACCAGACATAATGTAATTCACAGACCTTAATAGTAGGTTCACATTGATACTGCGTCACAACGGTCTATTCTTGTGAACATATTACTTTACAGTGAACATATAACTATAATTCTGCCGATTCTCGTAGCGTTTAACCATCCACAAATCCACTCCTAACACTTGATTGTCGTCCCCTTGTGGGAACTTATCACCCTGCGGAAGGTCAGAGAGGGTAATCACAGCCTGATGAAGGTCACGGCCCGCATTAAGTGGGGCGGTGAGCAACAGTGGGAGAGAGTGTAGAATGTGGTCACTGTCTCAATATAGTGGCTTCACAAGTCTCTGTACAGAGGTTTCTAAATGCAAAATAATGTTTTCTATGGAAGTTTTCTTAATGCTGAATATTGTATAGGACCAACGTACACACATGCTGCAATGTCGCCACCTTTACCCCATATTGTAAGATTGTTGAAATAAGGAATGCTTTGCTGAATTGGCATTTCATCACAACAAAGCTTCCAAACCAATTATTACCAAACACCCACCAAATATAGCTGGTGTATTGATCGTGTCCTGTAATGAGGTCACCGAGTCACCACGACAACGGCGGCTCCGGCCCAATTATCCGCCAGTAACGAGATGGTCAGATTTACATAAGCCGCTTGCTGCAATATACATGTACGTGTACATGGGGGACCGGGGGCAGTTATATTGGGGTGGCCGTCTGAACAAAAAGCAGTGTGCTGGGAGTGGTTATAGTGGGGGTCGTCTGGAAGGGTGTAATTCATTAAGGGAGTTGGTCCAGCAATGGGGGATACAACTACAGATAAACGTGAAAGTTAATAACCCCTAGGTGAGGGAATGCTGGTGGTGTACCCACATTGAAAGAGTAAATATCTACACTAGATCATAAACGTACCATTGTGTTTTGAACATTAAAGACACAATTTCCCCACTCACCCTCAAATTGGTAACCTTTCGTCAACACTTAAACATAAACTGTACAATTGTTGATCCACAAGTTTACCACATATCATTAAATAAAATATCATTGCATATCTAATATCCCTCCTCCCCGCAGTGTGGCTGGGCTCGGTTTCGTACGGCATCAGTCTGCTCGTGTGCCCCATCGTCATCGCGCTGTGCCGCCGCAAGTCGCCCCGCGTGTGCGCCGTGGTCGGAGGCCTCATCACCAGCCTCGGTGAGTGGGTCACTGACTGACTGTTTGTATGGGTGAGTGAGTGGGTCTCTGGCTGACTGTCTATGTGGATGGGTCACTTACTGCCTGTTTGTCTGGGTGAGTGGGTACCTGGTACAGTCCCCCGGGAGCGTGACTTGGTGAGAGGTCTCGTCACCAGTCTTGGTGAGTGAGGTTGGAGGGGATGATTCTTTAGCTGACATGCTAACTCACATAGATCCTGAGTGTATGGCTGTCTGCTGGCTAGATTGCTGACTGATTAAGTGGAATACTAACTGACTTTCTGACTGATTAGTGGGATGAGAAACTGAATGAGTGAGCGAGTGGGCGATTGATTGTTTATTGATCAACTGACTAGCTATCTGACCGACTGAAAAGATGACAATGTGCCACCTTGTCTACCTGACTGTGCTCTTGTCTGACCTCCTCTCTCTGTTGCAGGCTGCCTGTTCATGTCGTTCTCCACGCAGCTGCACCAGGTCTACGTCAGCACGTCCGTCGTCGTCGGCATCGGCACAGGTCAGTCAGCCACGGGCTCATACCTCGGGGGGGGGGTACTGTTTGTAAATGGTGAATAAGCACTACTTTCGTCTGTCGTCTAGACTCATCTATGTAGGATATATATAGTAGAACACGTTTAAAATGTTACTCTTCCAGATGCTCCGCTGTTTTAACTCATAGAGAGTGGAACAATTGATTCACAACAGCCTATTGTAACCTCCCCGATGCTCGAAACTGTCATAGTGTAGGACCTGCTACCGGAATGGAATGTTAGGTGTGCATATTAATTACGGTGTCACATGATTCACTGTGAGACTATTGAGCCTAATGTACTACTGACCCTTTACAGAGTCAGGACAATATAACCCCCGCCAGTTAAGACCACGCTCGCCATATATACTCTCATATAAACAGGCAGAAACACTTCCGGCCCCAAAGGGCTTATTTCAGCCCGTGTTACCAAACGAGCTGTGATTTACATTCAATCACCCCGCCCTCCCACCCTGCCCCGGCCCCGGGGGACTCGTCCACGTCCGGGCCGTGGTTTAGCGGCCCCCGGCGCATGTTACTACATGACCCGTGTATCAGTAACACGGCGCTGTGTGGAGGGGTGAGTGCTGGGGGCAGGTTTAGTGCGCCTGTTATTAGTGTTGTTGTTGCTGCTTCTGCTGCTGCTGCTGCTGCTGCTTCTGCTTCTGCTGCTGACTGCTGTTGCTGCTGCTGCTGTTGTTGTTGCTACTGCTGCTCCTGCTGCTGCTGCTTCTTCTCGTTCTTCTTGTTCTTCTTCTTCTTCTTCTTCTTCTTCTTCTTCTTCTGCTGCTGCTGCTGCTGCCGCCGCCGCCGCCGCCGCTGCTGCTGCTCCTGCTGCTCCTGCTGCTGCTCCTGCTGCATTCATTCTGTTGTCCTTTGCCTTCAGTGAAGACGTGATTCCCATAAAGTCATCTTCCCCTGAGAAGGTGGTTATTAGACCACATCTAGCTGTAAACTTTGATAGATGATACCTTGCTGTGGCAAGATGCAAAAAGTACGCTATGGCCATAAAAGGCTTGGCAAGACAGTAGGTTTCATTGATAGCAGGGTTGTAAAATAATCATCGTGACACTGCGTAAGCCAGTCCGACGTCGAGGCGCTTACCCCAAACCTACAATGTATGTGTTGAAGTTTGCCGTTTGATCCCCTGTCTCTATAACTGTGCTAACAGCCTATCCTAGGTTTCACTTGACTGTTTTATGAGATCCCACTGTACGGCTCAGACAAGGTAGACACACGTACAAAGGCCAACAAAGGCATCAGTCTGCCGGCAGCGGAAGCCATCCGTCTGGCGGGAGCAGCTGTACCAGCGGGAGAGTGGGCCATCCATTGTTACCGGGCGTGGGAGTACAGGGAGAGTGGGCCATCCATTGTTAGGGGCGTGCTGTGATGTACGACCTTGCTGGGGAAAGTGGTTACAGTTAAAACTTGCAATTTGGAATACATGTACTTGGTATACAAAATTGTACAGTAGAGCTTCTCTATTAGGACCACGTTTGGGACCAGTGTTAGGTGGTCTCAATAGAGAGGTGGTCTACACACAGATATTCTGGTAGCTTTATCTTATGAAGGTTTGGAACCGTGCAAAGTGGTCTTATTATAGAGGTGGGCTTCATAGAGAGGTGGTCTTAATAAGAGGTTCTATTGTATTTACAAATGCTATCGGATTAGGCAGCACGTTCATGTGAGTGGTGTAGTGCGCATATTGGTGAGGTGGTGGTCCTGCCTGTGAAACATACTCACACTTCATGTACATGCCAAATACGGGAGAATAAATTGGTCGCACGTTCTCACGTCATGAGTGTTTGTATTTACATGTATCTAGTTGTTTCAACTGTGAGTTCTTTCTGCAACTGATCAGATGGTTATGGATTCAAACGACTAGGGTATGACTCGAGGTTTGCTATTCTGATCGCTCGGTGCAAGGCCGCGTGGTGGTGGTGTGGAGGGCACATACATATTGCACGCTGAGCAGAAAGCAGATCATGCATTGTGCCGCTGCTGTACTGTAACATTTATAGCTCCTGCTCGAGATAAAACCATATGGGGCAAGGCAGCGAGGGTGTTTTACCATGTGAATATCCCTGTGTACTCAATTTGTAGACCTCATATAAGTAGCATTAATGGTTAGCTAAGGAAAATTAGCACCAGTTTCTAATGACTTGCATAGATATCAGGAATCGGTCATGATTTACAATACCTTCAACTGCACTTTGCAATGGTCCATGTATGTATATAAAGAATTGGCTCGGTCCAACCGGTAGCATATGCTGTTACTGGGGGCTCATCACTCCAGTGTCTCGGGACCAGGTGGGTCCGCAGGTGGTGCTAATACAGGAGCTTTGTGATTAACAGAGCTGAGTGGGTAGGAACTCTGCCTTGTGGTGCTCTTTCTACTTTTATGTCTCAAAACGTTGAGTCAAAAAGCTTTTTAGCAGAGCGAAAGGGCGTTTCGCGTTTTGTTTGCGAAACAGAGATCATTCGGGATTTTGTTGCTCTGCTACATTATAAACCATGCTTATGGAGCAAATCACATTTCCATGTACATGTGACACTCATGAGGTACTATCGCAAATCCTATCACACTGTCGGACGTGAACACGTGTTTTATGAGGGCTCCGGAGAGCACGGCTCGTACAGACAACACCTGTGTGTGGCGCCTTCCGGGGGACGGAACACAAATAGCCACACGACTGCGCTATATTTGGAACACATGCAAACAGCAGGCTGACGTTGGACCAATATAGACTAGGAATCTGTTACTTTGGGAATTTCCTGTTTTCCATTTTGCATCTTTTTCACCATCGTTGGTTTCACGTCTTTGCCATTCACACAGCCTTCAAAGTCCGGCGTTCATGGTATAAGTAATAAGCCCGAATATATAAGGATGCTTTTTCACTGACAGCAAATCTTACATTTAGTAAACGATCTTTTCATAGCTTGGTAACAGATGCTCACAGGCTATATGCACACTTCCTTTAGCCACTGTCTAATGGGGCCCCAACTATATGCAGTTCGAAAATGTGCATTATGGTTGGCGATATGTTCAGTAAAATCATGTGTTATATATGGTCACTCTCATCACCGGTAAGATACCAAGAGATTTAATGATATACGGTCGTCGCCACGCTAGCGTCTCTGCTCTGTGTACAAGAGGCATTACGGTGGTGCCCTGCTGCCGGTAGTTATCACCCATTAGCGGAAGCCCTGGCGAGGAGCTGACATCAGATAGAAGCCACATCCGCACCAGCTCATAAACAAGCTTATACCATAGAGCCGACGCTGGGGTCGGTTAACCACACAGTCTGATTCCGAATAAGTCTCCAGACACAGAATGAGAAGAAAAAGCCAAGAGGTAGTAAACTCAGTGTGAGAAGGTGACTGCATCCCAGTGTTTGTCGTGATAACATGCACATGAGGCTAAGTCTTTACATCTGCATGAGAACAGAACATTGTCAACAGGCAGTCAAATTTGCACGTCATGTGTCACGATCCTCCCTTCCATATAGATGGTATTTTGTCAGCCTGCTACATATCATTCTAGACGTGCCATCCTCGAAACATACGTGGTGTAAAATCTACCTCTCAAAGCCAGAAGCAACATCTACCATAAGCTTATATCAGTGCATGTAAACGTCTGCGTCTTCTACTAATGCAGTAACATGTATGTACGGCCAGGCCGGGATATTGTCCCTCAGTCATAAACCCACGTGTATGTGGACGCTCTCAGCAATGTCCAGCGGGTGTAAAGACCTTTATGTGGAGAATCTGCCACAGCAAATGGACGTGAACAAACATACGAGAGTCCGGTTTTTGTCAATAATATTTGATTGTATGTAGGCAGAGTAATATCTAAATACATTCCGCCGACGGTGTGCTAGTAAATGTATAACAATATGATCATAATACATACTTTGGTCTCAAAATATATTTAGTGTGTGATTTGTATGATGGGCATGTGGTATTATGTCTACAATGCAAGCCATGAGCCGGATTTCAGACTGAATGTGTATTGAGGGTTGGCTGCTGGTGAAAGTTCATGACAAGATATTAACATATTCAAGGACTGGTGACCTGTTTGCCTTCCAGGCGAGGACGTCCTGGTTTCGTGCCCTGCTACACTCGTCGGGGAGTCTCTCCGCGCTCATCAAACAGTTCTTGCACTAGCCATTAGCATATTCTCATCTCTCGGGTGGCACGGGGTCTGTTTATAGATGTTTACAACAACAAAAACAGCGTACTGACCGCACGAGCCGTTGCTGCTAATATGAGCTGAGCTCGCCGCTGTGATGTACCATTAAGACATCCAGGTAATCACCGGGGTAGCAGATAACAGGTGTTTTACTGCTGCTCATGTAACAACGACATGGTGGTTTTATGGCGCCTTCCCATCTTGCCGGACCTACATGGGGCCCGACAGTCTAAACAGCCGCCTTCCATGTGCCTATTGTCCCATTCCCCAATGTTTGTAATACAGCAGCTACCCTTCTTCTTAAAACTGCGTAGTTGCATATCTTCGACTGAGATTTCAAGTGGGAATGGGGGCGGTAGGGTTGACTATTTATCAAGTGGGCTAGTATAGATATTGACTGGCTTCAGATGTGCGCCGTTGAAATGAGGATAACATGCTGAGTAGACTCTGGGATCCGGGTAGCTGCAAGGCCCCATGTCAGGCACGTGTAGCCTTTCATCGTCTGTTGTCCTCTTTCACATACGCTGATATGGCGTATCTATTACGTTACGTGAGGCATGTGTCATGTTCCTGTTTCCAGCTGGTGCTACTCTCCCTATGTCCCCCACACTTCCCCAAACTACATGCCAACTGGTTCTATCATATCAGTGGCTTGATTTTCTGGTACCAATAACATATTTTTTCCTATTAATCGCATTTATTGTTTGGTCCTCTTGGCATATGCATGTACATTGCACGGGTACAAAAGCCCCGCGGGAACATCACAATTCACACTTATTTTTTTATGAATCATCTGTGAACACAAGCCCTAAGGGACACTTCACAGTTTCATACAAAGGACCCTGTGGTGCAGACATGTTCATCACATATGATATGGCATATCATATCGCTTGACCCTGTGTTATAGGTGTTTTTCATCACATATTTTACTCTCTCTATTCTTGCAAGCAAAAGCCCCGCGGGGCTTGCACTGGGGCAAGAGAGTAAAATTGTATTGACAAGCAAACTGGGGGAAAATATATACAGTTGTGTATATCATCACATATCAAATGGCATACCATGTCTTTTGACCCTGTGTTAGAGCCACGTTCACCACATAATGTTATACCATGCGTCACACCTCCCTGTGTGCTCCAGGCGTGTGCGTGACGTGCTCGGGGATCGTGCTGGGCCGGTACTTCTCCCGGCGGCGGGAGTGCGCCGAGATGCTCACGGTGTCCGGGGGCGGCGTCGGCATGGCGCTCATGTCCGTGTTCATCAAACAGGTCACCGGGTGAGTGGTCCACGCACACACACATACGCACACATACACATGCACACTTCAGACTTTATATGGTCTCTGTACAAACATACAATTAGCAATATAAAACAACGGAAAATACAACAAGAAATAAACAAAGTTTCTTGGTATATACCATTCAACAGCTTTGTGTTCTATCCCCCTACCCTGAGAGTTGAACTGTTCAAACAACTGAATGAAATAGCCCAAGACCATATGAAGTCTGGAGGGACGAATGTAAAGGTAAGCTGGAAGAACAGTCTATTAAGCCTTGTTTGTCAAATGATAAGCCATGTTAATCTCTGTATTCAATGTTAATCTCTTTGTACTCTAATATTTTTACACTTTATAATGATATAAATTTAGTAGCATTTTTATTTTGCGGAGTCATTGTATTTGGTAACAAACTCCGTAGAGCTCTAAAACGTTAATAATAATTACTTAAAATAATTTTCTTGCTTATTGCACAGCCAAAAAGAAAGTACAAACAACACAAGTGTCGTGAATATATGTACTGTATAAACGTTGATTCATGTCAAAAGCCCATCAACACCGGACTGTGTAACGGGTGATAATGATAAGATAACGCGCGCGCACGCACGCACGCACGCACGCACGCACGCACAAACACACACACACACACACACACACACACATACACACACACACAAACACACACACACACTCTCTTGAATACAAGTATACACACATGGCTTTTTCAGTCTGGCACTGTCATTTCAAGAGCCGTATTCCCAGAAGAATACAAGTTTCAATTATATCTTCGTGGTGAGGTGACTTCATCACTTGCTATTTCTCATGTAACATGGCGCTGCGCTACCTTCTGAACACCAGAAGTAAACATATCTCTATGAACTGCAACAAGCAGAAGTTAGCACATATTCATATACATGTATATCAATTCATCAATTGCAGCAAAAGCTGATACATGCACATCTGCACAGGAAGAGGAAAAAGCAGCACACACTATTATACACACAGCCACCAAACGCCAGTAAAAAAATACAATTATATTCTGGCAATACTGATTGTCAGCCCACACTCCCATTACCCTCTATATTGCACCAAGTGTCAACCCCACTGTTCCATATTCACCTATCGCACCGCTATTATATGGGTGCATGGAGTGTCACCTCCTTTATTCACCACTGCATATCGCCCTCTATTTAGCCCCTGGAACATGTAGAGAATCGTAGATTTGTGTATTGTGTATTTGTGTATTGTACGATCATGTGTTGTCACACAAATGTACCTACTCCAACAAATAGTTTGTTTTGTTCTAAAACTGTGTGTAAATAAATGTCTTATTTGTTTCATTGTGGGCCAGCCTATTTATAACATGATCGCGTTATGGTAAAGCTCCTACAAAATCACATACAGTTTTGGAATAAGAACGCTGGTACCTTTAGAAAGAAATATTCTGGTTACACATTAACAAAGACATACATGTATGTCTTCATTCAATTTTTCTTCTTTTTTACTTCATTTATTAAAGGTAAATGTAAATACGGTGGATTATAGTCGTGATCCAGGTCTTACTCTTGCAACCTATTATATACGAATATAGAAAATAAAGAGATACTTAGTATTTTAGAAGAAAAGAAAAAAGTAGGCCTATGTATTTTAATAAAAAAACACGCCGTAACAATAAACGACAATACGAATATATATAGACACATTAATCAATAAAATTCAATATAAATTAACATCAAAGTATAAACTTAGCTTTAGTTGAAAACAAACCACTGTTATATGATATGATTACTGTAAAACTAGAAATGTTTGCGCACGATTTAATTCGCGAAATTTCGGGGGTAGTGCAAAAACACAAAATTAAATAGTTAGCAAACATTAATAGCCAATGATAAGTAGGTGCAGGATGCCCCCAAACCAAGAAATTAAATAGTCACAAAATAATTGATAGATGAAAATCGCAAAATTTAATAGCTACGAAATATTCTAGTTTTACAGTAGTTTGTATACCTGCTAGATACATGAACCTCCACCAAAAAATTATACTATCTTTACAAAAAGCAACAATTCCGTAGTCCAAGTATATTACAAATATTTGTTTTGCTCTAATGTTATGTACAAATATCAATAATTTTGTATTAGTTCCTTTGTTTCTTTGCACTCTTCTATGTGTTTTTATCATCCTCTTATAAAATAAATAATCGCTATACAACGGTCTAATTGCCCGTGCGTTTAGGCTTCAAAATTAGCAAGTTTTTTCCAATGGTCTAAATTTCTAAATGGATTTTGGATGGGCATTTGCATGTACATGGGGTTTGATCATTGATCATTGATCATATACTATGTCATCCCCCAGTCTACACACACTGGAATGTCTTAAAACTTGTCAATCCATTTTTGCCCTGCACCGCTATAGTGAACTGATCTTGACTAACAGCAATGTTCATCATAGCCTGTGCCTCTGTGAACCCGAGCTGCTGTGTGTCCAGCGTGGTGACCAACTGACCACGCCATGAGAACACAGATACACTGAGCGGGTACATGACATACAGGTGGCGCCGGTTACACGCGATGCCGTGATAAGCATCAGGCGCAGACTGTAGTTTTTGGTAGTTTAGAAGACGGCCATCATGGTCGTATATACACAGATCGCTGTCGTGACAGTCCACCACTGCTGTGCCCTGTGAG
Organism: Streblospio benedicti; assembly: GCA_019095985.1. NCBI lineage: Eukaryota > Metazoa > Annelida > Polychaeta > Spionida > Spionidae > Streblospio > Streblospio benedicti. The sequence continues at coordinate 17,587,145 of CM032666.1, read as the reverse complement.
TCCGGATGTCGGCAGATAGACGGCCACCACCACCCACCACCTGGTGTGAGTGTCTGTAGCAGCTGCTTCTGCTCCAGGTTGTAGATCTGAATGGTGCTATTCTTCTTTGTAAAAAACGCCACCCAGTGGGTGCTCTCTGCACCAATGATACAGCCGTAGTTTTCATAGATGGTGGAGACCAACTCAAGCTGGGAGTTTAGTATGTAACTTGGACCTTGCATATATGCCCTTAACAGTACATTGTTATTGTTCAGAATATATTTCCTGCATGACTGCTCACTTAGATTATGAGGCAATACAGATTCTTTTAACACAATAATTTTGTTTCCATCGAATGTAATCTTATTGATAGTAGATTTATCGTTAAAACACACAACAGCCTCAATAGTGGTTAACCCAACATGTCTGTTACAATCTGGTAAGTCTGACATGAATCTAAAACCTTTTCCAGTTTGCTTCCTAACGTCCGGTTTGGGTCCTTCAATGTTTTCAAGCATCATGTCAATTGTATATGGAAAACTATTCACATCTGGCAGCTTGAGTGTAGGTTTGGTGACCCCTCCTAAATTAACAGTAAAATCATCCGTGATCTTCCCAACATCCACCGACCAGAACTGTGTAGGCCAAACTGGGGATTTTTTAAAACTTGTAACATGACTCTGCATGTGATCAAGGATACTTTGAGCTAGTTTCAAATCTCCATCTATTTTCTGCAAATCAATTTTTTCTAAGCATTGCTTCAATTCTTGTAGATCACTTTTGGACATGAACTGGAGAATCTGAGCATGTAATTCATCATAAACCTTGGCGATATTGTCAGTGGTATTTTTGTACCATCTGTCTGCCTCCTGATATGCCTTATCTCGCTTGGACTTGGCCTCCTTCATCAGGACATCTCTGGACAGAACCAGTTCTTCCAGTAGTTCTTCTGTCCTCTGCTTGCCTTGTATTTTCATGTTTGTGACCAGTTGGAGAGTATCATTATGCTGTGTGCTGTATGTGGTACGCGCATTTCCCAACTTCCGTATCTTGTGTGTTTTGTGGGGACCTTCACTTAGAGACAAAATGCAGTCAGCACACAGCGGATCTCTGCAGTTATCACAGTAAAAGTCGCACGTTTCTTTTGGATGCAAACCACAAATGGTTGAGCCTGGTTCCCCATGGATCTTGTCAGTAGGAACAAAAGTTGCTTCAACAACGCCTTCATCTGTATCAACTGCAGTAAATGGAGCCAGATGATCCAAGAGATTAACCATCATGATATTTGTGTTAAGATTTTGAACCCCGCCTTGAGGAACTGCAAACTCTTTTCTGCAGTTAGGACATGTAAGTTTGTTCTTCAGCTTGGTGTCGTAATACTTCTGCACACAAGCCAAACAGAAGGTGTGGAAGCAGGTCAGGATTTTGGGTAGTCGGTTGGAATCATTGTATTTTTCTAAACACAACTCACAACGTACTAAGTCAAAAAGGTTGGAGCTTGGCACTGCTGCTGTTGCCATGGTAAAGTCTGATGTTTATGCAGATTGGCGAATAATGAAAACACTTTACTGACTATTCCTGAGAAGCAATCTAATAAAAATCTACAAGTATGAAAGAATGTCGTATTATTTCGTATTATAGTTTACTCCCTGAGAGTATACGTATGACAATAACCACTGTATATCCAATTTTCTGTATCATTTACATCAATAGTTGTGAAACAGTGCATTCAGTAATCACAATATTGATTCTGAGGTATACTGTATGTAAAGTACTTTGGTGATAGCAATATGATCCGTGTGATCTGATGATAAGACGGTCAACAGGACACGGTGTGAAAACGGGCATTAACGAACATTATCAAAACAAACACTAACTCTATGGAGAGATTTATAAATAGTTATAGTTGTTACTACATCATGCTGTGGGCATCGCTTTTTAACATTCCAATAAATATTTCATCGAGCAACATTATTCTTCACACACACACATACACACCAACAGCCCCCACGCTATGACGAGTCATTTTACTTACTCGAGCCCCCCCGCATAAATATTCACAACATATTGGTGTTTTGCATTTTTACGTCTGTACACCCCCACCCCCGGTCATCATTCGTCATCTTTCTCCGACCTCTCTTTATGTGAAGGGTTAGGACTGCGATAAATGATCATATATCCAATTCAGTCAGTTTGCGTTGCAGAATGGTGCTTTGATATTTCAATTGTGATATGATCGCCCGACTATTTTACAACGTTATGCACTTGTGTCATCTCATACAAACAAAGGTAAGCATATACATATTTCATTTTTATGTGTTTTTGACATATCACCTATCGTTTCCACATTCGAAACCCATGAAATGTCTTAAGGGTCCACCCCTTCCCCTTTCCAAAAATGGATCTGCTAGTGATATAGACTTGTTGTCCTTAGCAAAACCTCCCATATGCACGATACTGATAGACTTGAATGTAACTCTTTAATAGGTGAAAAATAAACCCATGTTTATTCTTATATTCCTGCATTACCCCCTGCCAACCCCACACCCCCTATCCCCCTCTATATTGCGCCATTACTGACTGTCAGCCCCACTCTCCCTTATTCACCGAGTGTCACCTCCTCATTCCCCACTGCCTATCGCCCTCTATTGGGCCCCTGTCGCTGTCACCTCGGCCAGGCCGTGATTACCCTGATTACCATAGGTGAGTGCCCAGCACACCGCCCTATTGAGATAGCCGACACTCCTCGTACTTGACTTGCAATGCACGATGACAGTAGTTATTCCAGGTAGTTGCCGCAGTCAGACAGTTACGAATGGTCATCGTTTCAGTCTCTACTGGCAGGGAGCCATGCCCATAGGACAGCTCGCAAGGAAGTGGGAGATACATGTGGAAATACAAGATGGGAACACGCCCGTGCGTGCTTGTGTGTGTGTACAGATTTGATTTGGCACAAACCACCATGGCTGATATTAGGTTTCATGCGTTGATGCCACTGGTCCTACAAAACAGTTCCACACAGTCATGTGTATGAGCCTGTACGGCAGTCTCGGCCGAGTGTCCTCCTCACGTCCTCTGGCTGAGCCCCCATCTATATGCTAATGCACCCGCCGCCGCTGATGACACTCGCACGGCGCGCTCTTTCTTTGCTCACTGTCACTTTGATATTCGTCAAGATTTGTGAAATCTAGCACAGTATAACTTACCCATAGGACAAGCTCTATGAATAGCCCCCTCTGTAAAAAAAAACTGATGTTTTAAGGTAGTGTGCACTCCGCGTCACTTCATGTTCGCCAGTAACCAATATATAATTATGTAGGTGGGATAAAACCTTGAGCATTCAAATAAAATCCATTACCATGACTGAGCCCATGTCGCAATTGATAAAGCACACACGTGAATTGGACTGCGGTGTGACCTCTCGGGGGACAGAGCTCTATAGACAGATTGCGGCTACGCGGTCTATTACTGGTGGGTTTATCTGTGACAGGCCGAGGTCACCGCACGTGACAGAGTCCCCGCCTGACCTTTACACAGACCCGCGTGCATACAGATGAGCATCACGGCATGGGATACGAGTTACAATGCAACACAGTGTGCTTCTGTGGCCGGAATTGGGCTCATGACCTTGATATCGTGAGTTCGATTCCCTGTCGGGTCTGGTGGTGGGTGTTGATCACATTCGTACTTAAATAGGTGTACACGTCCCCCCCGTGGGACATACACGTTAATCTATAGGTACACGTCATTGGGTTGAAAGAGTGAGTATTGTGCGCTGAATGCGCTGCCAGTGTAAGTAGGTGATAAATGAACAATTGGTGATCAATAAGTGTGACAATGACCTGGTGTGGATTGTAAATTCGTGAGAGCAAAATGCTTGCATCACGATTATAAACCATCAAAGTTACATTTGTATACGTTTCTAGCGCAAATTTCACAAAGTTTTCATGTGAACGTGTATCCTCCTTCAAATATAAATCATCCTTCTTCTGAGATTTAAAACGGCCATGGTCTTGGTGTAATGGAAAAAGGCAGCTCAATAGAGTTTACAATGTAACCCCTGCTGGTGTACCAAGTTCAGTCACCTTAGCGTATAATGTGGGCAGGTTTCCCCGCAAAATCTGTAAAGTTGCGAGTGAAAAGTACCGTCTCTACCTAGATCTCGTCTGCACGTTCAGCCCGGCATCTTGCCCACAGATCCCCTGGGAGTGACGACGCTTGCCCTTTGTCGCAGTATCTCCCGGCGGGCCAATCTCTCCCTCGTGCACGCCTGATATTTATGCTCATCCTCCGACCACGCCGTGCCAAATGTACGTCAACCTTACAGCCCCCGTCCCACAGTCACTAGTGTTCATCCCGAACATTCACGGCGCTGTCGCCGATGAGAAATACATGGAAAACGTATGATTCCGCAATTTAAAATACGCGTGTCACAAGACGATGTCCTTTAGTAACAGTTCCACTTCTGATTCCGTCCCGTTTTGAAGCTATGGTGTTGGGTGATTGAGTGTCTGCTGATTCAGCGGCTTCAGGGCCGCACATAGCTCCCGGTGAGGCTGGTTAGTGGACGAGTGGAAAGCCATGTACAAAGACTGCTGCACGTATATTATATACACGGCACGGGGCAAATGTCGACGTACCAAAAACGGCTCAGTATTCAAAGGAGCAAATTGAGAAGTGTGGAAATCTGCCGGCGGAGTGAGTGTTAAATGCAAATCTAGCCTATAACTTTGAATTTACAACAGTCCTCGGAGACAAGTAAATGCCGTTTTCAAATGACACAGATCCTGCCCACATCAATTATATGGCCACAGCCTGTGGTCAGGACAGTCTACCGATGGCCATGTACAGACTGCCTTATTTGTTGAAGGAATGAGCCTCCTGGGAGTTGTTATAGCTACCGTAATTCACAACCAGCAGCCATCAAAGTCTATGCCAGAGAGAGTGCGTATATCATTGTATCGAATGTTATGCTAGGGTCAGACATGCCCGAATGTAGAAGTCGACACCTGCGCTGTGGCATTGCAGTCTGTGTCATTTGGCAAGTTGCTGATTCCCAGACGTGTTGTTAAGCAGCAGAATCTTCCGCATTCAGCGTGCTCTGACGTGTCTGCGACTTAACATGCAAAACTGTTTGAGATTGGGTGTGACAATGTATCAGATGATACACAAATATGGGCGATACTATCATAGCAGATACAGCTATGATACGCCGCTGATTGCCCAATATTGGCCAGTATATGTCAGTCAGTGTTTACAAATTGGTCCATAATGTGGTCAAAATGTACAAACATTAGTAATGGTGAACACAACTACAAATAGTCACACATGATCGTAATATCATTCCTTACGATCAATGTCCCGCCTGTTATTATCTCACCCTATATGATCCATCTCAGCCCAATCCGGCCAATATCCAGCAATATTGGGCAGATGGATCACTTAATCCGGCGGCGGCTCTGATCCTGTTTGTCCACTTTGCACGGATCTGTCATGCTGCAGGATGCGGGTGGATCGCTTCACAAAGTCGCCACTTTACTGTGACAGACATTTCACATGGGCTTTTACAAACTTATAAATGTACAGTACCGAAATACAATACAAATGTAAATGTGATGGTTTATAAATCGTGACCCGAGTCTGCTCTCACGACTTAACATTTTACACCAGTTCATTAGCCCACTTATTGATTGATTGATCATTTCTCACACACTTCCATAGAATGACCAGTTCTAGGAACAGTTGTCAAGTGACATCCGATGTGCATTGCAGCAGCCATATCATCGTCGGTTTTCACGGCGTAATCACTTACATTGCCTTTACAAGTCATTGTTCATGCCATCTACTGCGTATATAGTCGTGACATGACGATGCAGCTATATAGAATATCAACTGACATCATGCATTTTTGTTTTATATAAATATTTTACATTGTGACCGTAAGACGTAAGAAGTTTATGTCTGGCTAGTTGTAGTGTATCCACCATCAATAATATATTCTGCATTTTAACCATAGCATGAAGCAAATGTAAACACCATACGGACATTTCGTATTTGCATTCTTGTTGGTTTCTTTTAAGTAAAGATTCAGATCTGGCTTGAAACATTAAAAAGTAACTGAACAGTTCTCTTACTTATTTCAAGTTTATAATGTTATTGTCTATTAAACATGTCTGAATGGTTTGGTGTGTTCGGGATCTCTTACACAGTGTTACTCATATGAGACTAGCCCCAGTGTTAGAATTGATCACATATACCATACCATTACTGGCCGATCAGCTGTGTATCACTGCTGTAGCTGATGGGATCGTCCAAATCTATGTATCATCAGATACAGTGTCGCACTCAATAGCAGACACACACATGTATATACTAGCATATAGCCCAAACAGAAACACTGACCGCATATACTTTTCAATATTGATAAATCAGCGGCGATGGTATCGCCCATATCTGTGTATCATCTGATACAGTGCCAGACGCAATCTGAGCCCACATTTCTTGGCTGTCTATGTCGTGTCGCCTTGCTCAGCTCACCCCGTCTATAAACCTAACATAATGGCTGTAATCACAGCTGCAGCGATTTATGGCCCTGCAAATGCTTTCTTGGCCTATATCAGATATTCATATAAAAGACGGGGGTTCTGTTCTCCGGTGGTCTCAATACATCTGGGTTTGTTTAGTGAAGTGCGAGGCAGCCATAAATGGTATTTTATGCACCACATAATTGGAGGTTGCACTGTTATGCCTTGTTTATTATACGTGCACTTTGCCTATTTTTTCTGCTATGGACACACGGCCTTTGCATTTTGTGCTAAATGTATGTAGGGTCCGTGCGTATTAAAGCCTGGCGTCTGGGCGGGTGGGGGATGCGGTGAGAGCTTTCCCGTGTCTTATTCATGAGCAGAGACGCCGTGTGTCAGGCGATACGCACATTAGGCGGCCTCAGACGCCGTCTTTCTCCTCTAGGACTGAGACTTTGCCAACGTGATACTGTAGAGCTTACATTTATGCTATGGCCTTTCGTGATACACTAGCATGATTCATTCAGGATAAATCTATTAAAATGGAAAGTACATTTGCCTGTTACATTATAATTGGTTATAATACATTCAATTTCCATACATTTCCATACATGCGTATAGTTGTAGTTAGAGATGTGAACATCAGTTCTGTTAGCGTGAGAGTTATGTTACTGCATATTGTATGTTTACTTCTGTACTACAGGTCTCATCCCGATTACCCCCTGATACAGCAGCATGGTGACAACTCTCGTCTCATCTCCATACTACAAAGACTGAAACAGCCTTCCCCTACCGCCTCACTCTCCTCTTTCTGTAGCAAGAAGAGTGTGTGTAAGGACTTTGACAGCAGATATATTGACAGTGGAGATATTTCAAATGTCCAGTTACCCCAAGCCATGTCCCGTCACCACCACAATTTACACAAACAGACATTACGCTTTTGGGGGAGAATTTGAGGTGTTTGAAGTTGTATAGCAGTTGTCTAGCCCCTGCCAGAAAATTATGAAGATACAAATTCAAATGAAACAATAGGACATTTTGCAGAGAATTGGGGGCATTACCGTGACGACTCTCATGTATGCAATTTATATCAGTACTTTGATCCCAGGATGTATACAAGAAAAAACCTTGTAAGCTTTCACCCATACTTTGGGGTTCCTCAGACTGTCAATATTACCAAACATACTTTAGTAATGTATATTTATGTACATTACATATACCGGGAAAGATGAATCTACACTATAATATGATTTTGTAGCTCATTGTAAGTACTTTATGTAGAAAACATGGTCAATCAAATTTATTTCATAAAAACAAAGCTAATTAGCATAAATTAGCAAAATTGCAATAATTATTTCCGTTATTTCGTCATACATGAATATAATACGAAAATTAGAAATTTGTGCAAAACTGTTTTAAACATTTTTATGAACTTTAGCTCATACAGAATACCACCCCACCCTGACATCTCACAAAGCAACACACGCTAGTTAACATGCCGTATTTTCATGGTACACCCTGTACTCCTGACACACATAGATATCAATCAAAACATAGACTATCTCCAACATGTTAGTTGATGAGAGTCTAACAGTCTATACAACCAAAGGTACAGTTATCATTTCTACGTATGACACTTCTGTGTTGCTTACGGTCCACGCAGGTGCTGGCGGGGTGATGCTGAATATGAACAACTGTAATATATATATATATATATATATTTTCCCCGGGTTTGCTTGTCAATTCGATTCTACTCTCACTGTTGTGCCAAGCAAGCTCCTACCACTGTATTGACATAGCTGAAGACACATCTTCCATTTGACTATATCAAGTGGCCCTGACGGGACTCGAACTCACACATGCAGAATACCACCCCACCCCCACATCTCACAAAGCAACACACGCTAGTTAGAATAGTGTATTTAATATATATCCTGACCCTCCTGTGTTGCAGGCTGTTCTCGTGGCTGCGGTCCATGCAGGTGCTGGCGGGGGTGATGCTGCCGGCGGCGCTGGCCGGCGCCCTGTACCGCTCCGCCAGCCTCTACCACCCGAGGCGCCGGGCCATCCTCCACATCAAAAACATGCGCAAGACCAAGCGTCAGCAGAAGGAGTTCGAGGATAGGTGCGGGTCGCGATTGTCTTTGATATTTTGAATGTTTAGGCAAAAAGTAAATACAGTTTAAGAAAGTGTATGTTTTCCCACCAACATAGACCGCCATAATAATACTGAATACAGATTGAACATGATCTTTGAAAAACAAACAAGTCAGATACAGATGGATCACTGCCTTATCAATTTATGTATTACGACTTTGACATGTAATTGTTCCTTTAGATAAACAAAGTAACCCCTTTATAAAATAAAGTTTGTAAACACAGTTCAAAACAATGTCTATATTCCAGTTTGTGTCAGTCTTATATTAAAATGACCAGTCAAACCAGACAAGAGCTTCCATGGTAACCTCTGTGTTTGCAGACCTCCGTACCTGGACGCGTCCCCGCTCCGCATGCGCGCCATCCAGCTGCTGCTCGTCAACACGTTCATCATTGCCGGCGGCGTCTACGTGCCCTTCGCCCTCCTGGTAGGTTATAACGTAAATTCTACAAGGTATTCATGTGCACTTGTATGCCTCCTTAAAGGAACATGCACAGCAAATGCCTCCTAAGATAAATTGCATTAATGATTTTGTTTTATGATACATTTGACATGTGGCTCCTAATAACTTATTTTAAAATTAGCTGGTCGGAAATATTTATTAAGATTGATCAAAAGCCAATATTTACAAACACGGTTTTGGGGTACAATTCATGAAACCAGGTTAGAAAAATGAATGATCATGAAGAAATGAAACAATGTACGTATGTGGATGTTCATCTCATGTTCGAACTGTGCGACTGCCCAGATGTACATCTCACGTTCAAACTGTGCGACTGTCCATGTACATCATGTTCAAACCTCCACCTGACTGTCCAGGTGTACATGTCACACTCAAACCTCCCTCCTCTCCAATCCACCAGTCCACATTGTCTCTCACCCTCTCGCCTTCTCTGCCCCCAGCCGTCCACGGCGGCCACCTCGGGCCTGGACGACAAGTCCACGTTGCTGCTGACCGTCCTGATGGGCGTCGCCTTCGCCTTCGGCAGCCTCGTCTTCGGACTCATCGTCATACGCAGGTAGCGTTGCTGGGGTCAATATGAAGTCCAAATCATACTGTATATAGACTCTACGTAAAACGTAGTGTAGCATTGATGTAGAGGCCATAATGAGTGATACTACCACCTGTATCTTGTAAATATGCTAACTGCACACAGATGCTGGTGTCCAGTTATAGATCATCAAATTATGGTACTGTAGAAATATACACATGCAATTTGTTTTAGCTTACTGCGTGCTAACGTTGTGCCCTCTCCTGTTGTCAGGTCGCTGCACTGCATGGTGGCCAAGCAGTTCCTGCTGCAGATGGCGGCGTTTGGCGCCGGGCTCTGCTCAGTGCTCTTCACCATGGCTCAGGTACCCACTGTGACTCATATATTATGCTTTGTGTGAAATTTTTGGGAAGTCTGTAAAGGTTGGGATCGCCGTGGACTCGATATCCCGACCTCCTGATACATTACAGACTGGGGTAGTCGGGTGTCCTAACGTTGGCATTCACAATCCCACACATTTAGAGACATTGCACATTCATATATGTGGCCAGATAGTGCTTAATCCTCATCAGGATGGATTATCAGTTCTGCTGGCCAACGACCTGATGTCTCTTCCTGGTAGCATGGGTAGGCTGATTGTGTGCTATGACAGCTGCTATATGTTGATTTGGCTCATTTCAAGTGATTTTGAAATAATGGCGGCCACGTTAATGTGATTGTTCCAGTAGGGGATGAGATACCATGAGTGATACCATGTGCCGGCCTGCACTCTGTTCTATTTATAATCGCCCCGTTAAAAACAATGACCATAGATGATTATCATGATGTTTGGCATCTACATCATATTTACGGCTGAGGCCTTTTGATTTCGGAGAGCAGGAACTTGCTTGGTGCATAGTCGTGATACAACAATAACAGCCACTGTTAGGGTTTCGTCAATTCTCACTGTAACTTTGACGTCCTTCCCGGCCGGCCCCATATTTTAGTATTGTGGACTCAAACAGAGTGTTCCTATAGTTTCCTGTAGTGTTCATCATTACCTAGCTTCACTATGCCACGCAAGTCTAATGCAAATAGTGCTTACATGTTACCATTGCAGGGTTTCTCTGCCTTTGCGCTGTACGGCTGCTGTTTCGGCTTCCTGGCGGGCGGGGTCCACTACTGCCTGCGCGTCTACGCCCACGAGCTGGCAACCCTCAAGCTGTCCGAGCGCGCCTGGGGCTTTGTTGCCTTCGCCATGGTCGTGCCCACCATAGGCGGTCCACCCCTCGCATGTAGGTTCTCTTTCAAGATCGTTATATCAAATAGTGTTACTGGTATTTACAGATGTCAATGGAACCAAAACCACGCATTTGTGGGATATGGTTCAAGTGCATAACTGAATAGCAAGAGGAGATAACTGTAGCTGCATTAAGCCCTAATAGTTATGCATCCGATAGATGAAAATTGTCAGGATGAGATAGAGAGAGAGAAGGAGAGAGAAGGAGAGAGGAGAGAGAAAATGAGAGAGAGAAGGAGAGAACAGTAGAATTGAATTTGCAAGCAAGCTGTGGACAATTCATTAGAATATTATAGCATTGTTAATTTCTAGCGATCACATTTTAGGCTCTTCTTATAGCAAAAACATCAAAACTTTATAATTGATCATAAAAAGTGCTCTCCTCCATCCCATGCAGTGTATCTGAACGAGCTGGCTCCCCTGGGCGCTCGCTCCGGTTTCGTGGTGGCCGGTGCTGTGATGATGGCGGGCGCCGCACTCTTGTTTCTCATGCCGTGGGCCGTCAGACACAAGTCCAACCATAAGGTGAGAAACTGCGGGACTAGTCTAGGTGGCAACTAGAATGTGTCGTACTCCCGGACTAGTCTAGGTGATAATTAGAATGACTGTGTTGCACTGCGTGACTAGTCTAGGTGATAACGAGAATATGTTGTACGCAGGGACTAGCGTGAAAAGAAGGTGAGAAAGTTGTACTTTAGAGTCGCAAAGGCTTCCAGGCTCTAGCCTTAATTATGAATTTGTCTGCAGGTGAGTCAAATGGCTGATTTTGTACCAAACATAGCTATAGGATATTATATGGAAATGTTCAAAGGGCTTGGTTCAAATGGCTTGTGTGGATTGCTAAACATGTGTTGTTACTGTGACCACCCTCTCTTCTGGACGCGTTATTCACCCTCCTTCCCATTCACCAGGTCCTGCAGTCGTCGCACCTCCATGTCAAGCATTACGAGGATGACGTATACGGCATCATGGACCTGGCTGCTGACGCCGCCCTCTACTCTGCTGCACCCCCCGGCAGCTATCCATATGCCCGGAGGCCCAGCAAGATCCAGGTCTGCACACATACACTCTAGCAACTCAGCCTCCTAGAAAAATACAGAATCAAACAGAATCTATGATAGATCTTGATACGCACACTATTAATCTGAAAATAGGAACTATAAAACTTAGTAGATCATGGGGATTTCCAAGTGTGAAAGCAAGATTCAACTGTCTATAGGCAAAGCCTATCCCACCAAGTACATGCACCTTTATTGGCATGATTCATCTGACATTAGGTAAATGCATTTTTTACAGTTTGATGATTGTCTTTGGTAATTCTCACTCAATGATATCTCACTGTGCAATGAGTCCAAGAGATTTCATCACATTGTGATAATGGTACATTGGTCGGGTTACCAAACTCATTGGCATATCTCATAGTATGTGAATATCATGGTATAACTGTGGGCTGGTTACAGATAACAGTCTTGCAGTCCAATGTATGAAATGGTTTTAATATGAAAATATTGGCATTTATCAGACTATCAAAACTCCAACTGACTGAGGCGGCATAAACTCTGTTATCAACAGGTTCCGTTTTCAATTCTCTTTCTCACACAATTTTTAGCAAGCATATTTCTACCACGCCAGGCACAGCTGACGATAGGTTTTACAACTCTAAACCTCCATCTGACTATATCAAATGGCACTTGCGAGACCCCAAGGTTGTGAGACCAGAATGATACCGTCATCCCAAGCAGCGAAACTTCCGGTTGTAAAACCTGTCTTCACCTATGTCTGTTGTGGTAGAAATACGTTTGCTAGCAAGATGTGTGAGAAAGAGGGAGAGAAGCTTGAAAATGTAACTGCAAGCACTGGGAAACACATATATATCACTAGGTTCCGGGTCCTCGGCTGGGGCTGATCCGCGAGGAGGACCGCTGGTCGGACGTCCCGCACTTCACAGCATCGGCAGCCGTGGGCCCCATGTCTGCCAGTGACAAGGTGGGTGCATGTGGAGACTGCTCTAGAATAGACAGGGCTTAGCTCCATCATATTCCACTGTAATCGTGGTTTCCATATGCCTTATCTTGCATGAATGCCCAGTTATTTTTTTATCGGACACAAAATAATACAACAGATTGACTGAAATTAGTTGCCCTTTACTAAGTCCCTTGATTATTAAAGAGGCCAATATAGTTGTTTTCTGTCAACGTCTAGGTATCATTTGAACGTAAAGAGTAAGACACTAAATCAAAGTGCATGTATTTGTCACTGAGAACAGCTGATGGTGTCAAACCAGACTCTGCTCCAGTACTCCATGTAAATGTGTATGGTGTTTGTGCTGCAGGTGGAGCAGCTGCTGGTGTCGAGCCAGAGCCTGCTGCAGAACTACCTGCGGCTGCACCAGCCGGTGGACCAGGAGGTGCCCCTGGTGCGGCTCCAGGTGCTCAGCCAGTACTCCGCGTCGCCCGGGGTGGCCACGGAGGGGGCGGCCGTGGACTCGCAGGGGGACGCGGCGGACAGCGACGTGTACGGCACCGTGTTGACCGGGGCCGCAATGGCCACGGGGGACGAGGTCGTCAACATCAAGGTGAGGAGACTCCTGTTATGAGCTGCCACCACTTGGAGTGAGTTATATGTGATTGAAGGTGGAGTGGATACAGCTGTGTAGTTGATTTGTAGAGGTGTGTGGCATCACACAGGTGGTCTTCAATGAGGATGGTCGAAGGGGGAAGCATGTAGTTGTCTTTTTTTCAACATCAAGATAAGATGAGACTGAAACATCAACGGTTATGTGTTTTCACCACATGGATATGTATAAATGTCAAGGTTTATGGCATTGTGGAACTTAGGGACGTGTGAAGGAAGATGTGAAAATGATGGTTAGGTTGAATATTACCAGGCCTGTTCTCTAGACCTGTAACTTGTAGTACACTACTTACTCTTAAACTGATTCTATGAAAGAAAATTAGATTGTTGGCAAGGTATTTTTGATGCTGAAATAACATTATCTTATCTTATCTTATCTTATTTTTCATAGTGTAAGATGGAGTTAGGCAAGGATTGAGGCTCGGATCCCGTTCTAAAAATCTGAGTTTCTGTCACTCACTATGTCCCCTGTTCTAGAATGTGAAGCATGAAGCCATTACTAAGAGACCAGGCTAACCAGTCTCTATATCGAAAGTGGCTGTAATAGAGTTTTGCGGTATAGGATTGAATGGTCGCTCTGTAATTGCAATGGCCTGTTACATGATGTTAAGTAGCAGACATAAAGAGACTAGGCTAACCCATCGCTTTATTGAGAGTCAGAGTGGTTTAGATTAAAAAGTTCTGTGTATAGGATTGATTGGTCACTCTGTCTTCTCACACTCCATGCGCTCACTCATTGTTTCTCTACAGATATGATATTTCTCATATCACACCCAACCCAATATGATAACCCTTAACTCCCATGTTGTAGGATGTGAAGCTGGAGGCGACGTTGCTGCGGACCCGGCCCCTGCCGCGGCCCCGCCCACGCCCCACCTCCCTCAGGAAGAAGGACCCGGGCTCGGGGGGCGGCGTGACACCCACCTCGGGCGGAAAACCCCAGCCGCCCAGCTCCCTCGCCTTCCACCCGGCGGCCGCGGTGCCGTCCAGCCGCGGGGAGCACTCGCCCGACATCTCACCTCTCATACAGCGGGTGGGGTCATCTCTCTGTATTGTGTCCGATATGATTAAGATAATGGATTGACAGAACGAAACAAAATATCTCACATAGTCTAGCAAAGTCTATCATGGAAGCTCAGCGAGCCTCTCTCTCTATATATATATATGAGTAGTTGTAGTGGTTGATCATCAGTTGTATCAATAGTGAAACTATGCATACAAGATCTAGTATTATGGCATGATAGTAGGAAGTTGTGCAAGGGGCATCGTAGGCGATTGGGCATACTCTATATAGAGTTTACAACGAGTACTGTTAATAGTAGGGTGAAAATACAAAGGTTTTAAATTCTATGGGTTAACATCTTACAAATCATCTACGAGCATTGGTTGTTAGGTGCTCTTGAGCATGTGAATGACCACTAGAGTACTAATGATGTTAGTATACAATTATATTACTTTTGCTGGTTTAGAAGAGTGTGCAAAGGTTTGAAATTCTTTCCTGGTGGTTAGAATTTAGGCTGAAATTGACGTGGCAGACTTGTTGACATATACTGTGTGAACCGTCCAAAACATTGATGTTGCCTGAATGTACTATTAATATTGGCATGTTGCAGGTGCACCCATTGTCGCGTTCCTATGCTAACCACATCAACATGGACCCTCCACCGACGCACAGCCCCATCGCCAATCACCATGGTTTCCGCAGCTATGGTAGGCATCACCTAATGAATGCAGTTGGATCAAGATTTCAAACTGTTTTATACTTTTCTCCCTCCTTCCCATGAAACAATATAGCCAACAAAGATACTTCACTGTTATTTTGCTACTCTTCCTACGCATTACAAATACGAACAGGCTAGTGAATCTGTCCTAATACATATTGCGATAAACATACTGTCCAACTCTCTATAATCCTAACTCAAATTCAGAATCATTGTCGAGGTAACAACCTGAGGAACCTGTCATCCTCCCTATAATCCAAACTTAAATCCAGAATTAATGTCCGTGTACCTGTCCTGTTCTCTATAATCCTAACTTAAATCCAGAATCATTGTCCAGGAAACTGTCCTGTTCTCTATAATCCTAACTTATATACAGAAGTATTAACCAGGTAACAGTCTGCGGAACCTGTCATCCTCTCTATAATCCTAACTTAAATCCAGCATCATTGTCCAGGTACCAGCCTGCGGAACCTGTCGAGCTCGTCCCCGACCCGCAGTGCCGCGCCTCCGCCACCGCACTACACCGCCTCAGGCGCTGGGGACTACGAGGAGGTGCGGGCGCCACGACCCGCGCGGTCCGTGCCCACGCTTAGCCAGCCGTGCGAGAAAACCACCACCGTGTGAGGCAAACACTGGGTGCCGATGGCGATGTGACCAATAAGCTTCAGGTTCAAGTCCCAAATGGCAGATTACCAGACGCTGTGACACATATGGTTGATAGCTACACTCAGTCAAACGTGTCAGATTATAACAACCGTGCGAAATAAGCACTGCGTGCACCGTGGTTTGGCCAAGGGGATGGTGACCGGATGTTGTGAGTCGCAGTTGGCAGTTCACTGGATGCTGTAACCCTCATGGTCTGTCCCCAAACTCAGTCAGCCATGGGAGAAAACTGTAAGGCAAAGTTATTGAAAGCTTTGTGATAAAACCTCCTGGAAAAACAGTGTGTGCTTTCTTGACCAAGTGGGATGTAAGATGGACTCGTGACCAGAAATATCAGATGTTCAAAGATGGAAAATAAATTAGGTGAGAAAGAGACTCAACCCAACTAAAGGTCCTGTGTTTGTTAACCCTAACAATCACCGACAATTGGGTCTTTGCTTACCGCCAAGTATTATGACTAAAACACGGATAATTGTTGCTGATGCTTCACCAGCTGGAGACAAGCTATAACTTTATTTCTCAATCAGTTTGACCATTAGAGCTTAGAAGATTAAATCATTGAAGATGTGGGAAAAGGTTACAATTATAAAAGAATCCGCTTGGTGCTTGGCTCCAGATTCTTTAGCTAGGCCATCTTTATTTGGTTCTGACTTTAAATAATAAAAATAGCGGTCAAATGGGGAGGATTTAAAGGCAATGGTAAGGTACATGTATGCTGAACAGTGGCAAACCTTTTTGATAGTAGTTAATTTGTATGTGTTTTTGTTTTGATGACGTGAAACACGCTGATAATAAGAACTGTGATTACAATTCAAAACATGTGTATGGATTTTCATTAATTTATAACATGTCATGTTCACTGTCAATGTAGGAATCAGGCAAAATGTGAGACAACTGCATACAAAATACCTGTCGATATTGTGTTGGATTATTTCAGTGTCCATTCAAAAACACAAAACTCTAATTTTAATTACACTCATGTTACACAGTGGTTCTCACATATTGAACTAGGTGACGGCAGGATGAGTGTTCAGCCATTTTGTCATCATTGAATTAAAATGACTTTAGATGCCAATTGACTGTATGTTGCATCTAGAGTGCAATGAACAAATAAGAAGACAAGTGTTATACGTTGCTAGTCATTGTTGGAATTGTGCGTCTAACTTTATTTACTTGGTAATAGTGTGTAGGTGTACATTTTATTTACAACCACCCGAGCTTCAAGTATGATGAACTGTAGTTATGTGTTGTTGCCTTACAACTTAACATAAGGAAAAACACTATTTAGGCTTATGAGTAAAATTCGATGACTTTATGTTGTGAAAAGTGCATAATACATATGCATTGAATGCTCCCATTTGTTACAATGAAAGTTTAATAAATTTATAGATAATTTATTAGAATATTTGTTATACAGAGCAATTGCAAGACTACTCTTTTTGGTGTAAATATTGCAGTAACCGCCACCACCTACACACAAACAGACACAAGCACACACACGCTCGCGAGTACACACACACATACACACGCACATCATTTCCAGCCTATATTATCATATTGTCTAGGTTTTAAAATCACTGGGTTTTGGAATGCATGTTCTTTTGCATGCAATTGAAGGCAAGTTAGCACAGAGAGCCCCGATTGAAAATTTTGGTCCTGCCACTGCATATTTTTTGTGTCCCTACTGGCCCATCCAATCACGTCTGGACTGTCCTGCATTTATCTGTTTGCATTGTGATCGGGAACTACGGACATCTATAAAGATGAAATTATAATTTCACATTGCATGCGATCTTTTAGATTCTATTTTCATCGATGTTACATACATGGATAAGCTATTTTTGTCATCATTCATTTGTTTGGGGAGCAACTACAGAAAAGAAAAGCAGGTGAGAGTGAGAAGAAGTATAGATCCTTAGGCTAGGCTACAGTGACTTGATTCTATGGATGATAAAATAGATAAAAGGACGCGATGATAATATCATCATTTAAATATTGCGTTCCATATTTGACAATGATCTAGGTTATATTTGTTTTTAATTCATCGGCCAATGGGCAGCCATTTTCAATAGTTAAATTCTTTTTATGTATTTCTTGATGTCATACAACATATAAGACGTCAAAATACATATTAGACATTAATATAATTATATTGCCCGGCCATATCTGACCTATATAAGCCTTTACATTTAAGATGCGCTTATGATAAAAGAATAGACAAAAGAAACATTTACAACATTTCAATGTAATAAATGAACTTATATTCTACCACGCTTCTATTCGATATTTAAACGACATGAACGCCTTTCCTTACTATAAAAAAACTAATTTCCCTAAATCGCCTTGTATATTTGCACTGGTCATCAAGGAACAAAACTGGTCTTTAAGACATAGCGCTTGATTTACAAAACCTAACATATTCTGTCTGAGATAATCATACATATGACATTGCAGGAGAAAGTGAACTTCATTTTCTATTGTAGCATTGCATAATGTGCGCAATCTCGCAGCCATGTTTTATATGCTGTTTCATATCAAGAAATAAACAGAACGATTATTACAAAGTCTTCACATATCTGATATCTTTTACATAGTAGCCAGAGCATTGCCAATACTTGCCGAAGATCCACTTTCTTGCAAAGCACAGTTCATTCCTTATTGCTTATTGATGACATTCATAGCAATGTTAGATTCATTTACTGGAATGTGCTGGCATTGGCATAGTAGCCACGGAGTTTCCTCTGGGGATCATTACAGCCATCTAATGGGTCACGTGGTCTCTCATAGTAGGCGGCGTCGACCGTCCCACACCTCTGGTTACTGGGGCTCACTGGTCCAGGCTGATCTGACTGGTGAGTGAGGAGGGAGGAAAGCTGGTGGTTTTCTGCAATAATGAAAGTAGCAATACTCATACAAATGCCTCTAACCTTGTTTATGTATATTTCCAGTCATTTATCATTATATATATTCTTCTTAGCCAGAAAGGGATATATTAAACCAGATATTTCATCTGCATCATAGAATCCACCTATGTGTAGTTATGGTTGGTCATTTTTAGAATTGAAACCATATTAGCCTATGAGCTAAGACATTCAATTTTTAATAGCTTAGTTAATGCTCGTGCGATTGCAATAATATTTATAAATGTTATTGAGGAGAAAGTGAACTTTTTTCTATTGTATGTTAGGGCAAGTGCTTGTTTTTTTAAAATCAAGATAAACAGAAAGATACTAGCCCTACATAGGTGATTTACTTACGAGGAACAAGATAATCACCCAGTTCTCCGCCATGGACAAGCAAGGTGTTGTTATGCTGGATAACAGGCAGGTAGCAAACAAGCTGGTCCAGCTGGCTGTGGAGCACATGGTCGTATGGCTTCTCTCTGCAGTATAGAGGTAAGAAGATACTGTCATAGTTTTCAGCCTTCTATTATAGTTCCACAATTATATTCTTCTCTCCCATTTATCATGGCAAAACAAGATCCAGATATTTCAACACTATTCTGACATAGCTGAAGACAGGTTTTTCAACCCTAAGCTTCCATTTGACTATGGCGAGTCGGCAAGCCCACATAGGTGATTTACTTTACGTGTCCCCACTCCGCCATGGACAAGCATGGGTGGACTCGATCCCCATTTCGGCCTTGTTTTCAAAAAGATACTGCCATTCACCCCTTATAGGTCTTGCGCGAAATAGCTGAAGACAGGTTTTCATTTCTGGACTAGAGGGTCAAATTTCGGCCTTGTTTTCAAAATCACCTATTCGCACCGCGAAGTAGCAATTCTGGACTAGAGGTCATTCAGAAAAGCATTCAAATATTAATAATGCTGGTAATACGTATCAAATTAAACAAACACTTACATGTATAAGTTGACAATCTAATTGTTAAATATACAAGTGTATCACTGTTTAAAAAGAAGGTTGTTACAGCGTTACCTGGATGAAGATTATCGCACTGGGCCAATACATTGGCGTGATTTGTGGCAGCGTGGGCTGGATGGAGGTAATCCCCCACTCTAGGTGGCGCGACTTGAAGTGAAAGTCAGGCAAGTGCATTAGAGATGGTTTATAAAGGATCAGACTATCCATGTTCTACACATAAATTATTGCAGTATTCGGCACCATTTCCCCTTACGGTCACGCCTCTTTCTTTACAGAGAGGTCTATCTGCCTGGATGTTTCCTTTACGTTCTCCATAAGTTGGTTTTTTTGCTAATGAGGACATCATCAATGATAATTCTTAACATTACTACTGATCATGTTTCTAACTACAATATTACAGTATGCCTTGCTTTCTGTTGTGCGTAGCGCTGTTTCTTCTTAGGACACAGAGGGGTAACCACCAGGATGGTCACGGCGAGGATGACCACCAAACTTCCCACCACTGACCCCACTATCACATAGTACATTAGCAGATCATCACTCGGGGTATTTCACCTTACCTATAGGAAAGATGGAACTACTTACGGGGATTAGTAACTTTAAAATGAAATTGTATTGTTTTTTCTGAGAAGAACAACTTTGTTTGAAATGAACCTTTTCATCAAGATTTTTCCTGATATGATACCCATTTGTGTACACCAACTAGCAGTATGCATGTAGTGATCTTCAATGTTTACAGGCCTAATATCAAAAACTAAATTTGTGTTTCTCAGATTCTACTTAAACCTCTCAACATTGACAATGTGGAAAGTGATTCTACTTGTCAAATATTGTTTTCGTTTATCAAAGTTTGATTTAAAAACTCTTGCATTTTTGAATCTTATATTTTTTAATACTTACCAACAAAATGTCTTTCCAAGTACTTCCCTGGGTACACTAAGATCTCCTGTGTTTTGTTGAAAACAACCCCCCGGGTTGGGAAAACCAAAATGATTTCATTGGAA
>CM032666.1:17549272-17566209 GCA_019095985.1 Streblospio benedicti | reverse complement strand
CTGCTCTGGTCCTGGGTGGTGTAGGAGATTATCTCCATCCAGGTGAGTAGGAAGCCTATGATAACAACCTGATCCTAAACAATACTGGTCATAATATGCTTCGGATTAGGTTCTCAACATGCGCATAATATTCTAGATGTATACTCATTATATGAACTATTGATATTTCAATGGCTATGCGACAGGACGAATGTGATGGCGAATTTGCATCCATTCTTGACAAGAGAGCATTGGTGGATTAGACTGCATGGTCAAAATACCATTGGATCGACCATGGTTCGCGACCATAATAGAAGGGAGAAACGGTGAGAGTCCTAATTTATTCCATACACTATCTTGCAGAGAGCAGCCAGAACGTCTCCCTCCACTCACAACTGAATCCGCCTGCTCTTTCTAGCTCTGTGCAAACTGATATTCGTCACAAAGACACTGTGCTGCCCCAGAGTGGAATTGATGATTATCTTGTTCCACGTATGTAGTGCATCCATAGTAACAGTTTAATTTTGAGCAATGCTCACCTAAACATATTCAATGTTTATAACCACACATAATATTATTATAGATAAATCGATTAGATATAAAAAACAAAATAGACCTGAAACACTGATGTCTGTATTCCTGTTGTCATTCTTACAGAAAGCCACCAGAACTCCTCTCTCCTCACTCACCAGTCAGATCAGCCTGGACCAGTGAGCCCCAGTAACCAGAGGTCTGGGACGGTCGACTCCGCCTACTATGAGATACCACGTGATGGCTATAATGATCCTCAGAGGAAACTCCATGGCTACTATGCCAATGTCAGCACATTCCAGTAAATGAATCTAACATTGCTATGCATTGCCGTGTAAAGAAATGGCCTCTGATTTGCAAAAGGTATTGCTAGGGCACACTGTTCTGCATCTAAACTATCAGATATGAGAAGATTTTGTAACATTCTGCAAACTTTGTGTGTGCTATGTATGATACATATATATTATCATACAGAGAGAAACACGTTGCAGAAGTATTTCTCAGACGGTCAATCTCTGGAGGATTGTGACACTCTCATTGGTAGAGGGTAGGATTCAATTTCAGACCACCATTATTTTCATAGAAAAAAAGAATAAGATCCCATTTTATCCTAGACAGATTCTCAGATCCTTTCCTTTATATTTCTAAATATTTAAGACCCTGGATTTACTTTGATATAATCATTGAGTTAATTGAATTTTTTTACTTCAACATCTGTGTGTTGTAATAAATTTAGAGTGTGACCTTACTTTGACAAATCCAAATTTTCTGACAAACAATTGTCCTAATTGGAAA
Source organism: Streblospio benedicti (assembly GCA_019095985.1). Classification (NCBI taxonomy): domain Eukaryota; kingdom Metazoa; phylum Annelida; class Polychaeta; order Spionida; family Spionidae; genus Streblospio; species Streblospio benedicti. Next base: position 17,564,904 of record CM032666.1, on the reverse strand, counting down.
GAAGATACAGTCTTTTTTATTTGAATATTAAGAATATCATTTGAATATTAAGAGATGTTAAGAAAGATGTGTGATGGATGTCACTTTATGTACATTATGTTTTTCTCTTTCCTTTCCTTTCTTCATTTACTTGTATTTGGAGGGTGATTTACTTATGCATGTATATTCGAATACTACTGAAAATATGTTTATCACATGTCAGATTAATGAATAATCATATGACTGGACTGAATATTATTTTAGTTGGTTAGATGCATGTCTTATATAAAAGATATTTGATTGAACAGAAAATGCAGGATGAACTGAAAAAATATTAAAAGTCCTTTTAGGAAGTTGTCAGCTCATATCTAACCATTGTCAAGAGAGACGATTATTTAATTTCGTTTAATGTAAGGACCATTACAAAGGCAGTGTGATTGCGTCCGCATGGACCCAGACAAGATGAGTGCAGGGAACTCAGGGTTGTTTGATTATATGATCTATCAAAATGTGTGTAGATTAAAAGCATAACTCTTTCTTTGTTGTTGTTATCTGACCCAGACATAATTATCATATGAATGTATTTGTACCACATACAGGTCATGAAATGAAAAGATTACATAAAACGATTGGGGTCAAAATGGACCACCATTGTACTGATTAAGGTAGTTAATAACGTGAATAATCAAGAGAGAAAAAAACAACTTTAACTAAAAAAATGGGCTCAGGCAGTATTTGGCTCTTGACCACCGGGCTATAATGTCATGATGAGGTTTAAAACGAATCCGTGGATATTTATTTTGTTACCCCAATTATTTCTGTAGTAATGCTTTGAAATATGAAATAAATTCTTCATGTCAATATAATGCGAGAGGAAGTATAATTCTACCCAAATGGAGAAATCATTTACATATTTGTTCATAAATGTAGCATAAAGAGGTTCTGCAAACAATCACTTATGCAAGTTTTAGGACACCAAACAAGATGGCGGCGGCAAACACCTGCAATCTAGTCTCTGTTGTCACGCGTTTCCGCCATGGATAGGACGACTAGGATGCTGGTCGTCACTTTCTGGATTATTGCCATCACGTCTGACCAAGGTGGGTCCCATGGGTGTTTTGTTAGTTTTATAATTTTTATAAATTTTGTTATTGGTTGAAAAAGGTTAACGTGGTACTGGACAGTAAAGGGGTGCATTATGTTTACACCCACTCTAAAGGCTATAATCAGCTGGGATCACCAGTGGTGAATAGTGTTTGTTACCCGTTTTAGTAGATAATATTTACTTCCTGTTTTGTTTTGTAAAAACATATAATATTATACTTAAAAGCATGTTTCGTATTTTACTCTGGTTTGATAGATTTTTAGGACCTAAAATATTCAATATCTTTTTTTAAATGGAAGGCAACCTACATCAAATTTATACTTTATTAGAAGCTTTTTATAAGATCTTTCCATATGATACAACAATATTGCTTTAAAATTTTGTATTTAGCTCTATGTAAATGGTGTGTTCACACATGCCTCGCGTTTTGAATCATAAATCTCAAACGAGCAAGGCGACATGAGTAAATTTTTTTGATTGACATCTACACACTTTAAACTTTTTTTTTTTTTTTTTTTTTTTTTTAAATAGTATTTTGTGCGCCCTTGTCTTGAAACTATGAGAATTGTTCTGGGTTGTCTAGACCGTGACGTCCGATCGAAAAAGTTTTACTGCTGCTAAGGAGCTTTGAGATATCACCACTTTCAGTTGGATAACCACGCACTCAAACCGTCCAGCCCCCCCACCAACTTGCAAACACATTGATCCCTCCTGCACCATCGTATATTGCCGGGGAGGGGGGGGGGGAGGGTTCACTCAACTTTTTGAAATGTTGATGGGGGGTCGGTTAACTTTTTTCTTCGAGCTCCGAAAAATGGACGACCACCCTCCCCCGGTATCGCTATTGGTGATCGTTCCCTTAATATCAGGGGGAGCCCCACTGCCGAAATGTTCAGCAGGAATGCAAACGCGAGACGCACGATTTAAATTGTCAAGTAAGAAAAATCGAGTATTGATTTTTGTTTTTGACATAAGTCTAATCCAAACGACAGATATTTTCCCACATAAAAGCTACCATTCATCCTTACTCAATTATTTAATTATTTTTCTTCTGTATCCTATATGTTTAAATAGTTAAGAAAATCAAATTTTAGATTTTAAGTATGTATTTCGCATAGTGGAAAGGTGCCTTTTCATACTATAACCTCTGGTACAGTAACAAGAATGCGAATACTTCTCTACATAAATCTACCTACAGTATTGAAATTCAAAATCTAAAATTTGATTTTATGAACTTTTTGATCAACAGATAGAAAAACAGAAATGAAAGAAACAAATGAAACTACATGTTGTTCACTACATGACCAGCCTTTTATATTGACATCCACTAAATTTCACTAAACGTATCATATCTATGTATCCCGCAGCCCTCGTGTGGACATTTATACATTTTTACACATAGACATATTTACACATTAAACATAATCTCATTGCAATCTATAAAAACAACAACACGTAGGCTCTGAGGGCTTAGACAATAGCAGAAGACAAACAGGTGCGTGCACTGGGCATATAGACCCAGGTCTCCAGTTGTGGCAGCATTGCTGAGAGACAGCGATCAAACTTGATCATTTTTACACTTGATATTCCAATAAGCTCTAGGGATCAGACACAGCGAGTCAACGTACTAAACTTGTGTTATGTTTGAGGTGTGTGCGTGTTTGTGTGTGTGTGTGTGTGTATGTATGTGTGTGTGTGTGTGTGTGTGTGTGTGTGTGTGTGTGTGTGTGTGTGTATGTGTGTGTGTGTGTGTGTGTGTGTGTGTGTGTGTGTGTGTGTGTGTGTGTGTGTGTGTGTGTGTGTGTGTGTGTGTGTGTGTGTGTGTGTGTGTGTGTGTGTGTGTGTGTGTGTGTGTGTGTGTGTGTGTGTGTGTGTCTGTGTGTGTGTTCACTACCGTCTGCCTATCATTGGTTCATGGCTTTCTTTTGTCCTCTGTATAGGAAGATACAGGAACTATCTGAAAACTTGGCTCAATGCCACCAGACCGGCATCCACGAGGAGAAAATCGTCCTACCTATCACAGGCAGTGCTCAGTCGTGCTAGATGACTGAAACACGACGTATGTGATGGGCACTAGTTATGTAATCATGGTATCAAGCAGGGACGTCATGTTGCAAACTGTAACAAAACTATTGAAACGACCTGGAAAAGTCCTTCTGCCAAAATTAGATACATGTGATGGGCACTACGTATATAATCAGTGTACCATGTTAGAATGTTTCCTTTCAAGCAGTATTCAAACTGCTGCACAAAATGTCAAAAATGGACCCAAAATGATGCTGTTGAAATTGAACAAGTTATCACAAAAAATGGTATCTCGGACAATAAAAAATTTAAATGATAATAAGTAATTATCACAGATAAATGTAATATATGTTATCACATCAATAGTTTGACAATAAAACATCTTATATAATGTATAAACATGGACAAACATCAGTAATTGTCTAAAATGGCAAATCATGACAAATGAATAATTGAATTAAACATACCATTATTCAGTTACTACAATTTCCATTAATCAAATCTCTCACTTTCAAGAATACAATGATGAACTGCTGGAAAATGATATTTATTTATTTAATTCATACAATGACAATAAATGGATAAATGAATTATACATATAATGTCCGCCCATAAAAACTTAATATAAACATAGAAACTTGATAGAATTCATATAAAATGTGTATGGTTACATCTAAAGTTTGTCTTTCAGTTACTAAAGTTTTGCCATGGTTGTTTTGTTTGCATCCCTTGCCAGAAGGTAATCTCACTTACAAATGTGTGTGGAAAATTGATATTCACATGCCAATAGGTCCCTACTCTACGCGTTACATGTATATTATGCAATTCCTTTGTGTGCAAGCAACAAAATATTGTTCTGTTCTGTTTCAGCTGCACAATCAGCATTGGCAATGACCACATCAGAACCTTCAGTCTTCCAGACCACCACAGCAGCACAATACACGACTTCACAACCCCCCGCAACATCACAACCAATCACAACATCAGAACCCACCACAACATCAGAACCCACCACAACATCAGAACCAATCACAACATCAGAACCAATCACAACATCAGAACCCACCACGACATCAGAACCCACCACGACACCAGAACCAACCAAAACATCAGAGCCCACCACAACATCAGAACCCACCGTGACATCAGAACCCACCACAAGATCAGAACCAACCGCAACATCAGCATTGGCAATGACCACGTCAGAACCTTCGGTCTTCCAGACCACCACAGCGGCACAATACACGACTCCACAACCCCCTGCAACATCACAACCAATCACAACATCAGAAACCATCACAACAGCAGAATCCACCACGACATCAGAACCCACCGTGACATCAGAACCCACAACAAGATCAGAACCAACCACAACATCAGAACCAATCACAACATCAGAACAAATCACTGCATCAGAACCAACCACAAAATCAGAACTCACCACAAGATCAGAACGAATCACTGCATCAGAATCCACCACGACATCAGAACGAATCACAACATCAGAACGAATCACTGCATCAGAACCAACCACAACATCAGAACCAACCACAACACCAGCGTTCATCACAACACCAAAGCCCACCACCACAACAGAGTCCACCACCACAACAGGGTCCACCACAACATCAGGGCCCACCACAACACCTGTGTCCGCCACAACATCTTGGTCCACCATAACATCAGGGCACACCACATCAGGGTCCATCACAACATCTGGGTCAACCACAACACCTGGGTCCACCACAACACAAGGGTTCACCACAACACAAGGGTCCACCGCCCCAACATCAGGCCCCACCACAACAGGGTCCACCACAACACCAGAGTCCACCACAACATCAGGGTCCACCACAACATCAGGGTCCACCACAACATCAGGGTCCACATTCACCACAACACCAGGACTGATGACCTCAACGTCCCCAGAAACCACGACCAACACGCCCAGAGAATCCACAAGCACCACAACATCCGGATCCACAACCACCCAAGCTGATACGACAGGTATGCTTGCACAGTTTTATCTTTACGATCTTTACGTAATATATTATGTAGATGTACATCTACAAGGTGTGCTATGTATATGCTGCTATTTGAAAATAAATGCTTTGTATTTATAGAAATGTATATTCTTATAGTATTTATTATGAATGCATATTTTCAGCCCCACCAGTTGTGACATCTATACGACCTCTGCAAGGGATTGCGGCAGGCAATACAACTATAACAGTTTCCGGAACCGATTTTCTATCTCAGATAACACTATATTTGGGTGAACTACAAATCACAAATGTGCCATTAAATTCAACAGTCATTTACCTTAAAACACCAGCAGTAGAAGATGACAGCATCTTAAACTCGCCATTACCAATAGCGATCCAATTCGAAGGCATGGCAAAATCCACTACATCTTACAGCTTCACGTACAAGTCTAACCCCACCATAACCAATTTGCGCCCTTTGGAGACACTCTCTTCAGGCGGTACCACCCTCACCGTGACAGGAAGCTCTCTAGATGCAGTTGGTGACCCACAACTAGAGGTCATAGTTGTACACACTGTCAGTAACCTGGTGAACAGCAGTTCTGCTCATGCATCTCCTTGTGTTGCGGCATCCGGAGAGGAAATGCAATGTATTTATCCTGAAATAGACATTCCTGCACAATTCATTAAGAAGCCTCGAAAGACGCGCAATACTGCAGAATCTGCTGCAGAAGACTCAGACTTGGTGTTTGAATTGGAAAATGAACGACTGGATATATACTTGAGTTTCCTACTAGATGGAGATAAGTCTTATAAGAATGTGAGTGAAGCTTTGCCCGAGCTGCCCCCATTGAAAGTTTATGTCCAACTGCCTGAATTTGAGCCTTTTGAAGAAGTCTGGATCTACAAACCGGATTCTAGGATCGCAATCAATGGGAAAAGACTAGATCGAGGCTTAGAGGCCAGTGATTACATGGTCATGGTCGGTGTAGTTGGTGTCTGCAGTGAACTGGATCTCTCTTCCAATGAAATCACTTGCATTCTTCCCAAGCCGGAGGGTGTTTTCAACAAAACACAGGAGATCTTAGTGTACCCAGGGAAGTACTTGGACAGACATTTTGTTGGTAAGTATTAAAAATATAAGATTCAAAATGCAAGAGTTTTTAAATCAAACTTTGATAAACGAAAACAATATTTTGGACAAGTAGAATCACTTTCCACATTTTCATCTTGAGAGGTTTAAGTAGAATCTGAGAAACACAAATTTAGTTTTTAGATATTAGCCTGTAAACATTGAAGATCACTACATAATACTGCTAGTTGGTGTACACAAAATGGGTATCATATCAGGTAAATCTTTGATGAAAAAGGTTCATTTCAAATCGTGTTGTTCTTCATAGAAAAACAATACAATTTCATTTTCAAAGTCACTCATCCCCGTAAGTAGTTCCATCTTTCCTATAGGTAAGGTGAAATACCCCGAGGATGATCTGCTAATGTACTATGTGATAGCGGGGTCAGTGGTGGGGTCGGTGGTCATCCTCGCCGTGACCATCCTGGTAGTTACCCTCTGTGTCCGAAGAAGAAACAGCGCTACGCACAACAGAAACAAGGTACACTGTAATATTGTAGTTAGAAACATGATCAGTAGTAATGTTAAGAATTATCATTGATGAGATGTCCTCATTAGCAAAAACCAACTTATGGAGAACGTAAAGGAAACATCCAGGCAGATAGACCTCTGTAAAAGAAAGAGGCGTGACCGTAATGGAAATGGTGCTGAACATTGCAATAATTTATGTGTAGATCATGGGATAGTCTGATCCTTTATAAACCATCTCTAATGCACTTGCCTGACTTTCACTTCAAGTCGCGCCACCTAGGATTGGGGGATTACCTCCATCCAGCCCACGCTGCCACAAATCACGCCAATGTATTGGCCCAGGGCGATAATCCTCATCCAGGTAACGCTGTAACAACCTTCTTTTAAACAGTGATACACTTGTATATTTAACAATTAGGTTGTCAACTTATACATGTAAGTGTTTGTTTAATTTGATACGTATTACCAGCATTATTAATGTTTGAATACTTATGCAATAGGGTGAATTTGACCTCTAGTCCAGAATTGCTGCTTTCTCGTCCAGAGGGCAAATGGGTGATTTTGAAAACAAGGCCGAAATGCGCATCGAGTCCAGTCATGTGTGGACACGTTAGGGCCGCTTGACATAGTCAAATGAAAGCTTAGGGTTGAAAAACCTGTCTTCAGCTATGTCAGAATAGTGTTAGGAGCTTGCTTGCCATAGGAAAGTGAGAGAAGAATATAATTGGATCTATGATAGAAGGCTGAAAACTATGACAGTATCTTTCTTACTCTATACTGCAGAGAGAAGCCATAACGACCCGCTCCACAGCCAGCTGGACCAGCTTGCTCTTGCTACCTCTGTTATCCAGCATAACGACACCATGCTTGTCCATGGCGGAGTGGGTGATTATCTTGTTCCTCGTAAGTAAATCACCTATATATGTAGCTAGTAACATCTTGATTTTTAAAAACCGAGCACTCGTCCTAACATACTTAAAGGTCAACATCACATTTATACATTGTACTGATTAAGGTAGTTAATAACGTGAATAATCAAGAGAGAAAAAAACAAATCTTTAATTAAAAAAAAAAATGGCTCAGGCAGTATTTGGCTTTTGACCAATTCGGCCATAATGTCATGATGAGGTTTAAACGAATCCGTGGATATTTATTTTGTTACCCCAATTATTTCTGTAGTAATGCTTTGAAATATGGAATAAATACTTCATGTTATTATAATGCGAGAGGAAGTATAATGATATAAAATGGAGAAATCATTTACATATTTGGTCATAAATGTAGCATGAAGAAGTTCTGCAAATAACCACTTATGCAAGTTTTAGGACACCAAACAAGATGGCGGCAGCAAACACCTGCAAACTAGTCTCTGTTGTCACGCGTTTCCACCATGGATAGAACGACGAGGATGCTGTTCGTCACTTTCTGGATTATGGCCAGCACGTCTGACCAAGGTGGGTCCCATGGGTGTTTTGTTAGTTATATATTTTTAGATAAATTTTGTTATTGGTTGAACATAGTTAAAAGGTTGGTTTTTTTTAATCGTATTTCGTGCGCTCTTGTCTTGAAACTATGAGAATTGTTCTGGGTTGTCTAGACCGTCAAGTCCGATCGAAATGTTTTATTGCTGCTAAGGAGTTTTGAGATATCACTTTCATTTGGATAATTACGCACTCAAACTGTCCCAGCTCCCCACAGCTTGCAAACACATTGGTTCCTCCTGCACCATTGTATATAGCCGTATACTCCAAGAAACCAAACCCTGGAGTAATCACCACGCAAATGAAAATACCATTTTGTGCTATCATCAAAGAGACCTTCAATGAAATTATGCAACATGCAGATAACACATGCAAAGTACTGTCTCTCTAAAAGAATTATATAGCGATTAAGAATTTTACGTCATATAAAATTTTAAAATCATCTCCCTATATGCATATCATTGACTTCCGTAACTCAAGAGTTACGTTAGTCCCTTTAGCACATTGATTATATCACAGTGCATTATAAAATGTGAAACGTAGTATAAGATTCAAGAGAGATCTTTAAAAATGATGTTTTCTCCCATTTATTTTGGCTAGAATTTAATTTAAAATATATGATCCAAAAATGTGTAAATAAATATCTATAACTAATCAATGTAAGAAATGTATCTATCCATCTATGCACACACATAATATATATATATATATATATATATATATATATATATATATATATATATATATATATATATATATATATATATATATATATATATATATATAAAATATATAAGTTCATAAATAAGTATATATTAAATTATTTATGTAGATAAAAAAGTAAATAAATTTTTGTTCAAATGTACATTTTCAATTTAGCAGATAAAAAAAAATAAATTTTTTTTTATTCCAAATGTAAGAAGTTGTTAATTTAACTGTCTTAATAAAAAAGAAAAACAATGTATGCGTGTTTTCTCAATCAATCAAATATTTTTTATTATTATTAAATCAAAATCATACTTTATTCAATTTTGATTGAACTGTATAAACAAATCTTCCCTTAACCAGTCCCTCTGTCTTTGATTCATTTAATTTTAAAAAATGGAGCGACATTAAACTTTAGGGGTAAGTCACTAGTAACATTCCGCAATGTGCCTGCTAACTAACTTGGTATTTGGGGTATTGATGTATTTTGTCTGGCCATACTCGCATTCAAAACGCTGCAAAGTGTGTTTGTCATTCCGACATATTGTCTTCACAACATCCATGACACGTAATTAGGTATAGTAATACTTTTTGCTTTTTGCAACAGAGGAGACTTCTTTGGTCTTAAATTATTTACCGTTGATGGCGATCTTAACTTTTGATTACATTCTATGATATGTGCACAAGTACCACACCTTTTATCTCCACATTTGTAGCTTCCGCATTCATTAGTCCGTTTGGAGTGAAATGCAGCTTTAGTAAGAAGGTTCTTAATGTTAGTGGTTGGCGTAGCTGGTAACATATTTACAGTCGGAGAGAACACTTTTTCATTCTGTTATTTGTATTCAATAACTGAATTGAAGATTTCACAACTGGAACAAGATTTGGGTTATGAGGATTGTAGGTATGAACATATGGTAATATATTCTCTCTAGGTCTGTCTTTACAGTTCGAAGGACACTTTTGGGTATTGCTTTTAGCCTTTTTTATCCATCTTCAATTAACCTTTTAGGATATTTTCTATCAAGAAAGAATTGTTTCATTTCTTGTAAAGTGAAATTCTAACTTTTCACAGTCATCAATTATAGTGCATAATCGTCGTGCTTGTGCACGGTATGCTGTTCTTTGTATGGCGAGGGTGGCAACTAGAGAGAATATATTTACCATATGTTCATACCTACAATCCTCATAACCCAAATCTTGTTCCAGTTGTGAAATCTTCAATTCAGTTATTGAATAATAATAGAAGCTATTTACATTGAACTAAAACTATATTGAATACTCATCTGCACAAGGTTTATACATTATATATACAGTTTACAACTATCCTTTTGTACTAGTTTTTATAAGCTCACATTGATAGAAGAGGAAAATGGTGAGCTTGCCTTTCTGGATACGGCAACATCGAAGAAAGATGATGGTAGTCTCAAACTCAAGATCTACCGTAAGCCGACACACACCGACCACCTATTTGTGGGCCTTAATGTGCCTTTTTAAATTGCTCTTATCTGAAAATGCACTTTTGCACAAAGGGCATAAAAATGGTTTGTCCCTCATGGTTCTTTTATGCCGTGAAATATTGGTAGAACTAATTTTCTTTCCACATATTGTGCATTCCACTTTATCGCCATCACCGTGAACACTCTTTTCATGACTTATCAGATTTTTTTTGTGTGCAAAACTTTTTTCACATGTCGAACATTTATGGTTTTTTATCTGAAAAAAAAAAAAAAACGCACCAAAATAATAAGACATGAACTTAAAAACTATTAGGTTAGAAACCTACAAATGATAAATATGGGACGAAAAAAAGACATTATACAAGTAGGGTTAGAGACAAGGAAAGATTTTGTGTGATAGATGTGCTATCTCTCACCCCAACAGAGAGATGAAAAGATGAAATTAATGCCATATTGGCCAGACTGTGAAAAACTAATTCTGTTTGCTTATAAGTTATTACATTTTTAAATTTTGGAGATTTTATCTTTTTGCAATGAACTACAATTCACTTGTTTATTCTCACAATACATTTGTTAAGCAATGAAGACTAGACTCACCCCAATATGTTGCATTTGATGGCTTTCTATGTGCTGCTTCACCATGAAACCTTTGCCGCAGATCTTGCATGTGTATCGTGGCTTGAGCAGGTGCTCCATTCGCTTGTGGAGTTGCATTCCCGAATCTGATTTAAACACCTTTGTACAGATATCACATATCCTAACAGTACCAGTAGCAGTACCATCCTGAGCTTTCTTTCCAGGGGTGCTGACTAACGGGGCAGCCGTTGGTATGAAAATACTGCCGTCATGACCGGCCAAAATGGATTCACCTGAAATAATAGTCAATGATCCATAATTCAACCATAAATGCATCTTGTGTTGAAATTATGAGTATAGTATATGTTGCAGTCAGGCATTGATCATCTATTAACTGTAACATTATATTTAAAAAATCATTGTACTTTGGTTGTGTTAAGCAAATTACTATGTTAAGCCCAGTATGTTGGGTGGTATGTTGGCTAGATAATACATTTGTTTTGATAAAATAAATGTTGCTAGTGGTGATAGGAATTTTTCGCACAATAGAATAACATATGAACCATTAACTTCACTAATCTCCAAATACGTTTTGTTCTGTCTATGAAACCTGAGCCAAAATATATCATTGATTATACAAGTGGAACATTCAATGCGGCAACAACAAAACAAAACTGCAATAATAATGAACAACAAGCTTACATGTCACTAAAGATCTACAGCTGACTGTCTGAAAACATAGGCATATAGCCTACTATTAGATATAAAACACTTAACAATTTTTTGGTTCTGGGCTCAAATTACTTTATGAACATTATAAACTATATGCAATATTCATGAAAGATAGATTTTGACACTATCATCTGCGACACGTATTTTAAACATTTTGTCTGCACATATATTCTGTATTTTTACCTCATGAGAGGAACTGTTGTTATTGGCTTCATCCAACATCTCCATCAACCTTGGGGAACTCCCTCCACATGCGAAAATCCAAAAATGGCCGCCAACGCTATTATGAAAATCTAACTTTTTGTGTATTTGACTTACAAGCATGTATAGTACCTCAATTTTATGGTTTTCAGGTGTAAGGAATTCAATTTTTTGTGCTTTCAAATTGATTTGACCTCATTTTGACCTTCAAATCCAAGATGGCTGCCACTGTAGAGTAAAAAATGTTGATGGACTCGGACATTTTGCCTAACAAACAAATGTTTGCACAGAAACCTTCCATATGGTCCCCTAGAGCTCAGAAAAAAATTCAACCAGATTCAACCTTGGGGAACTCCCTCCACATGCGAAAATCCAAAATGGCCGCCAACGCTATTATGAAAATCTAACTTTTTGTGTATTTGACTTACAAGCATGTATAGTACCTCAATTTTATGGTTTTCAGGTGCAAGGAATCCAATTTCGGTGCTTTCATAATAATTTGACCTCATTTTGACCTTCAAATCCAAGATGGCTGCCACCATCTGTATAAAACATAAGATTCTTTGTAATTTTATGGTATTTACACAAAGAAATCATCTTTGACACACATGTAATGATCTGAAGAACAGGCAATTGGCGACTCCACCTCAGATCAACAGAAGAGATTCTACCCTATTTTTCTTCTGCAGGACACAATTATTATACTAGGTGCTGCCGCTTTTATCTTCATGATTGCAAGGATTTATGCCCCTGTCTGATTACTCTGATAGAAGATGGACTATTCACGATCCGTTTGAACGATAAGCTACACTGGAGTGTGGCAATTGATATGGCAATTGAGCATGAGATCATGTAAGACCCAGGGAGTGTTGATTAACATCACCCATAAGGATTCTGCTAGAACCAAATGGCTGTTGACTGCCCACATTGTCAGTCAGTATACAGATGCTCTATGTGATATTACAACTACATACGCGGGCACATGGTCTGACCGGCAAAAGGAAATGAATCCCTCTTCAGTAAAACAAGATCACCAGGATCTCCTACAGTTTGTTCCATTCCTCCAGCACGACAACCCATTCACAGTAAAAAAAATGATGTGTTGAAAAATGTAGCAACTGATGTCATTGCTGATGAAAGGGGGAATGCATATGAGGCTGTTAAAATAGGTCAAGCAGTTCATGAACGCCTGAATGATCAGAAACTGGGAGATGTTGTTTTGAAGAAGGCTGACAAAGTGACAACATTTGCTGTCATGAGAAAGGCAGTACATGTTGTTGGAGAAGAAGTGAAAATGTCACCAGCAGAACTTTATCATCGTCTACTCTCGGCAGAATGTACTGGTGGGCCTCCAGACCAAAGTGTGTTTTCTCATGAGTTAACAACTACAGCTCCAGCTTTGTTTAATGATGATGGAAGCATGCGTCGTTCAGCAAAGTCTGCTCTCGCAAGACACGTTTTCAAACTTCACCCTGAGAGATCAGACAGTCACAGAATCAGCAGCATATGTGTATGATGGTTGTGCTCTTTTACACAGAATTGCTTGGCCAAAAGTGGGTACGATCAGTGCAGTGTGTGATTCTTTTAACTCTTCAGTGAGTGACGGACATATAGAAGTAGTGTGGGTCATCTTTGACACCTATGATACAGTATCAACCAAAGATCCAGAACAAAAGAGACGTAGACTGAAACTTCAGCAATGTGCTGATATTGATGTCACACATAGCACACCAGTACCCAGTGACAAGCGATCATTCTTATCCAACAAGAAGAATAAACAGAAGCTCATCAATCTGCTGTCACAACATCTGGCGAACAAAGCTATATCCGTGGAACAGGCAGGAGATGAAGGCGATGCAGATGTGATATATGTCATTTGCAAGAAAGCTATACAAATGGGAGAAACTCACCAAAGGGTTTGTAATGGCTGATGACACTGATATTCTGGTTTTACTCATTTACCATGTACCCCTTGAATCTGACATATTCCTCTGTAGAAGTGCAAACACTGTTTCCATAAAAAAACAAGGAATTGCTAGGGAGAGAAATGTGCTTGTGCCTTCCATTTATTCATGCTATGGTAGGTTGTGGCAAAACATCCTCTCTGTATGGATTGGGCAAGCTAAAAGTTTTTGCGACGTTACAATCATCCCAGAAGATCCGTTCCAATGTGCTTATATTTGGTGACATAAATGCTTCAGAAGATAAAATAGCTGAAATTGGAGAGCAATGTGTTGAGACTTTATATACTGGTCAGAATGTAGCTTCCATTGGGTTGGACAAGGTCACGGCAATTTTGTTTGTCGCTTTAAGTTTCAAACAAGATGACATTATTGCCATTACCTCTGCACAACAAGGTGGGTCTTGGAGATATTATTGTAGGATTTGCGATGTGTATACGTCCTGGTTATATTCAAAGTTTAATGTCTGCATCTAAATCGCGAGTCTGAACATGTCTATCTTCAAGCTATATGACTCGTCTTGGTGTCATCTGGACCTCTGTACGAGAAGAAAGTTTTACATTTAGAGGTTTTAATGTAGTTTTTTTTATATAAATGGATTACTCTGGAAACATGATATACTGGTATTTGAAAGACTATTGTGGGTAATCATACAGATGATGATGAAGATGGTAATGAAGAAAATGATATGCTTCTGTGGCCGAATGGATAGGGAGTTGGACTCGTGACTAGAAGGTCGTGGGTTCGATTCCCGATCGGGTCTGGTGGTAGGTGTTGAGCAAACTCAATCCTAGCAGGTGTCACACTGCTCCGTGGTACCTACAGTTAAATAGGTACAGGTCAGGCGAGTGAACACCACTGTGAGTGATAAGCACGTCTGCGCTGCGGTAGCCAAAAGATGTGCTGTATGCTCCCCTGGGAGTTGAGAAAGATATAGTGTGACAATGATGCCAATGACCTGGTGTGAAATTTAAAAGTCGCGAGAGCAAAATACTTGGATCATGACTATAAACCACCACATTTGCATTTACATTTATTGATGATGAATATGCAGATAGGTATGTATGTTTTGATGTAATCTATGATCTCCTTCATTTGATGACCATGTATAATACGGCAGGAAATACGGATAACTGTTTACGGAAATATAGAGCATCCTACCAAGACGACATTTGAACAGACATCAATTTTCCGTGGCACTCTTGGGGATATTTACAAATCAAACACATTCCCATTTGAACAGATTAAAACCAGGAAGGCATTGAAAGACAAACATTCACATGCATTACACATACAGACCAGGGCCGTCCGTTGTGACAGGATCGCTGAGAGGTGATGATCCATCAAACTTGATCAATGTTTACCCTGACTATTCCAGGCATCAGACACATATAGAGTACGGCTATTTGCTATTGCAGGTGTATGTATTCAACAGAAACCCTCAGATTATCGTCGCTGCATGGGAATCTGTTTACACTACCCATTGCAGTGTTGTATTATCTACATGGGTCTGAAATGAAGGAAACACACACACACACACACACACACACACACACACACACACACACACACACACACACACACACACACACACACACACACACACACACACACACACACACACACACACACACACACACACACACACACACACACACACACACAAGCACAAACACACACATTTATATATATAAAAAGTCTGCCCACCATGGGAATAAAACCAATCAGCAACCAATCACAGAGAGTGCAGTGCCTTCCCACAGCTCAGTCGTGATGATTGACAGCTGCACTAAAATCACCCTGACTTTCCGATTGGCGG
>CM032666.1:17533084-17549172 GCA_019095985.1 Streblospio benedicti | reverse complement strand
AAAAGGGGGTTCGCCCCCGGGCCATTTTAAATTGTTAAGGATTTTTCACCCCAAACCCCCCTTTTTTTCTGCCCCAAAATTTTAATTTTTCCCCGTTTTTTTTCCCCAAACTTTTTTTTTTTGTCATTGATTAATTTATTTTTGGGATCTCAGAAGAGCGGGTTTCTCTGCAATTACTTACCGCCATCAAAGACATTTCTTATTTTCGTCTTTCATTTTGAAATAATATACCCGAGCAGGTGCCAATTAAGTGAACTAAGTAAGTTTATTTTATCTACCAATTACATAAGCTGACCCGTGGACGTAAAAGGGTCTACTTATATTAGAAGCACTATTCAGGGCGACTAGCGTACAACACAATGCGTTCAACGTATACTTTGATAGTCTACCCTTCAATAATGACGTTGATGAAAAAGAACAAAAACATTGATGGGTTTAAATAAAATTTACACTTGAGGATCTCCATAACAGGGAGTTTCTGTAATTACGCACCGTCATCAATAATATTTGTCATATATTCTCCTTTTATTTTGACATAAGATACTAAAAATGTTGCCAATTCTATTTCACAAAGACATGTTTGTTTATGATAACTTATTACATAAGCGGCCTGTTTTATCGCTCGTACACTTTGTTACCTGTACCAGTATAATTAAATATTGCAACATTTCTATATCAAGGTTAAAGGCGCAACAATGTATAAAAAAAATCTGTTACAATTTTCAAATCAATAAAAAAAAATCGGCCTAGATCTGTCGTCCGTGAATGTATTAGATCTATAAAAAGTAGATCTACTCCAATAGCAAGTACTGTCAAATTTCAGTATCCAGCAGGCTAAGTAGAAGCAATGTCGGAGTTTGTGTATGTTTATGTTAAATTCGTTCATGACATGGGATATTATACAGTTGGCAGTTGGCATTTCATTTGATTGTTAATGCAAGAGACGGATTATATATACCAACGACACATGTACAATAATGTTGCTGTAGTTTGCTAAAATCAAGAACAAATGGAAATAACCCTGTTCACTGCAGTAATACACGAATAGCCTTTGATCTATATAGTCATATTATAGAGAAGGGATATTTTCTTCAGAGAGCTTTTTTTGACATTTTCTTAAGAGAAATCATAACTCTCGTGCATTAATATGAATAGGCAATGCCTAAGACAGGCGCAGCATGTTTATACTCTAGAGATTAGAAAAGTAAAACTAAATTTGTATGCAAGACTATTTATATGGTAGAACTTTATAACTTCAATAAAAACATTTGGGGTATTTTATTACAAAATGAATGGTCTCTTCTACTTGTTGGTAAATTATGGTAAGTCCATAAAAATCATAATATTATAAGAAATATTCCAAAAATCAACATACAATGCTGCTGTGTATTTAGACAAGATAAAATATGATTTGTGACTTATTTGATGGACTAGTTCATGCTAGGGCTAAACAAAATTGGAAGTATTACAGCACGTTGGCAAATCAGTGAATGCCTAATTGCTTTTATCAATTCTGCCACTATATGACCTCATCTTTTAAATTACTGTTCTCTTAATGAAAATCATGTACATGTATGACACACTGGAATAGTGCTACTTAAGATAACATATAATTTTAATTGGTTTAAAATTAAAAAGCATGTGTGATGTCTTTTGTGCGGACATCAACTTTATTCCACTAATTTTTTGGCTTGTAACATTTTTTTCCTTAGGACATTATTCTGTAAATTATTGGAAATCATCCATGCTAAAATGCCACACCCACATGAGAATTTTTGCATCTTCATAGCTTGTAAAGATAGCTAACAGTTCCACATCAAGCATCTTGATTAATGGCCCTAATATAGTTAATTGTTTTTTTTTTGTTAATTGTTAATTGTTTCTAAAAGCATATATAAACACAGCTGTTCCAATCATAGCCCATTTGCCTCTTAACAATATGGCTACACAGTTAAAAGCCAGATATGTTCAATTTTTTTATATAAGTGTGACTGTTGGGCACATCTTTACTTATGAAGATGCACAAAATTCTCATGTGGGTGTGGCATTTTAGCATGGATGCATTGGAAGGAAAAAATGTTACAAGCCAAAAATTAGTGGAATAAAGTTGATGTCCGCACAAAAAGACATCACATGCTTTTATTTTTTTAAAACGATTAAAATGATATATGTTATCTTAAGTAGCACTATTCAGTGTGTCATACATGTACATGATTTTCACCCCATAAGAGAACAGTAATTTGAAAAGATTAGGTCATATAAAAGTGGCAAAAATTGATATATAAGCAATTAGGCATTCACTGATTTGGCAACGTGCTGTAATACTTACAATTTCGTTTGTCCTTAGCATGAACTAGTCCATCAAATAAGTCACAATCATATTTTTTTGTCTAAATGTACACAGCAGCATTGTCTGTTGATTTTGAATATTTCTTATAATATTATGATTTTTATGGACTTTATTTTACCAACAAGTAGAAGAGACCATACATTTTGTAATAAAAATGCCCCCAAATGTTTTTGATTAGTTATTTTGTTCTACCATATAAATAGTCATGTATACAAATTTAGTTTTACTTTTCTAATCCCTAGATGGTAAACATGCTGCGCCTGTCTTAGGCATTGCTGAAGACAAGTTTTACAACCTTAAGTTTCTATTTGACTATATTGATTACAAATTTATATATATTTTAATAGATTTTTTAAGTTCACAGGTTCCTTTTCAAAATCAAAAACATGACAAATTAATTTGTCATATATTGTTTGACTTTGAAAAGGAATATATATATATATATATATATATATATATAATATATATATATATATATATTAAATATATTTGTTTGACTTTGAAAAAATGAGGTTCAAAAATCGATTAAATCATTTGTTTCTGAAATGATTTTTTATCTATTGGACTTGGGAGCATATCAATATGTAATTACGTCATTAGAATTATGACTCCAAGTAATATAAGACTATACCACATAGTCTATCGTGGGATTCGAATCCACAAGTATATGCACCCAATCACCTACCAGTTCAGGCGAAGTCACTAGTCTGCTCTCTGCCACCACAACTAGGTATAACGATTAAATTATATTTAAAATTTATAGTTTAGAACTAATTTTTGGAAGAAAAGCAGGTATTACATTTAAGTAATTGAATTGTGAGACACATTGATTTATACCACATAACAAAAATCAACTGGACATCATCAATAAGCAATATATCCCGTATATGCATGTTTTCTAGATGTCTCAAATGTGTTTGTCAAATAAATCATTGGCATCTTTTTAACAAATTACTTGTTGCAAATGTTCCCTCTATTATTATTAGATTGCTTTATGTATGGTGCACAACGCAGACGTTTTATGTAAAATTGGGAAATATATGTTTTTCTAAATTCATATTAGTCTTTTAATGTATCAAATGGTGTACGACAAGGTGGAATTTCGTCTCATTATTTATTTAATTGTTATCTAGAAGACCTCAGTAATGAATTGTACAGATTTAATGATGGTTGTGAACTACCTGGAGGTATTTGTAACCACTTATTCTATGCTGATGACTCTGTTTTACTTTCACCCTCACATAATGCTCTGCAAGGATTGTTAGACTGTTGCCAGGACTTTGCTTTTAAAAATGGATTGGGATATAATGAGGCCAAGACGAAATGTATGGTATTTGAACCATAATATATGTCTAATCCATATGGTCCATGCTTTTACATAAGTAGTAATGAATTATTGATTACCAAGAAACAAAAGAATCTTGGTGCGATAATTGCATGTGATCAGAAAGATAACTGTGATATAAATCGACAGATTAAATCTGTTTATCCTAGGGGAAATGTTTTGATTAGGAAATTTAAACATTGTATGGATAATGTCAAACTGAAACTTTTCAGTTGCTACTGTAATAGCTTTTATTGTTCGCAGTTGTGGTGTATGTATAAAAACGTAAATGTCTGGAAACTACAAACCGCATATAATCCAATATTTAGAACATTTACGAATCTTAAATATGATGTTAGTATTTCAGCAAGATTCGTGTCTAAAGATATTGATACTTTTACTGTGATATGGAGGAAACTGTTAGTTTTTTGGGGGGAAATGTTAGAGTCAGAAAATAGTATTATAACTGGTATTGTATAATCTCATGTTTTTAGACTCCAGTTTACCCAAAATATGGCATGATAAAACCCTTTTTCTTGACATAGAATAAAAACTGTGATAAAATGAATTGCATTGCTTTACAAATATTTCAAATACAAATATCATTTTTATTTTATTCTGCATATAGCTGTATATACACCAATACAACCCTTTTGTTCTATGGACATGATCTTCTGTTTGTAAAATAGATGTAGAAGATATCTGAAATAAAATACTGTTATCTGTTATCTGGTATTTGTTTTTCAATAACAATTCTTTCCCTTACTCCTGATCTTGATCTCCTAATAGAGAAGGTAACCACCAGGACGGTCACAGCGAGGATGACCACAGACCCGACAACTGACCCAGCTATCACGTAGTACAGGAGCCGGTCATCCTTTGGGTATTTCACCATGCCTATAGGAAAGATGGAAATACTTTACGCATTTTGTGTTTAGGCGTTCTTATCAATCCTTTGTCAATACAAAACTAAAAATGGGGTACAGATTGTTCTTAAACATGTCAACTATGATGTCAACATGTCAATTTGGAAAGAGAATCTACTATTCCAAAATAGTTGTGCTCTTCTCAAAGTTTAGCGAACATATATTGAAACAGGCTTTTAGTACTTACCAATAAAATGTCTGTCTAAGTGCTTCCCTGGGTACACAAAGATCTCCTGTGTTTTGTTGAAGACACCCTCTGGCTTGGGAAGAATACAAGTGATTTCATTGGAAGAGAGAACCAGGTCACTGCAGACACCAACTACACCAACCATCACAATGTAATCACTCGCTTCTAGTCCCCTATCAAGCCTTTTTCCAATGATGGCAATCCTAGCGTCTGGCGTGTAAACCCAGTCCTCTTCAAACGGCATCAATTCTGGCAGCTGCACAAACACTGACAATGGCGGTAGTTCAGGCAAAGTTTCACTTACATTTTTATAAGACATATCTCCGTCTAGAAGGAAACTCAAGTATATATCGAGTCGTTCATTTTCCAGTTCCAGGAACAAGTCTGAGTCTTCTGAAGCAGACTCTGCTGTGTTGCTGCTCTTTCGAGGTGGCTTAATGAATTGTGGAGGAATGTCTATTTGAGGATAAATACATTTCATTTCCTCTCCGGATGACGCCATACAAGGAGACGCATGAGCAGAACTACTGTTCACCACGTTATTGACAGTGTGTACAACTATGACCTCTAGTTGTGGGTCACCAACTGCATCCAGGGAGCTTCCTGTCACGGTGAGGGTGGTGCCGCCTGCAGAGAGTGTCTCCAGAGGCCGTAAACCGGTTATGGTGGGATTAGACTTGTACATGAAGCTGTAAGATGTGGTAAATTTTGCCATGCCTTTGAATTGGATTGCTATTGGTATTAATGAGTTTAACATGTTGTCATCTTCTACTGCTGGTGTTTTAAAAAGCACATTGTTGAATTTAATGGCACATTTGTGATTTGTAATTCACCCAAATATAGTGTTATAATTTGAGATAGAAAATCATTTCCGGAAACAGTGATGGTTGTATTGCCTGCCGCGATCCCTTTCAGAGGTTGTATAGATGTCACAACTGGCAGGGCTGAAAATATACATTCATTATAAATACTACAAGAATAAATTTATACAATCTTTATAAATACATTGCAATTTATTTGACAAATAGCAGCATGCAGTAACATAGACTACATTATATGTGTAAATTTGGGGGTTGGCTTGGTGTATTTGACCATTGAATTTAAACTGTCAACTTGGACAAGGTCCAATGTAGGAATTGTCTTTACATTGGATTTGGTTCCTTGCATGGTCTTATATGGCATAAGAGACAGAAAGGTAGGAGAAAATTAATTGTTTACTACAATGAGAGTCAACAATATTGTGTGTACTGGCATTGACAATGTATTTGCTGGACACACCAACATTTAAATGTGTATGGTGATTAGTTGATGGCATTGCAAATGCATTTGGTGATGTCAAAACGTTCCACAGACAATGAGTGACTTTGGTAAGGAATATTCACAGTTCAAGTGTTACCTTGTGTGGTGGAGGGAAGCCCAGCAGAGGTCACTCGGCCGGATGTGGTCCGGTCGGTTATTGTGCTAGAGTCACTTGTTGATTGTCCGCTTGTGATGGATGGTCCAGATGTAGTGGATGGTCCAGTTACTTGTGATGTGCTCATCTCAGAAGTTGATGGTCCTGTTGGCATGGTGGTTGATGAAGCCGTTGTGATTGATGCTGTCTCATTCAGGATCTTGTAGCAGACGTCGTAGAAGCGAAACTCTGCCAGTATGAACACAGCGCTGACCCGGAGGCCTCCAAGTGAGGAGGCGGCGCCACCGATGGTCACAGCACCGTTGCTGGAACAGGTGGCAACACCGGCACTATGGTTACTGGCCGTGTAACCCTCGGCAACCAGAGTGCTGTTCATGTAGATCTGCAGAAGAAAAATGGGGATTATAATTTTGTTATTTCATTTGTTTTTATCTTTTTGTTGTTTTTAAAGTGATTTTTTTCCACTGATGGTAGTAGTGGGAGAACAAATACTTCTATGGCATTCTTTTATCACTTTTTCACTTTTTCACTTTTTTAACAAATGTGGACCTAAATCAAGTAGTGTTTAGAATAAATAGTACCAAAAAAGAAGTTTATTCTGTTGGTACCTGTATTCCCTCCTCGTGGTGCCATGAGAAGTCGAGATCGTACCATGTGTTAATGACGGCAGCAGCGGACTCAGCGTACCACACCTAGACGGGCAAACAAATGCAAACAAATGCATCCCATACCGTCAGACATACAAATAGATAGTCAACTACACATTGAGGGCCAATGTGCAAATAAATTCAATTGTTTGTTAGGTAACTAAAATATGTTATATTATTCTCTGACTTACACTGAGTAAATCAAACTTTCTGTTTGATATTTTTATGAGAAAAGTACGCAAAAAAGATAAAGAGATTTACTATTGTGGCACAGCTGATAAGTGCGACTTACGTTGGTTTCAGTGGCAACGATGTATTGGAACTTGCCGTATCTGTAGAAAAATGCCATCCCACAGCCGGCGTCATTCTCCCCAGCACCTCCAGTTGACACAAAATACATGTTCTCCTGCAGCACCGAGAACTGGATGCGCCAGCGGAACGTGAATCCCGTGGAGCACGCGCCGATCAAACCCAGGCAGCCAGCCGGGTCAGTCGGGGTCAGCCGGCCTGGGGTCAGAGGTTGCAGAGTCAAGCTTGTCAGTTGTTTGGTTTTGTTCACTAGAATCTTCTTGAGCCACAGTGAAAAACAAGAACGTCAAGGGTAGTGCGGTGGTCCCACTGGGCCACTAGAAACTTAATTCAGGTCACTGCTTTTTTTCTAGTGGCCCAAATTCTATAGGGTTTACAATTTTGATATGAAAATTATTTTCATCTGGGGCTGCAATCATGACAGTGTTATTAATAAGGAACATCTGCTCTCAAGTCCCAGTGAATCACTGTGAGAAACTAACACAAAAGGGTGAGGCTTGATATTATCGACATGTAATTAACATGCGAATTCAAAATGTTTAAAAGCGAAAGCAAACCACTGGTTTTGACTGTATTGTCTTACCACTGCCCTGTCCATTGAAGCTGAGCGCCTTGCTGCCCTCCACATCAATGACTGTGAAGTACTGGGTGTTGATGAAGAGGTTAAATTCCTTGGTGGTGAGGAATCCTCCACTGATAGCACTGATTTCGATGGTGAGACTGAAGTAGCTCCAGGACGGGATGTAGGGCAGGTCGACCTCTGGCCGCGGACGCACAACCACCTCCTTGGTGAAGTTACCTACATAGGGGATACAGCAGATGAATAATCCTCAGCAATGTTGATCAGTTAACTGACTTTCTATTAAAACACACTACTGAATTGATTTGATTTATTTTATTATAGTGACATGGTATACATATGAATAGCATAATATAATATGTTATACAGGTTATACCCAGCCCTTCAGGGCTTATCAGTCACCTTCACAATTACTAAAGAAAATAAAATGAGACTTTTTATATGAGTATATACAAACACAAAAATACATGCAATTTACATAAAAACTTAACAAGAGTACACATCAAAGTATTATTTCATATTACACAGTATTTGATGACTATGTATGTAAGTATAGTATACTCATTTATATAAGTTATTTTTTCGAATAATC
Source organism: Streblospio benedicti (assembly GCA_019095985.1). Lineage (NCBI taxonomy): Eukaryota > Metazoa > Annelida > Polychaeta > Spionida > Spionidae > Streblospio > Streblospio benedicti. Next base: position 17,540,843 of record CM032666.1, on the reverse strand, counting down.
CATGCTTGACACATCTCTCCATCTGTTTTTCATTAAATATATAAATTTATTTTGTAAATTCATCATAAGAAATTCATTAGATGATAAATTAACTACATTATACAAATTTCTTCTGGCATTATCATATAATGAACATTCACATACAAAGTGCATTTCTGATTCAACTTGTCCAGTATTGTAGAGTTCACACAGTCTTTCTGGAGCCAGTAGCCTAGAGAATCTACCCGTTTCTATTCTAAGGGGCAGAATGCCACAGCGAATTTGTGCAAGCAAAGACCTAGTTTGACCACTGATAAACTGCACGTTCGGTTCAATTTCAAAATTATTTTTGAACAATTTGTAAGATCTTAATTTAGGTTTAATCTGAAGTTCACGTTGCCAAGAGGTTGTCATGATATCTTTGGTTTTTGCTTTCACTAATTCTAGATCACACGCAAGTTTTTCTGTAAATACATACTGAAAGTGGTCAGTTCACTTTGGAATACCGACTAGCTCAAGATTTCATTCAACTTCTACTGTATCTCAGTTAATTTCAATGTCATTTCAAAGTTACAGTACAATAGACTTACAACTGAGCTAAATCCACCGGACATTGAGAGTTCTTTACCTTCCATGAGGATCTTCTTCTGCACGAGAACGGCTCGCCTGGCGGTGTAGGTGAAGAAATCTTCCACCTCAATGTTCACCTGCCGCTTCACCACCAGGTCAGTGTATGCACGGCCTGAAGAACATGCAATACTAAATGGCCATATGGCAGTTTTTTCCAACAGGGAATTGGGGACACCATAACATAGATGCGTATGCATATCATAGATTCTTAGGACACAGTACCAAAAGAAAACAGTTACAAATTTTATTGGACACATTCACATTTAACCAATGAAGAGTGTGATGAGCTAAAACTTGATTTGCAAACAAAATTATTATGACTTTACATTCACGTTTCATTTATTTTAACAATGTCATACTATACCAAACATTATCAATCATTATTATTTCATTATTTGTATATATTTATTTACTGCTTGAAAAATCCAAAAGTTAAAAAGTACATAGATATATTAATTTTAATTTTAATTTTGAAGCAATAGCTTCCTGATCACAAGTAATAAATATAAATATAAATTATTTATATTTATTACTTGTGATCAGGAAGCTATTGCTTCGAACTTTAAAATTAAAATTAATATAAATGTACTTTTTAACTTTTGGATTTTTCAAGCAGTAGATACATGTAAATATATACAAATAATGATTCCATACACTGCTTACCTAATTAACAGAACATTATTGTTTCCCTGTTATTACCTATAAACAGGTGAGTGGAGATGGCAGTAGCCTTCCTCACTCTCACCATGCTCATTGTAGTACGTGCCACCAAGCCGCCATTGACAAAGACTGCCAATCCGTCAGCCTCAGTCCATGAGAAGTCAAAGACAAGCCACTCGCCCATAGTGATCTGTCAACATGTCCAAAACACTCAATTGGATTTCAGCTTTCTTATTTATCTATTCTTTAGAATTCTTCAGTATCTTCTTGCCATAAACTTGATATTATGAAACTGTAGGATCTTATCGATCAAGGTTCAACATTTAAGGTTACTGGCAAAGTCTGACTACAATCCATAGAAGAGGAGATGCTTTAGAGATTTCCAAAATGAATTCATTTTAAAACATTGGTGTCAACTATTGAAGGCATCATTCAGAAGCGTAGGCGCTCTGACATCTGACTGAGAATAAACATTGTTTTTAAAAGCAAGAACATTAGAAAGCCTCGACTCACGAGCTGCGCGTTGAGCTGCAGGAACCAGACGCGTGTCTCTGTGGAGAACACCACGTGGTACCGCCCCAGGGAGAAGAACACCGCTACGCCGGCACCGGCCGGGTCCTCGGCGCCACCGCCCAGCAGAAACTCGCCGTCAGTCACAGACACGATGCGCAGGCGCATGGAGATGGTGAGGCCAGAACCCGCACACAGGGACAGCGAGGAGAGACAGTCACCCGCAGGCAGCGGCACACGCACCACCTGGGAGAACGGGGGACAAACTTTACGCAGGGGAGGGGCACAGGTACCACTAAGGGAGGCAAAACAGGAGATAAAGCCACACAACACCTGTAGGACACTGGGAAATAATGGGTGTGATGGTTGTCTATGGGGGTCGACGGGCCAAGACGACTAACTATGAATTACATGTCTCAAGGAAGCAGAAAAATGAATCTGAAGTGCTATTAAGGGATTTTATGATGATGACTGCTACTCACGCCTTTGTCGAGCTTTATTGCCTGCTCGAAGTGTCCGTAGATGAGACTGTAGTCCCCGTCAACAGTGACATTGTACTGGGAGCTCAGCGAGGCGCCGGTGCTGACAAACTGCCAGTCGATGGAGCGCCTCACAATCGTTGTCAGCGAGCGCTCTGTGACATACAGATTATATTCTCTTTCAGTAATCTACACTGGCAACTTATTTGCTGGTCACTTTTCTTACTCTAACTGTCGAAATTAGACTTTTTTACCTGTTCGACTTAATTTGTACTTCACAAAAATTATGGTAATTAATATACTGAAAACTTGATCAATATTGCATGTACTTATGATGTTGATAATGTGGTTTAAATATAATCTTGCAAGGAAATGACACAAAACTTTGAGTATTCCGTACATTTTTTCAAGGACAGGCATTTGTTTGGGTACTACTCGGTCCTAACACTTTTCCCCACCTAATCCCAACCTGAAGGAGGGGCAACTTCACATTTAAGATACTACATGCAGTCAGACAGAATATCGTATGCTTCCGTGGCCGAATGGATAGGGAGTTGGACTTGTTACCTATACGTTAAATAGGTAAAAGTTGCAAATGTGGGGGATAAGCATGCGCAACAGCAGTAATGCCGTATGCAGCCAGTATGGTATGCTCCCCAGGGAGTTGAGAAAGATATATATGGTGTGACAATGATGCCACTGACCTGGTGTAGATGTAAAGTCACTAGAAAACCCTAGAAAACGGCAAAAGCTGTTCATTGAGACTATAAACCACCACATTTACATTTTACATTTACATTTATCTTCTACCACATTGTACAAATAGTATACAAACAGGTGCTGTTGCAAAATGTAAATAAACAGGTGTCCACAACAATGATATGCTCTATTTTTTTTATCAAATAAAGACTACAAATAACCTTTTGCCAGATGTATTTGGTATGTTATTGTAATACTTCATTTTAACGAGATACGAGTTGCATCTATAATTTTACAAGAAGAATTTAGATGATTACTTGAGAATTTCTAAAATGCTCACGTTTTGCTCTCTACTGGACATCCAACTCGTTCAAAATTTACACACTTGTTTTTACAACTTCTACATAAACATACACAAAGAGATAATACACTGACAATTTAGATCATAACCACTACTTCAATCTATGAATACAATCTGGATCCATACCGATTCTGATGAGCCATAACATACTGATTCTGATGAGCCATAACATACTGATTCTGACAAGCCCTGCCGCAGCCACGACCTCGATGCGAGCGTAAAAAACCTTGACATCCTCGAGCAGGAAGCCTGCCGTGTTGTAGCCAACATCTGTCCGCGCGAACACAAGGGTCTGGTCTACGTCTACGTTGATAGACACCTGGGGGTAGAGCCAGTCATCGTTATTCTAACTCTTTATTTGTTATGAAATCAATAAAACAGGACTTCATTATTAAAATTGAAAGACGATCATTTACCACAACTTAAAATTCACAGTTGTTTATTCAAACACAAAATTTTGATCTTAGATCAATAGAGACTGCTTTATCTTCTACTATTTTGTTCTAAGAAAAGTATGTTGATTTTGCAAGGAGCCTGTATTTTTGAAAAGGAGTGTTTGTGTAGATAACTGGCTAGCAGCCCACCTGTCGCTTGATGGCGATGTAGCTGCGGGTGACAAAACGCCCATCAACGTGCACAGTGATGCCGAAATCTGCATGCCACGACACATCGAGGCGCGCCCACTGGTCAAGGGAGAACCGCGGGAACGTTGCATGCCACACGTGGGTCCGCGCGGACACCACTACTTGGAACTCGCCTCGAACAAACACCAAGGACAATCCTGGGGAGAGAGGGGAGGTCAGTCTACAGAGTTGGAGGAGAAATGGGCAGGGGGGCACAATACTGAGAGGACTTCAGAGGAGAGAAGTGTGCACATGGGAGCATTAATAGACCCAGGGATGAGGACTGACTAATATCAAACAAAGACTGGGAGGGGAGATATATGGATCTTCTTCTTATTCTTTGGTAGCGCTTGCCTTGACAGTAAACTAATGATGCCTCCATTTGTCTAGTTAAATACAAAATAATTCTAATTTAAAAAAGAAAAATCTGGAAAAAATTAGAATCATACCGTAGCTATCATCCCTGTGTCCTCCGCTGGAGAAGATGATACTGTTCTCCCCCAGGCTGGTCAGCTTGAGTCTGAGGCCAATGGTGAGTCCATCCGAGCAGCTTGCCAGGTCAGCCAGACATCCGGTACCGGGTGTCGGGGGGGTCAGCGAGAGGCTGCGGTCACCTCCCAGCTCCACAGCGTCACTGTAACACAAGGATAGTAATGTGAAAGTTTTCTCTTGAATTGAGGCAATGAAGTTACTGGAATACAAATGATATAATGCGTTACTCATGAAGTAAGCTCGATAGTAGGAGGCTTGTAAAGGAATATGAGAGTGGTCATGATATTTCTTCCACTTTTCTGCAAAATGTCAAAATTTTTAAATCTAGTTTGTATATTCATGATTTTCTAGGAGGGGCTAGACAACTGCTATACAACTTCCAGCACCTCAAACACATTGTCCACCAGATGGTGGGGGTAACTGGACATTTTATTTTTGTTAAATTGGTCATATGATGGATTCTAAATACATGTATAAAGGAGGATTAATTTAGACGTATTTTTCGTAGTGCACTGCTATACAACTCACACCTCAAACCAGCCCTCAAAAGCTTTACTTCTGTTTGTGTACATTGTGGTAGTAACAGGACATGTTGGGCGTAACTGTGCTACTCCCACAGGACGCATTCAAGTCAACTCACCCGTTGATTATTTGAGGAAGAAAATCATTAGGATATAATACCACGCATAACACATCATGAATTGGTAAAAGAAATATGAAATTTTATTATTAGTTATTGATAGAGAACCAAGTGTGGTCGCAACTTAATGCCTACATGTCCACAAAATACCAAAATGACATGTTTGCCATAGGTGTCAAAATTGTTTGAGCAATTTAAACTTGATGATATTTGGTTGTTCACTTATCAAATATGGCTTTTACACGGGGCAAGCTTTAACTCTAAGGCATGTTAGGTTGTTTAAAAGTTATAATACAATATGTGGGCGTAATCAGTTTTAAGAACAATGTGGAACAACACCATGACGATTCTGATATATAAATAAATGGAAGAAATTAGTGACAGATAAACTCAACGAACGTCATGAGATTTTTACAGATGTTGACCAACTGTTCGAGTACACAAGTCATATGCTAATTATCTTCATATTAGTGACATATAATGATATAATATATATATAATATAATATAGAGATATTTATAGTGCCAATATCCATATGCTCATTGACACTACAACAAAAGATACACAATAATTACCGTAAAATTGAAACAGTAACATTAAGAATACAAATATCGAGATAATTGAAGCTGTCAGTTTGTTTGTATCTGCTTATCTGCCCACCTGGTGATGCCAGTCTTGACGGTGAAACTTGTGCTCACTCGGGCCACAAACAGGCGGGTGGTGAGTTCAAGACCCACAAAGGCTTTCCAGGAGACAGTTGCCTTGACGATGGCCCCAGGCAACACGGGGAACGTGATCCCAGTGGAGATCTCCTCAAACAGGGGTGGTCGCGGGGTCACCGCAGGCCGTGGGTCTGAAACAGGTTCATGGAGAGACATTAGAGGATCTGCAATGAAGACACAGAGAGGTTTTTTAGCAGAAAAAAAGTAGGTCGCTTGAAGACATGGAGAAAATTTGAGCTTCTCATGACAGAAAAAACTACCAGACGCACATATTCAGCTCACTTACCGAAACACACATGCAGTGCGTAGCTGTGCCGTGGGAGGTCCAGAAAGTGAATATCAGGGTCATGGATGTCTATCTCACCATCCACAGTTGGATTGGCCAAGCCAGAACCGGAGCAAACCAGGCCACTACCTGACAACAGAGTTACGAGGTTGGTCACAAGTTGTACCACATTCTTTTTCGTTATTGATTAAACCACATTCCAATTACTCATAACAAGGAAGAACTTGATTTCTCATATCCTCAATTATTAATTATCCTGTTAAAATTGCTATTTGTTATCAAGCAGACTGACCTTACGTACAGACAAACGTGATGATTATTGCATTACAGATTGGGCAGACAAGCTGCAATGGCCAACAGGGATTAAGTTAGGCTTGTATAGCTTGGAGAGTTGACTACCTTTGCCTGCCCCCTCTGTGTAGGGTATGGCTGCCACTCCCCCGGCTGCATCATCCCACCAGCCCAGGTAGTCTCCCTTTTCGGCCAGCAGACTCCCAGCAGGGACAGAGAACTGCAGCACACCAACAGGGTGTGAGAACAGACAACAAAGAGAGGGCTTTGTTCCACTCAATCATTTTATATAGGCTATAGAAAAAATGATACTCTCAGGGTAAATCTGAATATGTTTGGAGTTGCAAGTTTGTTTCAAAGTTGAGATTGTCTAAATGTTGCTGGTCTTGAATTCTACATATGAATAGCAGTTTGAGCTGACAAACTGGACTCTTGTCTGGTGCCTGTTACCTGCTGCCAACCAGCCTTGGTGATCTGTGGTGTTGTCCACGTGGCCTTGATCACGAAGTGACAGGAGGTGGGCAGACTGACCGCCCGGTAGATGCCGAACATCACTGTGCCTTCACCATAAACAACATTTAAGGGCTGGGTCAGAAGTAAGGATTTAAATGTTCCAAAGTCTATTTCTAGTGTGATGAGTCAATCTAGCCACAAGACCTACATGTATAAATATGCGACAAGTTTTTTCTTATTATTAGCACTTGAAATAAAAAGATATGCTGTCTGCAATGAAAAACAGTGCTCAATTTAAAACTGTCTTTGGTTCTACGCTAATTCCAATCCAAAACTGAATATCTAGCGGATACAAGAACCCGAGGGCCCATCCTCATGTAAAGATGCACCCCTAAATGTGAACCAAATCTAAAATTCTAATCTAATGAAAATAAATAAAAATCCCATCAGATGGTTTTATATGGTAGATCATTTTTACTGTCCCTCTCCACGGACCATATTTTGAAGGAACCATGTTCAGAAATCTTCGTTGTTAGTGTGCTACCTTCTGGGCACTCACCGCTGTCACGTGTGATGTGCGCGCTGATGCTTGTCACGTGTGCGTCTTCGGCAAACTCATAGGCGAGCGGCACGGACACAGTGTCTGGGGAAGAGGAGTTGTGGGCCGTGGCAGCAGGAGCCGAGACAGAACCCAGCCGCTGGGAGCACAGTGCTGGAAACAAGGTGGGGATAAACTCTTCCACAGAGAACTAGCTAGAAAGCTGAGCATTCTTACTTGATCAAAGAAAACACTTTATTAGCATCAACTTGACATATGCATGGCAGAGTTGTGCCTAAGTACAATTTACAGACTCCAGTCCAGTCCAAGTACTTTGCATGGGTACTTGAGTCCAAGTACAAGTCCATTGATGATTTTTCCAATGTACTTGAGTCC
>CM032666.1:17503853-17532984 GCA_019095985.1 Streblospio benedicti | reverse complement strand
ATGTAAATTGGTTCATTAGTTTATCTTACTTTTTCTGTATATTGTTAACAGAAATTAATAATTTTAATGATACAAATTCTCAAAGAGTAAAAAATTCATTCAAATACTAAACTACTTACATGAAGAAATTAATTCAAAGAACACACTTAACCAAACAGGCCCAGAACAATTTTGTAAATGGAAGATTTACCGTGTCCAGTATAAAATTATGGATTTCTTTGTCTAGAAATTTGGTTATGGCTGATTAAGTTTCTTTCACCTTATAGAAAATGTCCTCTACATATAATTCTAAGAAATTGATTGCGGGAATAAACGTTCGTTGCCTAAATTTCGAGGGGTATACCTCTATCTAGTTTTTAATATCTTAAACTTTTGGTGTTAACCATATTCTTTATCATTAGGCATAATTTCACAATTTATCTTTTCTTCATGTTTTTGTATTTGTAATTTTTTCAGGATCACATGTATTTCAATATTGTAGTCCATACTCAGTATTTCCAAAGATTCAGTAGTATTTATATATTTTGTCACCTCTGTATATTGAAACCATAACATTGCTGTTATTTTTATGTAAGTATAAGCAGATATTTTGTATTATTATTGTTTGCCATAATGATATTGAATAAAATCAATCTCAATCAATCTCTATCTAGTTTGATACTTGTTTCTAGCGGTCGGGTATTCATTGATTTGTGTTGACCACCAGGTCTGCGTGGCCGTGAGAACTTCACCGAGTGGCAGTCAGGCGAGGCTGTGACCTTTTCCCGGTGGGAGGAGTACCAGCCAATCAGCAGCGACGTCACAGAATGGTGCGTGTCCATCTCCCGCGACAACCAGTACCGCTGGAGTGTGGGCCGCTGTGATTGGCCCACTGCCTACATATGTAAAATGCCAGGTATGGCGATGTGCTGCTTTTAGTAAAGTATTATAAGTTTTTTTCTGTCAGTTGTGTATAGCATAATTTTTTGATCTAGCGTCTTTGTTGTTGTGCTGCTGAGTACAAAGTAACCTATTTGTTGTACTATATAAGTTTGTATAATATATGTTTTGAATGTACTACATTGTGCTTATATAAGGCCGATCTCTACATCTCCACCAGAATTGACCATGTAATAGGCATGTATATGTCAAGTTGATGCTAATAAAGTGTTTTCTTTGATCAAGTAAGAATGCTCAGCTTTCTAGCTAGTTCTCTGTGGAAGAGTTTATCCCCACCTTGTTTCCAGCACTGTGCTCCCGGCGGCTGGGTTCTGTCTCGGCTCCTGCTGCCACGACCCACAACTCCTCCTCCCCAGACACTGTGTCCGTGCCGCTCGCCTATGAGTTTGCCGAAGATGCAGACGTGACAAGCATCAGCGCGCACATCACACGTGACAGCGGTGAGTGTCCAGAAGGTAGCACAGTAACAACGCAGGTTTCTGAACATGGTTCCTTCAAAATATGGTCCGTGGAGAGGGACAGTAAAAATGATCTACCATATAAAACCATCTGATGGGAATTTTTTTATTTTCATTAGATTGGAATTTTAGATTTGGTTCACATTTAGGGGTGCATCTTTACATGAGGATGGGCCCTTGGGTTGTTGTATGTGCTAGATATTCAGTTTTGGATTGGAATTAGCGTAGAACCAAAGACAGTTTAAAATTGAGCACTGTTTTTCATTGCAGAGAGCATATCTTTTTATTTCAAGTGCTAATAATAAGAAAAAACTTGTTGCATATTTATACATGTAGGTCTTTTGGCTAGATTGACTCATCACACTAGAAATAGACTTTGGAACAATTAAATCCTTACTTCTGACCCAGCCCTGAAATGATGTTTATGGTGCAGGCACAGTGACGTTCGGCATCTACCGGGCGGTCAGTCTGCCCACCTCCTGTCACTTCGTGCTCAAGGCCACGTGGACAACACCACAGATCACCAAGGCTGGGTGGCAGCAGGTAACAGGCACCAGACAAGAGTCCAGTTCGTCAGCTCAAACTGCTATTCATATGTAGAATTCAAGGCCAGCAATATTTAGACAATCTCAACTTTGAAACAAACTTGCAACTCCAAACATATTCAAATTTACCCTCAGAGTATCACATTTTTCTATAGCCTATATAAAATGATTGAGTGGAGCAAAGGTCTCTCTTTATTGTCTGTTCTCATGCCCTGTTGGTGTGCTGCAGTTCTCTGTCCCTGCTGGGAGTCTGCTGGCCGAGAAGGGAGACTACCTGGGCTGGTGGGATGACGCAGCCGGGGGAGTGTCAGCCATACCCTACACAGAGGGGCCAGGCAAAGGTAGTCAACTCTCCTAGCTATACAAGCCTAACTTAGTCCCTATTGGCCATTGCAGCTTGTCTGCCCAATTTGTAATGCAATAATCATCACGTTTGTCTGTATGTAAGGTCAGTCTGCTTGATAACAAATAGCGATTGTAACAGGATAATTAATAATTGAGGATATGAGAAATCAAGTTCTTCCTGTATGTCCTTGTTATGAGTGATTGAAATGTGGTTTAATCAATAACGAAAAAGAATGTGGTACAACTTGTGACCAACCTCGTAACGCTGTTGTCAGGTAGTGGCCTGGTTTGCTCCGGTTCTGGCTTGGCCAATCCAACTGTGGATGGTGAGATAGACATCCATGACCCTGCTATTCCCGTTCTGGACCTCCCACAGCGCAGCTACGCACTGCATGTGTGTTTCGGTAAGTGAGCTGAATATGTGCGTCTGGTAGTTTTTTCTGTCATGAGAAGCTCAAATTTTCTCCATGTCTTCAAGTGACCCACTTTTTTCTGCTAAAAAACCTCTCTGTGTCTTCATTGCAGACACTCTAATGTCTCTCCATGAACCTGTTTCAGACCCACGGCCTGCGGTGACCCCGAGACCACCCCTGTTTGAGGACATCTCCACGGGAATCATGTTCCCAGTGCTGCCGGACGCCGTTGTCAAGGCGACTGTCTCCTGGAAAGCTTTCGTGGGCCTCGAACTCACCACCTCACTGTTTGTGGCCAGAGTGAGCACGAGTTTCACCGTCAAGACCGGCATCACCAGGTGGGCGGATGAGATAATGCAACCAAACTGCCAAACCTATGTCGATGACTTTTGTATACAAATACTTGGTCAACATCTGTAAAGATTTCATGAAATCTGTTGAGTTTAGGACTCTCATTCATGAACCAAGAGAAACATTTCATATTACCTGTCAAGGATTCTTTCCATCAATTTATATTTATTTACCTACCTCCTACTCTCAAGTTAACTCTTTGTGCGTAACTCATAATATCCTCCACTGTATTCCAGTAACTTCAGCACCTATCATGTTATTTGCCCCTAATTCAAGGCGAGAACTTTGTGCACGTTACCTGTATTACAGTGACGCTGTGGAGCTGGGAGGTGACCGCAGCCTCTCGCTGACCCCCCAGACACCCGGTACCGGGTGTCTGGCGGACCTGGCAAGCTGCTCGGACGGACTCACGCTCGGCCTCAGGCTCAAGCTGACCAGTCTGGTGGAGAACAGCATCATCTTCTCCAGCGGAGGACACAGGGATGACAGCTATGGTATGTGGACACAGCTATGTTAAGTGGAGCAGGCTGGCATCACTATTTTTCGAAGTCTTCCCATTTTGTCTTATTATACAATTCTGTTATTTTGTCTGTTGTTCTTTTCAAGAGGTAAAATTATTTTGTATTTTATAAGACAAATGCAGCCTCCATTGGTTTGCTATCAAGGCAAGGGCTAATGAGTCCATTTCTTTGAGCACTGCCAAAGAAATGAAAAGGATCAATAGTTCTTTTTTGCTATACTGAATCTGTCCCCTCCATGTGTTTGCTTGATGTTAGTCTGTATCGACCCCTCACCCCATTATCTATTAACATTCCCATCGTGCAGACATCTCTCCTCTCATGACCTCTCCCTTTTGACAGTATTTCTACCCCACCATGTGTCCCCGTCCAGACCTCCTCCGTATACTGACCTCTCCTCTCTCCCCCAGGCCTGTCCCTGGTGTTTGTTCGGGGCGAGTTCCAACTAGTGGTGTCCACGCGACCCATGTGTGGCACGCAGCTTTCCCGCAGTTCTCCCTTGACCGGTGGGCGCGGCTCGACGTGTCGTGGCACGCAGATTTTGGCATCACTGTGCATGTCAATGGACGCTTCATCACCCGCAGCTACATCGCCATCAAGCGACAGGTGGGCTGGCCTGTTGTCTATTGCTACAAAAACATTGCTACATTGTATGCTGTACTAGCTGCTTCAGAAATCAACTTTTCTTGGAACAAAATGATAGAAAATTCCCTAGTCTTAATTGATATTATAGAAACAAAGTTTGTGTTTGAACAGACAAGTATGAATCTTAAGTCCTGATAAATGCTCTTCTATCAAACACTAAGAAGCAAGTCCTGTTTTGTTGATTTCATAAAAGTTAGAATATCGGTGACTCGCTTTCCCCCAGGTGACTATCGACGTAGACGTGGACCAGACACTTGTGTTTGCGCGGACCGACGTCGGCTACAGCACGGCCGGCTTCCTGCTCGAGGACGTCAAGGTTTTCTACGCTCGTATTGAGGTCGTGGCCGCTGCAGGACTCGTCAGGATCGGTATGTTATGGCTGATCAGGGCCGGTATGGATCCAGATTGAATTCATAGTTTGAAAACTTCCTGAGTTCCTGGCAGAGAGCAAAATTTCAAAATTTTAAAGATTCTCGAGTAATTATCTGCAAATCCTATCTTTGAAATGTAGTATTGAAATTATTACCAAAGATGTTTAACAAAAAGTTACTCGTAGTCTTCATTTGATGAAAATAAAAGCACATCATTGTTCAGGACACCATTTAGTTTATTTCCGTTTGACAAGGGAACCTGTTTGTTTACATTTAATTCTATGTGATCAGAGCACCTGCTTGCCTACATTGTGTTGGGGCACTTGGTTGTTTACTTTTAATACCATGTGGCGATAAGATAATTTGTTTGTCTGTACATTTTCGTAGCATAAATACAAACTTCCTCCTCCTTGGCCTTCAGGGCTAGGATTTGGTGGTAAAGTACATCCTACATGTCAGCGGACCAAAAAATCTACCTGTCCTCCAAACAATGTACTCGTCCTCCTTATCAATTACACAAACTCATTTCACTCATCCTCCACAATGATTTATTTGCAAATGCAAGCGGACCAGTGGTTCATCCTGACTCCTGATGCTGTCTTTGTGGTGTCATTCCTTTGCAACATTTTATACATATTACGTAGCACAAGAAAAGTGACCACCAAATAAGTGAATGTGGGGCCCCAAATATAACAACAATATGTACATTACTGAAAGAGAATGAAATTTGCACCTCTTGAACATTTTGTAAGATTTGTTTGTATCTGTGAGAGGTGTGAATCTGATACTGCCCCCCGCCCCCTGTATGTCACAGAATCTGACACTGACCTGCACCCCCTGTATGTCACAGAGCGCTCTCTGACGACCATCGTGCGGCGCTCCATCGGCTGGCAGTTTGTTGGCACCGGGGCTGTAGTGAGCTCTCAGTACAACGTCACCATCGACGGAGACTACAGCCTCATCTATGGACGCTTCGAGCAGGCGATAAAGCTCGACAAAGCCGTGAGTGGATTCATAATTACAAAATCGCCAGATTAAAATTTGTTCTGCTTCATTGAGATGTGTAATTCATAGTTGGTTGTAATGCTTTTTATAGATAAGCATCATCCCCCAGTATTCCCAGAGTGCTCCTCTCTGAGGCTACTCCCCTGGATAACCTTTGTTCCCCCAGCTGGTGCATGTGCCCCTCTCCTGGGTAACCGTTGTCCCCTGTTCCCCCAGGTGGTGCGTGTGCCGCTGCCGGTGGGTGACTGCCTCTCCTCGCTGTCCCTGTGCGCAAGTTCCGGCCTCACTGTCTCCGTGCGCCTGCGCATCATGTCCGTGACTGACGGCGAGTTCCTGCTGGGCGGTGGCGCCGAGGACCCGGCTGGCACCGGCATCGCGGTGTTCTTCTCCCTGGGGCGCTACCACGTGGTGTTCTCCACGGAGACACGCGTCTGGTTCCTGCAGCTCGACGCCTCACTCGTGAGTCAATGGCTAATGATGTGTGATTGAGTGTCTGATTTGTGTTGGATTATTTTTATCATGTTTTTTTTATAATTACGATTTGGTAGACGTCTCTTTTTACTTTGTCATGGAGAATCGATGGATTTGTTTGAAGATATGAAGATTTGAAGATGTAATAGTGGATGCGTCTTCTCTACTGTATATCTAATGCATCAATTTATGTCCAACTAATCATCAATGACATGAATTTACTATAGACATGAGATGCTGAAATGATATCAAGTTATCATTGTCATAATAGTAATATCAAACTATATGAGATCAGTGTGACTCAGTAAAATATAAAATGTTTTAAAGGGAGCATTTTCGTGTGTATTGTTCAAGCGCTAGTAGAATTTAGCATTAGAAACAGTTTCCATACAACCTTGCCTCTCACAGATCACACTGAGCGAATGGTTCAACTTCGACTTCTCGTGGACGGAGGCTGATGGACTGGCAGTCTTTATCAATGGTGGCTTGGTGGCTCGTACCACAGTGAGCGTGGTGAGAGTGAGGAAGGCTACTGCTGTCTCCACTCATCTCTTCATAGGTAATAGCACGGAGACAATGATATTGATGATTGGGATGATTGGGATGATTTGGACGTTGAAATCAAATACAACATAAATGCAGGTCATCATTTTATATGCAAATCTTTTGATTTTGTGAAATTTTGTTTTAATTTCACACACTGCAATAGAGGTTTTGTATAGTAAAATATAAGTAACAATTACGTTGTAACAATTCATTTCCTATCTAAAAAAAACAAAACAAACATAAACTAAGACTGCTATTCCTAAATGTTCATCTCTGTGTTGTATTGATACAACCAGAGAATCTATGATATGCATCATGCTATCCTCAACCTCCCCATTGCCTACCTGGCAATCATATCAGTTCATCACTGTTCCTATAATAAGCCACATGACTGAAGCGTTGTATCTGTAGGCCGAGCATACACGGATCTGGTGGTGAAGCGGCAGGTGAACATCGAGGTCGAGGATTTCTTCACCTACACTGCCACGCGAGCCATCCTTGTAGAGAAGAAGGTCCTCGTGGAAGGTAAGGAACGCCCATGGTAATATCAGATATGGTGAAGTCCTGTAACAAGTCAAATGTTCTCATTGATTTGCTGGATCTGTTTAAAGAGGATATTGAAACTGATTGTGATACAATAGAAATTAGTTATTTCAAAGGTGAATTTGGACTTTAGCTAGCTAGTATTCTAGAGTGAATTGACCACTTTCAGTAGTGTTTTAATAGAAATGAAAGTTAGTTAAGCAATAAGTATTTTTGAAATACCATTATTTACCTACTGTGCACCCCCGATGTAGGTAACTTCACCAAGGAGGTGGTTGTGCGTCCACGACCTGAGGTCGACCTGCCCTACATTCCATCCTGGAGCTACTTCAGCCTCACCATCGACATCAGTGCTATCAGCGGAGGATTCCTCCCCACCAAGGAATTCAACCTCTTCATCAACACCCAGTACTTCACAGTCATTGATGTGGAGGGTAGCAAGGGTCTCAAGTTCAATGGGCTGGGCAGTGGTAAGAAACCAGTGTTAAACCAGATTTCCTGACCAATACATTGTATACATTTGCTATTGTCTGAAAAGTATGCAACTTATATCATGTTGACCAACATGCTGAATAATAATGATTTGCTACCTCATCCCATTTCTCTTTTAATTTTACAAGTCAATTGACACAAGACTATTGTGGTTGACAAAACCAATCGTAAGACAAGCTTGACTCTGTGACCTCTGACCCCAGGCCAGCTGACCCCGACTGACCCGGCTGGCTGCCTGGGTTCGATTGGTGCGTGCAGTGCGGGTTTCACATTTCGCTGGCGGGTCCAGTTCTCGGTGCTGCAGGAGAACATGTACTTCATATCGTCTGGTGGCGCTGGGGAGAGTGATGCCGGCTGTGGCATGGCGTTCTTCTACAGATACGGCAAGTTCCAGTACGTCGTCTCCACAGAAACCAACGTAAGTTGCACTTTTCAGTTGTTTCTACAGTTCTACAGTAGTAATACTTTGTTTAGCCTTTTAACCTCATTTTCTTATCAAAATATAACAGTTGATTTGGTAATTCTTATTGTAAGCCAGGGATTACCATTTTTACTTTGCTGTCAAATGTAACATATTTTACTTGCATAAACATAAACATACTGTTAGATGTATTTTCACATTGGCCCTAAAGGTATGTCTATTTGTATGTCTGCATGGGGTGTATTTTTCTGTCTAGGTGTGGTATGCGGAGTCCGCTGCCGCTGACATTAACACGTGGTACGATCTCGACTTCTCCTGGCACCACGAGCAGGGAATACAGGTACAAACAGCAGAAGCTTTTTATGGTACATTTCAAATGCTTGGTTGGTATATATTCCCAGGAATTATTTCAAATGATCTAACATTTTGTGAGAATGCGTATTAAAGATACCTCACTTAATATTTCTTTGGATTCTATGTTCTCAGTACCTCTTGTAATAAGCTAAAATCCATTTTTCCAATTACCTGCTTGATTAGATCAACCTTTTTTCAAAATGTGAAAAAAAATGATTGTCATCAATGAAATAAATCTCTACAAAAGGTAGCAAAACAAAAAGTAAAACAAAAAACAACATAATACCAATTCTCTTGTGACATCTTCAGATCTACATGAACAGCACTCTGGTTGCCGAGGGTTACACGGCCAGTAACCATAGTGCCGGTGTTGCCACCTGTTCCAGCGATGGTGCTGTGACCATCGGTGGTGCCGCCTCAACAATCGGAGGCCTTCGTGTCAGCGCCGTGTTCATACTGGCAGAGTTCCGCTTCTATGACGTCTGCTATGAGATTCTGAATCAGACAGATGGTGAGGAAGGCAGGCTGGGTTCACTCATCAAAAAGTACTTTGCGTGAAACATGCAACTGGAGATTTAGTGTAGTGTTATTTTGCAAACAGGAACTATATTTATGAATAGATGTTTGAGTATTTCATTAAAAATGTTGCTGAGCATAACCTTTAAAAAGTTAATAGTGAGTTTCATTGGAAACTTCTTCTCACCTCAGTGACAAATAAAGCTAGGAAAGACTGTTGTTGTAGGTTAGACATCTTGAGGATTAAATGCCTGCATGGCCTGTAGATTCAAAAGTTTCATAAGCAGTTTTTGGAGAATGCTTTTCAGAAAAATTTAAATTATATGTTATGCGCAATTAATTGAAACTATTTGATACAATCTTCACTATTCAATCAGCTACCACAATGGGACCAACCACCATGGAAGCAACAACTACTGTGGAAGCCACAACAACAGAGGAAATAACAACGGCAGAGGCAACAACAACCGCAGCAACTACGGTTGGGCCGACAACAGCAGAAATGACAACAGCAGAGGCAACAACAGCAGCAGCAACGACAGCAGAATCAACAACAACTGAAGGGACAACAGCTGGTATGTTTATATACATGTACTTTGAAACAAAGCACAAACGCTTCACTAAAGCAGCCACTTTAGGTTGGTTTTTTAAATTAAAATACACTTTTATTTTGATTTGCTCCATACACTCATAAAAAATATTCTATAAGTGATGCAATTTGCACTATACAATCAGCGGCTCCCACCACCATCGAAGGCACAACAGCCAGTGCTACCACACAAGAAGCCAGCGCCACAACGGCTCCTCAATCAACAACAGCGGCAAGTCAGGCGAATACAACTGTGTCCGAGGGAACCACACAGGAGGGTACAATGCAAACAGTGGAAGCTACCACAGTTCCTGAGGGTACAACTCCAAGTGCAGAAGCTACCACAGTTCCTGAGGGTACAACCCCAAGTGCAGAAGCTACCACAGTATCTGAGGGTACAACTCCCAGTGCAGAAGCTACCACAGCTCCTGAGGGTACAACGTCAAGAGTAGAAACTACCACAGTTCTAAGTGAAGCCAGTACCAGAATATCTGCGGGAACCACAGTACCAAATGAGGAAACAACAGCTGTTGTTCAAGAGACCACAGTCGATACCGATACGACAGTTCCTGACAGAACTACCATGAAAGCAGAGACCACTGTGGTTATTGATACCACAGCTGCAAATGAGGCTAATACCACAACTTCTGAGCAAACGACGGTTCCAACTGGAACCACCACACTTTCCTCATCAACATCTGCTGGGAGTGACAGTTCCACAGCTGGCACAGATGCAAGCACGTCAGTACTCCCCAGTACTACATCGGTTCTCTCCAGTACCCCTGCAGCGTCTTCTGTGGCCTCTAGTACAGCTGAACAGACCTCAGGTATTCCCGCGGTGGCAGGGTGTATATATGGAAAATGGGTGTCTACTTGTGTATGTTCTCTTTTACAGATGTGTGAAGAACTATCAAAACTGTTATATTAATTTTTCTATACCATTTTCATTTATCTAATGTGGTTTGCAGGGTGAAGTTCATCTTCTGTGGGTTTATTAATTTATTAATGGTTCAACTAAAAATACTGTGTGTGTTTGCCTTCTATTTGTATAATGTTTATGCTTCTTCACAATATTTAAACAAAAATATGATCTATTTAAAATGAAACATAATAGAAATGCATACTAAACATTTAACCATAATATTTTCAAAGCAAGAGTTCTCTCTTCAATGTCTACTTTACAAAAACACAATTTATCTTAACTTTTTGAAAATTGATCTAACTTAACATTTCATTCCATGTTTACTACATTTAGATTTGTGTATTCCATTCTTTACAGACAACCATTGTACATACCAACTGCTAGTTTGATATTTAGATTTATTCTTTCATCAACATATCAGAAAAAAACTACAGTACTATTAACATGATAATATTAACTGTTTGATCCTTATACATGGTGTAGTTTACTTTAAACTATAATTTGATTTATGTAGAGAATTGTTTCAGATATAAAATGACCATTCTATTTTGATAAATGCTTACAATGTATTTTACTATATAATTAATGAATTCTTCTTATCAACAGATGAATATTGCCTCTGAGATTTCAATGGCTGTCAGTCCATCTTTTTCAAAGAAACGAGAAAACACAATATCCAATATTCAGCTATTGATAAGAAGAATGTATTAAATATAAAGTATCAAATACATAGCTAATGAACTTGTTTAATAATATATTTTTAATTTTGATTCTTTGAAGTAATAATCAAACTTCCACATAATTTTTACCTTCAATTTCAGTCACGGTATCAGTTACCAGTGAGATGTCCTCAACAACTGGTAAGTAGCTTTCAAGTGTGTTATTATTTTTTTAAATTGTAAAAAAAAAAAAGAATGTAGAACAACCATGACAATTCTTTATTGTTGCACCATCTCAAATTGTAACAAGAATAGTAGTAAAGCCATCATTCAGAAATACTATGTGTTGCGAGATAGTGATTTTAATAGTCCTACATGTATGCATAATTTTAGGGCTAGTGGAGTTAACCACAGAAGGTAAAATAGTCTCAAGAGTAGAGACAGTTTTAGCTAACATCCACAGTCTAATATGTATAACATTAGCAGTCAAGGATGATTTATACACATTCATGTTTAACTAGGTAGTTTAGTGTTTTGACATTTAACCATTTATGCACATTAGTAACCAAATGAATATTATTTGCACCGTTATAACATAGTAAATTAAACAAAGTAGTGCTAACATGTGGTATGATACCTAATCACAGACTATGGTGATACACAAGGTGAGATGTACAGCTCAGTTTTACACTCTGGGGTCGTCATATTCAGGGTCCAACATCTCCGAGACATCATCCACCCAGGCCGGCTCCACCACAACTGTACAATCTACCATTAGTACAACTGGTCCATCCTCGACAGAGGGACCAACTACACAAGTATCAGGTCCTTCCACCACAACTGGTCCAACTACATCTGGTTCAACCACAACTACTGGTCCATCGACCACTCAAGTAACTGGACCATCATCAACGGGACAGTCTACTTCTGAGACAACCACCTCACAAGTGACTGGCCCATCCACATCTGGACCATCCACTACATCTGGATCATCCACTACATTGGAACAATCCACCACATCGGGACCATCCATTACATCTGGACCGTCCACCACATCAAACGTTTCCTCCACAACAGTTTCCATGCCAACCGAACCCTCAGTGTCCACCACTTTGACACTAACCTCTAGTACCACCTCAGGTAATATGCTTAACGGTTAAAGTCTACGTTCTCTTTCTACACAAAATTCTTTGTTGTTTGTTGACTTATTTTGATTGATTTGATAAACATCTGCTAATATATGATAGATTTTATTCCGTTTAAAGAAAATTATTTTTGATCATGGAAATTAAAAAACTAATCCATAAATAACTAATATCTACGGTAGATTAAAATTAATCAACAATACTGCTAAGATGTGAACCATGATAATTTGTCATCATGCACATTATTTGATAAATGATTTTAGCACTTGATTGTCAAATTTAATACGTATTCAGTGAAAAAATGATCTAATCTAACATTTTAGATTTAACATTATTGGATGGTTTACATTGAATCATAACTATAACAATAATCAATGTGCTAACACAATAGATAACCCAATTCATAACGTTAGAGAAAGTGAGCTGATGCCGTGTGCTTATTTGCACTTAACCCAAATATAATCTGATTTGTCTCTAACTTGTTTGTATAATGTGCTGCTGCTAACACAGGCCCCGCTGTGACTGCAGACTCCAGCTCTATAGGACCCACGTCTACAGCCACCGCACCAACAGGCTCAACCACGACCGGTCCCGTGACCTCAGCCGGCTCAACCACGACCGGTCCCGTGACCTCCGCTGGTTCAAGCACAACAGGTCCTTCAACCACAGCTCAACCTACTTCTGAGACCACCACATCACAAGTTACGGGACCATCAACCACAGCTGGTCCTTCTAGCACCCAAGAGACAGGACCAAGTACGACTGGTCCATCAAGTACAGCTGGTCCGTCCTCGACAGAAGGACCAACTACACAAGTATCAGGTCCTTCCACCACAACTGGTCCTACCACATCTGGTCCAACCACAGATCAGCCAACCACAACTACTGGACCATCTACCACTCAAGTAACTGGACCATCGTCAACGGGACAGTCTACTTCTGAGACAACCACCTCGCAAGTAACCGGCCCATCCACATCTGGACCATCCACTACATCTGGACCATCTACCACTCAAGTGACTGGACCATCAACCACATCTGGCCCCAGCACAATAACAAGCCAGACCACGTCTGGCCCCACAACCTCTGCTGGCCCCTCCACATCAGCAGGATCCTCTACGTCAGCCACAACGCAAGGTAAAACTTGGATTGTGAATATTTACGAAACAAGTCATTTCTAGTCTGTGGAACTTTCTGCAATTTCAAACCATATTGTCTTCTTTTCAATAAAATGATGTTTTTTCTCTGATCTCTATGCAGCTGTATGAAAATGTGAGTAAAAATTGTAATTTCTGTTAAATGTTTTTACAGTTGTCTTTTCCACATTTTTGTGTTCATTTTCTGTTTGTGCTTCACTAACTTTATTTTTTCCAACATTGAAAATATCTGTGTTCAGCAAATACATTTTCAATGTCACCAACTAATTTTCATATATTTTCAAATGTTGATGCATTCAGCAAATGCATTTTAAATGCAGTGCCTACAAAACCATTCACTCCAAATTGTTTGCTCTTTTCCCTTTTCCTGTGGATCTTATTGCAGATTAACTAGGCCAAAATTTTATACCTGTTAGCAAATAAATTTTGTTTCTAATCTTCTGTTTTCATGCCATATACAACCATGCTGGGGGGGTCACCCCCCCCCCCCCCCCGCCCCCGAAAAAAAATATAAAGGCCACCCCCAAATTGGATCTTATTCAAGATGACAGTCAAAATTCCAATTTCAAAATACGTTCACGTAAAAGCCAGACCTTAAATTGAAAATCATCAATCTAAAATGAGCATTTGGATGGTTGTATATGGTCATATGTGAAATGCTATATGAAAATGCTGTGTCAAGCATTACTATAGAGATATAAAGATCCACTGCCCCCCCCCCCCCCCAACATCCCACCCAAACACCCCGAACCACACTGGCCACCTTCCAGACCCGCTGTCCGGCATCACGGTTCGCTCCATCACGTGGTCGTCGTCGGACCGTGTCTTCACGTCGCCCACCATCAACGCCACCATCTCCGGCCCCTTCACCTTCTCGCCCGCATCTGGCTCCATTGCCGCTGCCCGCGGATCCTATGTGTCGGTGTCCGTGCCGCAAGACTCCGCTTGTCTGCTGGACTTCGCCCGCTGCCGCGCCACTGGCTTCACGCTCCGTCTGTCTGTGCGTCCGATCACGGTGCCACATGAGCATCAGACCTTCGTGTCGACCAGCGCGGCCGCTGGGACCTCGGGACTCACGCTCATGTTCCGCTTCGGACGACTCCACCTGGTGGTGGCCACCGGAACCCAGCTGTACTTTGTGGCGCTGCCACGAGATGCGCTGGTGGTCCGTGCGGTGTGGACGACCTTCGACCTGGTTTGGGATGCGGATGAGGTGCTGGTTTACGTTGATGACTTGCTGGTCATGAGAACTTCCGAGTTTGTGCTGCTGGACGCGAATGTGACCTTGGCCACAGAGGTCAGCATCGGGAAGTCGGCGTACAGCGAGACTCACTCCGGGGGCATAGAGGTCAAAGAGCTCACGACCTACTCCGTGGCTAGGCGGATCCTGGTGGAGAGAGGAATCATTGTGGACGGTGAGGGCTTAAGAGTTAGAATGCGATTTAGTGCAAACAATAACAACAATTTTGTTATACTGTTTACATAAATGTATTGAAAAAACTAACACCAGATTGTATCAACCAATAAATGACATTTTTTTTACAAATGCCACATGTATGTATGCAGCAATTTTGTCAACATGAACTTATATATAGTTATCCACGACAATTTACAAATGAGCTGGTGTTATTAATTTGTAGTTTGACTATCATCATGAGTCCAAACATTAAAATCTTATATCACATATTTGCATAATAGATGATCCCATTGATAACATATTCTAGAAAAAAATGTATTATCACGGCAGATTCTCGTTCAGTTTATCTAATTAATAACCATGTGGCATAAACCAGTCCCTCATTTCTGCCGATCACCACTAAATACCCTGCGTTCCATTCCAGCGCCGGTTCCGACCACCACCTCACCGCCTCCCGTCACCACGACTCTGCCCGTGCCGGTGCCTCCTCCTGCCTCCATCACTTCGCTCGCCGTTGAGTGGCGCGACCTGGAGGCGGACACAATCACCACACCACAGTACAACGTCACCATCTCTGGCGACTTCAACATCACTGTCAGCGACCGCGGCCTTCCGGCAATACGCCTCACCGGCTCCAGCACCTATGCTCGCTGGGCACCGGCTGACCCCACGACCTGCCTTGCCGACTTCGCGACCTGTGACCCCGACCTTGGCATGACCTTACTGTTCCGGTTGAGTGTGCACGAGTTTGTGGAGAACACGACGCTGCTGTCATCAGGAGGAGACGAGCCCGACAACACAGGAGTCGCCGTCCTCTACCGCTTCGGACGCATCCAAGTCGTCGTGGCCATCAACACCAAAGTCTGGTTTGCAAGCGTGAGTCGCCCGGCGGCAGCCGGCGTGTGGCACGAGCTGGCCGTCTCGTGGGCTCAGTCTAGTGGGCTAGAAGTATACATGGATGGGCGGCTGGAAATGAGCAGCGGGGAGCCGGTCACCCGCACGGAGGCGACCGCGCAGAAACGAGGCTATATTGACGTGGGGAAGGCAGCGGGAGATGCAGGGGCCACGATTCCCGCTCGCTTCTCACTGGAGCAACTCACGTATTATTATGCTCGCTACCCGATTCTGGTGGCCAGTGGAAAACTGGAGGGTGAGGCAATGTTTGCGGCTGTGTGTGCAGCTTGCATAGCGCAGTGTGTTCTATATGGGCTTACTTTTCAGGTGTTTTACGCTTTGTTAAATTGCGTTGTTTTATTTTTCAGGTTTAATGCTTTGTTTTACAGATTTATATTTAGATATGCATGTACAATATATGTTTATGTAATCAATCATGTATAAATAATTTTTATGAACTTTTTCTATGATTTATTAGTTGATTAAAATAATGTATACATACTAGTATTGATGATTTTGTAGTGATGAACTGTTTATATATTATGAAATAGTTTTAATTGCCAAAGAGTTTACATAGTAATTGCTTGATAAATAATGACTTGCATGCCTAAGGAGCTAACAAAATACCGCTTAAAGTAAATTTCATATTTAGATTAATTGATCATTAATCTTACATGTATATGTATATAATGTATATAAGAAATATAATGTATTGACACCTATTTGTTAATTTTCGAAGTACTCTTGTGTATTTTAATGTTCAACGTAGACTGATAATGTTTCATTATCATAGAGTTCTATATTATTTAATGACAGATAATTACAGGGTTCCCACGCTACCGGGAAATCGGGAAAAAGTCGGGAATATGAAAATTCCCTTCAAGACCGGGAATAAGTCTTGAATTTTGCCAAATACTCGCGAATAGTCATGAGAAAAGACCGTGCAGTCTTGAAAAATACTGAAAGCCCTAATTTATGATACCGCTTGTAAAATCGGCTCCCATTGGTCTAAATCAATGATTTCTATTAAGGCGGGAAATGAGAGCCAATGGAAAAATTCGGCTTGGATCAATTTTGCTGGTTCACAATTTTTTTTTCACGCAAGAAAAAATCTTAACACGCTTTCGCTTTCATATTTGCGTTGGATATGGAAATCTGAACCAGCAGCAAATGTAGGTCAATGCCCGCCTTAATATTAATAACACACTTATGATGCATATTAAAACATTGGTTAGAATTTGTATAAGCACACAAGGCAAATAACAATATCTCATTTGCGTCTCTCTGATTCTACGGAAGAGATTGGTTTATTACAATTTACACATCATGCACTTGACGAGAGCAGGAGACATGGTTGGCAATTGTATTGTATATTATAGTGTGTCATTTAAGAATAGTCCATGATTTCAGTATTTTTTATTTTATTGATGTTTTTTGCATAGTTATGATGCATATTGTTATTGATGCTTAGTTAAGAGTTGAGTTTATTGAATAAAACAGTTTGAAACTGAACGTTTAACCTTTGTTATGTCTTTTTTTCTAGATTAATCACAAAAGGTTTAGATATAATTTGGTCTGGAAAAATGAGGAAAAAGTCTGGAAAAAGTAGGGAAAAAGTAGGGAATTTTGGTAGTGAAAAAGTGTGGGAACTCTGTAATTAAATTATGTTGATTAATATAAACCTTTGATAATATTTGTAATAGTTTTGATCTATTTTTGATGCAATATTGCATCATTTAAAATACGTTCCTACGATGTTTATGAGTTAATGTAAATCATGATCACCTTGCCATGCTTCCCACAGGATCCACCACGGCTGGTCCAACCACCACCGGCCAGACTCCCACCACGGGACCCTCAACCACAGGACCATCAACCACCACAGCTGGACCAACATCTGCTGGACCCACCACTTCTGCTGGTCCAACTACAGCTGCTCCAACAACAACGACAGGAGCGTCAACATCAGCAGGACCCACCACTGAAGCCACCACGGCAGCACCGACCACAACAACTCCTCAAGTCACAACCACATGCTCTAGTACGCCACATTTTGCTCTACTGTGTCTTGTCATTCATCAGACATTCAATCAAATAAACCAGTAGATCTCTTGCTATGCACAATTACAAGTTTATGCTTGAAATGTTGAAAAGAGTGATTATTTAAGATCAGTGAAAAGGTCAAGGAATTTAAAATCATTCAGTAAAAAAATGACAAAAGGTCTAGAAGGCTGAATGTTCAGGGAGTGGTGAAAACGTTTACAGGACTTAATTTTTCCCGTGTGACACTGCAGGTGTGTCCCCGTCCGACCCATCATCAGCCTCCATCTCTCCACTCGTCTCCGCCGACAACCTCGCTCTGTCACTGCGCTGCTCCGTCACACTGCCTGATACCGTGGCGTCGAGGCTGGAGGTGACGTGGTACAACGCGGACACCGAGGCTACCACCTCACAGGTCAGGGCTCGCTCCATTATTGATTAGCATGGTCAAGTTGTCGGGAAAAGTGGTTGTTTTGCTTTACTTGTTTTATCCATAGAAAACAGCTTTTTTCAACAGATTCTGAGATAATGTCTTGAAACACTCTTGCTATTTTTAAACAGACATTAATAATGTAAATTTTGTCTGTTTTGTTTCATGAACATGCATGCAGAAAGGTAGATTGAGGGGATTTTGCTATTACAGATTGCATCCGGCCAGTTGGAGTCCACGATTCCTGTGGCAGACCTGGGAAGCAACGTGTTCAACAAACCAGTACGTCCACGTTCATAGAGATATATGCAATTTACGTGCTTTTGTTTGATATTTGCAGTCTAAAAAATGCAATATGCATTAGAACTCAAAAGAATTTATACTCATTTGATATTTAAACATGATTCCTTTTTTATTTCGGCTGACATAAGAATTACTAAAGCAAACGATGAAGCAAACTGGCAACTTTGCCTTTCCAGCTGCGTTGCTGTGTGCGCCGTCGCTATGACAACAACTGTGCCGGTGTCATTTCGGCAGAAGTCTGCAGCACAACTTTCACGCCACAGCTCACTGTGAGTTCATATTCACTCATGTTTAGTTGTATTACTTTTTATCTGTATTAGATTATGGTAAACGTTACAGCAAGTGCACATCGTGGTTGTCATCTTAGTTTTAGTTATTTTGAAAAAGAAAAAGCTTAGAGGCTTTGCACTTGCTGTCAATGCTAGCTTGTTCAGTTTATCTGATATAATTATTTAGTTAGTTATCTAGTTGTTTTAGGAACATGCTAGTCTTTGTTATATATTGATATATACTGTAGCAAGCATTTGCTGAAGAACTTGGTTGCGTTCAAATCAGACACCTGTTGATTGACATGTGCATTCACCTGCTGTTGTTGTTTAGAAGAATAAGCAGCTGTTGCTAATGTTTATGAATGTTGATATATGTAAATATGATTATATGGTTTTGTGTTTTTAACATTTGTACCCAATATTTTGTCATCATTTATTAAGAATTTAAATGTGACTATACCTGGAAAATGGTGACTTGGTAATTGGTCAATGAACTGATAGAGATGAAAGCCAGGCTGGAAGCTCATAGATTCAAAATCACACAAGATTTTACTGGCACCTTTAGCTTTGACTTAGTTTGTGTGAAAATTGGCATTATCATTTTGTATTTTCATGCCTGGTTGGTAATTTTGAATACTGCCTAATTTTAAAGCCATCACAAGCATGGATAGGTGTCACTGAACTCGAAGAGATGTGGATGAGCTAGTTTATTTGTGTGACCTTCTAGTCTTTGAGCCTCTTTTTCCTAAACTCTGGTTTACACTGCATACATCAGCCGAATAATTGTGTTGTAGATTGAGACGCCGACACTGACGGTGACAGAAGGTGGCGCCACCGAGTTCATCGAGGTCACGTCCAATGTTCCGCCGACATTCATGTGCAGCAGCAGCTCCGGTGGCGCCCAGGTAACCATGACAATCATGAAACAGGATTAGAAGGGGCCTGAGTAAAGTGGGTTTTGTTGAAACGTCATTTTATTCTTTGCTACAGTAGTTGTGTAGTGAAGCTGAATTTTCCAGATCCTGTCAGCATCTGTTACTGGATGATTGTAATGTATGATGTATTAAAAGCAACTTTTATGCTGTATCCACGTATGCTATGCATCGTGATTTGAGGATGAAGATACATGTATAAACTCATGGCTCATTACTAGTTCTGTTTTGTTTGTGCAGTCAAAAGATGAAAACAATTGGTATGATTTGATTTGATTTGATATTCTTCAGGAACTAATGTTCCTAGGATAGCACATGAAAGCGTACATATATATGTAATGCTTATTTCCAATGTGGTCCTTGTTTGTTTGGCAGGTTAGGTAACCAACTGAGCCAAGGGTAATGGAGGGATCTCACTAGCTATAGTTTTCAAACTAGGCGAGTTCTTTTACGTGCAGAGGTGTGGCTCTCCTCTACATGGGACACGCCTTTTAACGAGGCTTCCGAACCTCCGCTTTGGCCGCTACTGTCTAGTAACACTGTACGGTGGCGACGCTCTCGGTGGGAAATCAGCAACTCAGTGGCAGACGTACGACGTAACGGTTTTGGCGACAGTGTGTCTGCCATGCCATGACCGGGCCGCGAACTTACGACGCAAACAACTCCTGTTTTCAAGTCGTACGCTCTAACCACTGAGCTACTGAGGACCATATATAGCGTGTCCATGGTGAAAGTGGTCGAATATGTTAGTCACGAGACTGACACTTGTATTCCCAGCTGTCTGCCAGTCTGTCTCTGAGACTGATGCATGTATCCCTCATTTCCCTGTTGTGTAGGCGAGTCTGTCGCTGGCTCTGGAGTCGGCTGACATGGAGTATCGGTGCCGAGACTCGGGCAAACTCATCAACCAGGCCGTGTTCAGCTGGACAGACACCTCAAGCAACAGGTAGGAAGCAGCAGACACCTTAGTAAATGACCAGCATTGTGTAATATTGCCATTCTCATTGTGTCCCACCAATAACACTTTTTTGTCCCCCAGTACATGTGATATGCTGTTGAACAATCAGCTCTTGACCTTCCTCTCTCCAGCACGTGTGCCTCCTCACTGGACAACTCTGCATGGAGCGCTTCGTCCGTGTACCGTGTGGGCGTGCGTGCCAAGTGGGACGGGCGGTGGGACGGAGCCCAGACCCGCAACGTGTCCCTCAGTGTGGTGGACACTCAGACGGGCGCCGAGTGCCTCATCGGCGACGTGCAGGTACTAACCCATCTTTTAAATGCACACAATCCTGAAGAAATCCTAATCACTCACACAATCACTCACTCACTCTTTCGACGCATTGGCTTGTTCCCAATTAACGTGCAGCTGCCGCAGAGCAGTGAGCAACTATTTAGGTATGACTTTGCTCAACACCCACAGTCAGAACCAACACAAAATAGAACCCACAACCTCCTGGTCATGAGTCCGATTCCCTGTCCACTCAACCACAGAAGCATACCCACAGGGAGGGGCTGCTTGTTTTTGCTGTTGTTATCGCAATCTTTATTTTTTGTCAACATGATTCAGTTTATAATTCACATTTTCGTCCAACACATTGGTTTGATGTAGATCTAGTTTAAACTTATGCATGCAGATACTATTTTGCTATAATAGGTGAGTTGAATAGATTTTTTCTCTATCTTTAGCTTACTGTCTCATAAACATGCTAATGCAGCAGCAGCATGGTATTTGTATGTACATTGCTTGGTGTTTCCAGCTGACGATCCAAGACCACATTGAGTACCAAATCTGCCAGTCCAAGGGAGACCCCTACATGACGACGTACAACAACCTGTAAGTCACACAGCTTATATTGCTTGTACAAATGTGACTTAGAATGTCATCAACCAGCTGAGATACACTCTCTCAATACTTAAACAGAATTTGTAATATATAAGCAGCACTATCCAAATTAGGATTAGCTCAGGCCTTGTAAGTAAAAATCATTAATCAATTGTGATACTGTGTGCCTAAGATCCATCTGAACAGTCAAAATTAGAATAAATTTCATTTTTTAAATGAAGTAGGATATGTTAGAAAAGCTAGATGTTCCAGTCTCACATAGTTTCTGTGTTTCAGCGAGTATTCGAACCAGTTGGCCGGAGAGTTTGTTCTCTACCAACACAGCACACTGCCATATGCTGTAAGTATGGAGCAGAATGAACAGTAGTTATTGGTATTATTTTTTTTATAAGATTATACAGTCCCATAGGCTGTGAGTACTAGTATACAGCTGAAATCAGGGGAAACCATTGGCTAGACACACGCCCATATGTTTGGAGTCCAAATCAGAGTGAGCACTAATTAGTAAAGACATACATACTGTCATACATAGAGAGTATGCATCAAATTTGTTTGACCAAATAGTAAAAGAAGCACGTAATTGTGAGGATCAAGTGAAAAAACAACTTGTCATCTCTGTAAAGAAATCCTTCAAAGTGCTGTATATTAACAATAACGGATGCTTCGAAAGGAAGTTTTCTGCTGTATTTGTGATGTTGCTGTAGTTTACATTATCCTCTCCATTGTCCAGGTTCACACGATCCAGGCAAAACTGAAGCGCGGCTCGTCAGCTACAATCAACTGTGGCGTCCTCATCAAGTCAGGTGGGTGCATTGTGTGTGGGACTTGGTAAGGTGGTCGCATTGGGAACGTGGTCAATTAATACACGTGATCATAATATCTAATTATTGTAGAGATACATGTAACTGCAAGAAAACCAATCAATTTTGATACAGCTTTTTGTCAGTGGACCAATGTGTTACCGATTTTAAGATATTTATACATTATGCATGACTGCAATGTTACACATCTGGGCCACCAGCAGATAAAATGTTCTGCCGGGCCGGTAATGAGCAGCCATCCCCGGATAATCATGAACCAGTAATGATATCCCATCTTCATAGAACACCCCCTAAGTCCAAACCCGTCTCCCCTCGCAGGTGACGATGTGATCAGCATCCACCGGTGCCCGACGCTCAGCAACCAGGACATGACGCGTCCTCTCGAGGTCTTCCTCTACCTCAATGGGGAGCTCACCCTGGGCACCCGCTTCCTCGTCATCAAGGATGGATATGAGTACAGGGTATGTGGGGCACAGATAAGTGGGTACGTGGGTCACATATACAAGAGTATATGGGTCAGAGATACAAGAGTATATGGGTCAGAGATACAAGAGTACATGAGTCGTGATTACTTATATTAGTGTTCAGTTTACAATAAAAGTGAAGAAATTGTCTCTCCAATGCTCTTGCTGTTGATGTAGTACACACACTAACTCTCCCTCCGGCCACCAGGTGGTGCTCCCGACCGGCGCCTATGTTGTCGTCAAGGGCGAGGTCGCCACCTACGAGTCTCTGCTCGTCGAGTTCCGCCCGGCAGCTGCAGACATCGGCCAATCACAGGGTGAGTAACAAACAACTGGCAACCGTGTATATCGGCCAATCACTGTTAGACATGAGCACATTGTGGATGAATTTACTGGTTGGCACTAGTAGAAAGACAAATGTAAAATTCAGATTTTGTTGAATGTTATGACTACAAAGCAACCAAAACTATCTGTAGAAAAACAAAACTTGTTTCATTGGGTACAAAATGATGGCCGCAGACCTCACTAGATTATCCTTGCTAATCGGCGTCCATCATTGGCAGGTCTGTGCGGCACGCTGGACGGCTCCCAGACCACCGACCTCACCACCTCCATGGGCCAGATCCGCCCGATCCAGAGACGTCCCAACGCCTTCATCACGTCCTGGCGGGCGGCCGGACCAAGTTCCATCGCACAGGTAACCGGAGGACCTGACCAGTGTAGAAGGTGCATCTATGTCATCCAATGTGGGAATAACGTTATCAAAACAAACACACAAAGACTGAGGCAAAAATAGTGTGATTGCACGAATATAAAGTTGAGACTTTTGAAAAGATGTCTCACTATTGACATGACACCATCATGACACCTGCCAAATAGAAAGGTTTTACAGATTGGATTAGAAAAGAACATTATGATAAACTTACAAACAGTGCAGCAATTATTATACAGTACTTAGTAATAACAAGAACTAAATGTTGAGAATGTTTCACTTTTTCACTGTATCTCACTATAGACATGACCTGACCATGACACCTGCCAAAGAGACATTTAAATGTGGTAAATTTCTCAGGCCTAGTTAGAAAAAAACATTATGATCAACCCTTCACCTGCCATACTTGTGTATCTTAAACCATTAATTCCCTCTCCTGTCCCACAGGGAGTGTCAGCATCTAGTTTCATTCCAACCTCCGACACTTGGTGCGACTGTTCCCTCGAAGGAACCCAGCGGTGCAGTGCTGGTGCCGACCGCGAGGACTGTGAGAATTACGTCTACGACTCCGAGTGTACGTATTCTGAGAGAACTACGACTCCCATTGTACGTATTCTGAGAGAATTATAACTCCGAGTGTAGTATTCTATGAGAACTTCCTTTTGAACATTGTGACCATCTCTATTAGGATCACTTGAAGCAACCCTTATGGTGGTCTTAGGTTCTACTATAATAATAATATGCAGACTCACTTTTGAACATTGTGAATGCTTCTTCTCATGTAGTCTGGCCCAAGATGCTGACCCCAACCACCTGAACTGTATGTTCGATAGAGACGTTTAATTGACCGTCATCAACTTGGTCCGGCTGCTTATTCCATACTTTCTTCTCCGCCCCTCAGTGTCTGACGAGACGGCGCGGCTTGTGTCTGACCGATCCTTCACCCCGCGACCCCCACCGGCCACCACCCGCAGGCGCAGAGAGGTCGCCGCCTACGACCCCGACAATGATGCGTACGCGACCCTTGACCCCGATTACATGGAGCAGCCAGAGGGAGTCGTCGGGGTATGCTATGTTTTTTTTGAAGACTCCCAAAGTTTCATACTTCTGAGTCTGATCCCGCTTTGAATAATAACGTGGACATCTGATTTACATTAACATCCGTTCAAGTTACTTTACCACCCATTCTCTCTGTAGACGAATAGGTAAAAAGTTGCATAATTTTTAAGATATTCATCAGGGGGCTAGTTACATCAAATTACTGATTGCAGAACCAATCAAAATCGAAGACATCTTCATATCATATATAAAACACAGTGCTTGTATTCATCTGTTATAACATGAGATACCCCAGTTGACTCGCTGGTGGTATGTTAAAAGCTATCCATTGCTTTTACTTGTTATGCAATAACATACATGTAGTGTTGTGACTACTGTATCTAACGTTGGGTTGGTGTGTTTTACCCTGGCCTTGTGCTGTATTTTCTGAATATTCAATTTTGACGGAGGCGGGCCATTTTATCTGTGTGGCTAAGGCGTTCTCCGACAGTGTGGGCGTGCTGCGGTGCCGGGCGGCTCTCAACACCGACTTCTCACAGCAGCAGGACGGCTGCACGGACGACATCGGGGTGAGTGAGGGCACACAGCCGGAGACGTGAAAGGTGTTCTTAAAGTGGAGGTTCTCTCAATGGGTGGTACAGAAGACAAACAGGAAATGGAAGAAATAATTCTCTAATTCAGATAGAGTTCTTTCAGTTGGCTCCATCAGACTGACTCAAACTATATATTTGGTAACGTTCTGCATTTTGCATTGCATCTCAACACCTGATGGATTTGTTGAAGTGTTTATCTGTTTTCTGCTCACCACTGTCCTGTTTTCAGTCCAGTGTCCTGTTTTCAGTCCCCTGTCCTGTTTTCAGTCCCCTGTCCTGTTTTCAGTCCCCTGTCCTGTTTTCAGTCCCCTGTCCTGTTTTCAGTCCCCTGTCCTGTTTTCACTCCACTGTCCTGTATTCAGTCCACTGTCCTGTTTTCAGTACACGGGTGCGGACCAGGCGGCAGCGTCTGTGATCGTGCGTTACCACGTGGAGACGGTGAAGAGCCTGTGTCTGCAGCAGCTCAAGCCCCTCGACCCGCCCATGCTGGTCGCCGACGGCAACATCACCGCTGACCCCTTCAAGGACATCACCGACTACCTGTGTCCGGAGGTTTGCTCCCAGAAGGGCTTGTGTGGATCAGGTAGGCACAATGGGCATGTCTTGCAGTAATTGACGATGAGTCTTTACTATAACAATTGAAATTTAATGTGCAATGGAGCCCAAATAAAATACAGATTTTTTGTATACACTCGTAGTAAATGTATTAAGCACTTTTGAAAAATAGGTCAATTATCAGTGTTTTGAAAGTGTGGCAAATTGCCATACAATGTACCTTGGTAGTAAAATGCTGGGTGGTAAAGCTGACTTGGCCCCGTAGCGCTGTGCTCGTGCGAGGACGGCTGGGCGTCGGATCTGTGTGCGGTGGAGGTGGCGGCGCCGCCCACGCTGCGCCGACTCGAGAACGCCGGTCTGTGCAACACCCGGCGTGCAGCCTGCGACGCCGTCTTTGTCTACGGCGCCGGATTCCTCAACACAGACACGCTCACGTGCCACTTCACACCTGCACAGGTCAGAGTGAACAGCATGTAAAGGCTAAGTTTGAGTTAGAGATTAAAGTGCTGATTTTGTTGGGGAAATTCTGAGTTAGAGCACGATTTTCTGCCGTTTTTAACCAGTAAAATCATAATGCAAACTGGGAAGGTGGTTTAGTTTAATACTTATAAGCTACCATAACAAATGTGGCCGCCACCAGAAGAATAGAGGAATAATGGAGTAAAAGAATGCTGTGTAATATAAAAGTTGAGTTCACAATGGAAATGTTCATTAAACATCTGAACATGTATGCGTAATTTTCATCCAAGAACTGCACTAAATGCCAGTTGTGAAGGTCAATGAGATTTCACCTGTGCTTTTGGACTCACTGTTCCCCGCCTGCTGTCCCAGGTGCCTGGCTACAACGTGACCTCGGCGGCGCCGGGCGTGTCTGCGCGCTCCTCCGGCTCGTACTTCAGCTCCCAGATCGTGGTGTGCCGGGCGCCGTGGGACTCGCCGGTGCCGGCGCTCGTCTCCGTCAGCAACACGGGCGCCGCGAGCGCCGCCTCCAACACCGCGCTCTTCCTGCCACACGACCCCGCCTGCTTCTCCTGCAGCCCGGCCGATGGCGACATCACACGCGCCACGTGCACGCCCAATGTGAGTATCACACGCGCCACAATGTGAGTAGAGCTTTCGAAAGACCTTATATCTAGTAGTTTTTGGTTTTAAAACCAGTCAACACCATTGATGGCCATGATTATTTTTCTGTTTATATAGCCAGAGAGATA
This sequence comes from Streblospio benedicti, assembly GCA_019095985.1. Lineage (NCBI taxonomy): Eukaryota > Metazoa > Annelida > Polychaeta > Spionida > Spionidae > Streblospio > Streblospio benedicti. The sequence continues at coordinate 17,506,036 of CM032666.1, read as the reverse complement.
GTAAGAATTGTGACGGATTTTAGTAACCACGTCCCCATAAAAAAGAAACAAGAAAAAAGTCACCACATATGCCGAGTCTGTAAGCATCTATTGTGTGTTTCAGAATAAGTCACAGTCACGTGCTTTATATCTAAGAAATTCACTGACTCGCTATGAATATACCCTGCAAAAACGTGTGTGTGTTTCAGACTGAGGGCTGCTTCATCGAGTCTGTGTGCTACAGTGCAGCCGACATCAACACCAAGAGCAAGTGTGAGGTGTGTGACCCGACGCGGGCCGTCAACAAGTGGTCGCGCAGTCTCGGTAAGCTTAAGTACAAGGATAGTGTTCCAATTACCCCCCTTTTTTATTATTCCTGCTAGCTGCTTCCATCCAGGGTCCAAACTGTTTACCAGGCAAGGAGAGAGTGTAATATCCATGTGCTCTCTGTGCAGACCCCGAGTGCCGGTCCGGGCTGTCGGACGTGGAGATCGGACTCATTGCGCTATCAGCCATCGTCGCCGTCCTCGTCCTTGCTCTTGTCATCTTCCTGTGCTATGAACACCGCAAGCGACAGTGAGTACTCTAGGCTCTGCAGGGTCCAATGTTTTACTTGCCATTTCTAGAACCGCAACAGTTCGGGAATTGTTATTTTTTTACTTTTCTGCTTTAGTTTACAAACTGAAATTATTTCCATGGAAACCGTTGAGAGTTATGATGTGATACTGACATAATCTCACTTTTAGTCCTAGATTTTTTTATAAATAGCAAATTGATTCATTTTTTTCCCTCTTTGCCTTGTTTTTAAGTAAAAAGTTTGTTCTTATTTTCATATCACATTATTTTTTTTATTATTTGAAATTTATTATTTAAAACGAGGCAAGCAAAGAATGAAAAATAGACTTGGAATATCATTGCCCTGGTCTGTATATACTACTCAGAGTCTTGATATGCTATTAATGTATTCTTTCTTTAGTAACTGACGTTATTCTAAGCAATCTTTTATGATGCCTATATTCATATTTAGTACTTTTTCAAAAATTATTTTCCTTCTACAGCTCTCAAGTTTGTTTTTCTTTTATTCTATAGTCAATTTTGCTTTTAGTAGTTTATATTTTAATGTGCTTCTTATTTGTTTCTTTAAAAATGATAGTCATATTCAAAATTTTCTGTATAATATTCTTTAGCATAGGTGTTATCTGATTCTAGTTCTATCACAACCTATTTGTTATTCTTTTTTCATTTTTTCAAATGTTAGAAAATAACACTAAATTTGCTAATTGCAGAAAATATAACACCCAAAACGCTTCTCACAGTGGCTTTTGGAGAACCAGGTAAACTAACAAAATAGTATGTCATTTTGTGATATATTATCTACTATGAAGTTCATTTGTGTAAATTAAGCAAGATATGGACTGAGGATATAAATAAATACAAAGATATAACCTGCATTATGCTATTTAACTCTAACCACTCTGCACCTTACACTTAGAACACTGGTGAATGAGCTCAATTTCCCTCACTATTTTTTTAATATTCTAACACTCACATATGGAAATACTAATATAATGCATTTGTTATAAATATCAGTCAGCACATTGAGTACATCTTCATTGTTTAATATGCAACGTTTGAAACCTCATGACATTACTTGAGGTTCAGAATCAGATACTCTTCATAGTCAACATCTCCTGTCCCACTGTGGGCAGCGCCCGGGGGGTCCGCCCCAACATGGCCCCCACCAGCACCCGGGGGGCGCCCGCCATGGGGTAGGACGCCAGAAACCAGCTCGGCAACTAACCCAAACCCAAAAGTAATTTGAGTGGTACTCCCAGCCAACAGTAAAATTTTTTATTGGTACCCGCACCAACCAAAAGTACTAATTTTGAAGGGACGACCCCCAACAAATTTATTTTTTAATTTTGACCAACCAAAGTATAAATTTATTGCATGAGTCTTTCAGAAGAACAACCTTTCACAAAATTGATAATTTATTCAACCAATATTTGGTTAAATAGAATTACATGGACTGATTTTTTGTAATTTTTGTTAAACCTTTTTATATATTTTTTTAAATTCCCTTTAAAAAAACTTTGGTAGAATCGTAATTAATTTTGAAATGAAATTATTTTATTTTTAAAATTTGTTAATATTTTTTTTCTTTTGCAATTTATTTTGTGCCTTTTTTTTTTTGTAAAAATTTC
>CM032666.1:17454756-17497599 GCA_019095985.1 Streblospio benedicti | reverse complement strand
TATTATACAAACTTATATAGTACAATACATAGGTTACTTTGTACTCAGCAGCACAACAACAAAGACGCGAGATAAAAAAATTATGCTATACACAACTGACAGAAAAAATCTTATAAAACTTTACTAAAAGCAGCACATCGTCATACCTGGCATTTTACATATGTAGGCAGTGGGCCAATCACAGCGGCCCACACTCCAGCGGTACTGGTTGTCGCGGGAGATGGACACGCACCATTCTGTGACGTCGCTGCTGATTGGCTGGTACTCCTCCCAGCGAGCAAAGGTCACAACCTCGCCTGACTGCCACTCGGTGAAGTTCTCGCGGCCACGCAGACCTGGTGGTCAACACAAATCAATGAATACCCGACAGCTAGAAACAAATATCAAATTAGTTGTATTTTTATCTATATATGTTTATATATACTTTTGATGGTTATAAATTGCCCAAAAGAGCTTGTTAATTAGTGAAAAAACAATAACCGATGAACCACCACTCCTACTGTTGACTTACCGATGAACCACCACTTCTCCTGGGTGCTGAGGAAGGCCGTCTCAAGCTGTGAAGTGACAACTTCGTACTCCTGCTCACTGGTCACAGACAGCAGTTCGCCACCTGAAGGAGCAGTGCAAATTACAGTTTGTATCCTTTATCACAAACTTATTTGTCATTTGATCAGGTTATTGAGAATAACCCTTTCATACAAAACTAATATCCGACTAACAACATTGTTATCACATTTTAATTTTATCACATATTCAATTCTGAGTGGGAAAGATACAGTTTCATGGTTAACATACTGAAGTAACTTCAAATGGTACTGCATGGAAGCCCTTTCTCATAGACCTGCATGTGAAATGTTGATCCTCACCTCTGGACTTGCACTGGTGCTCTGCCTGCGTGAAGCCGAGTTTGTCAGCAGAGATGTGGAAGCAGTGGTCGCCGTACAGGATGCTGTCAGCAGGGCAGCCCGGCTCAGTGTCTATAGGATACAGCAAACACGTCATAGAACGTAACATAAAAGCTCATGGCTTTGTGACATCAACCTTAATCAAATTGTTGCATCTCGTTACAATTTCAACTCAACTATAAGTCAATTATATAAGAGCTACTTCTCTCCTTTTAAGATTGAGCTCTGGTGTCTGGTGTCATAAAAAGTACTTTAGTGTACAGAGCTATATGTACAGTGAGCCATTAGCGTCTTTTATTGGTAGCATTTTTTGTGTTTGTTTTATTTAAGCTATCAAATATCAAAATATAAAAAGAACTCAAAATGAAATTAAAAAAATACTATTAGGACTCTTTTCTCATTCTTGAAATGTCTAAATCAAACAGCTCCCATCTCCATACCTGGCCTGAGTATTCCTGCGCCTATGAGCGCTGCCCGAGCCTCAAAGTACCACTCCACGTTGCCCACAATGACGGCACCACCGGTGAAGCGCCCGCCAGTGGTGGCGCCGCGCCCGATGTAGATGCTGCTGGTGATGGAGACGCGGGCCGTGACGTGGGGGATGGACGTGCGTGCCCAGCCGAGGAGGCGGTGGTTCACGTACACCTGACAGCAGGAGCACAGAGGTCTAATGACAGACTACAGCCAGACATATGGAGTTATGGACTGGTAGAGAGGTCTAATGACAGACTACAGTGAGACATATGGACTGGCAGAGGACTAGTGGGAGACTTTAGGCAGTGGTTGGTGCACATCTTCAGAATAGGGGCATTTACTGGTGATGCAGGTGCATTGGAGCAGAAACAAATCCAACAAATAAAGATTGAAATCATTGCTATGTTTTCTTTTTCTCACCAATTGAGTAAGGAAGAGATGAATGAACAATAATTGGGAGCAATGCACAAATATATGGATTTTGAATTAAATTGAAAGAGTCAATTTATGTTTGTGATGGCAGCTCAGTTCATGTAAATAAAACGTCAAATACATGTATAATAATAGATTATACATAACACAAATCCGCAAACCCTTACCTGCTGTGTTTTCACCCACCATTTGCTAACAATTACCCACCTGCAGTCCGATGTTGACGTCCCACGAGATGTCGAACTTGAGCCATGTGTTGATGTCAATGCCTTGCAGCGGCACCACCCACATTGCCATCTCTGTGGAAACCAGCACCTGGCAGGGAACACACACAAATTTGTGTTTGCACGATGCACCAGTTTTATAGGAAATTTCCACAAAAGTAATACTGCGAGCCACGCCAAACTTTAAGACTTAAAATAAAATGTGCAGGCAATTTTACAACAACTGTAAGTTGTAAATGCAGCTGTGTTCAATGGATTTTAGTATAAAATCAGTTCATACTACATGTACTTCAAATCACTCATACAATCATGTATATCCCTATCAACTGAAACTCTCTTCAAAGTATACAGTGTATTGTGTGTTTGAGTGATGACTTAGTGCTCCAGTCCTCACCTGTAGTTTTCCATACTTGTACACGACTGCCCAACCGTAGCCTGTGTCAGTTTCTCCCCCACTGCTGAAGTACACACTTCCCTCAACCAGAGTCACGATCTTGATGGTCATCGAAAGGGTCACTGAACCTACACTCAAGGTCCAAAGATTAAAATTATGCTTTTCTGCATGAAACTACATACAATGTGTTGGCAAGTCAAAATCGCATTGATGTCCATTGAGTGATAGATAATCATAAACATTCTAGAAAATTCTTGCCAAGCACAAAAAACAGAAACATTCAAGAATCTCTGCCATATCATTTGCAAATTGCATTTGGGCTACAACCAACATAGTTCGAACAAAACTTCTAAAACATTTGACCCTGTCACACACCTTTGGCACAATTCTTGTAATCCTTGAAGCAGTCGTCTTCTTTAGGCACCAGTTCCACAAAGTCTCCAGGTCCCTTTAGCTCGAGGGCAGTGCCCCAAGAATACTGCAAACACAGAAGTCACAGATCATTTACACTGTTGACTTTTAAATTCCCAGGTCATTTACACCGTTGACGTTTTAAATTCAACTTTTTTCAATACCAACCATTTGAATATTTTACCAAGTAACGAACAGTTTGGTGCCATTTCATATCCAATTAATTTACGAACTATTTTGATATGGAAGGATTTTTCGGACATCTCAGACGTTGTTATACACGACAACCAGTCTGATGTGAAACCATACTAAGACTGGGTGACTGTCAACTCAACAAGGATTCAAACCTGATGCCTACATGTTTGTTGCCTATCAAGACAAGAGCATTGTTCTGCACAAAAATCTACTGACCTCCTAGATTTGTATCAATTTGTTTATATAGGCCATCAAACTGGTTTCAAATCAAATGTAAGTATTTTCCTCGCACTTTCATCCAAATACGCAGTTTTGGTCTCCACCTACCTTGATAAGGACGAGTTTGGAGACAGAGATTTTGGCCACGTATTTCACGGTCACGATTTGTTTGATGGTCACGTCGATGTTGATCCAGCGCAGACTCACTCCACGGATATTGCCGATCACTATCACACCTGTAACAACACTGCCAATCACTAACAACACTATACTGATCAATATCTGACCTGTATGCAAAACATTTTACTATACCTATAAAATAATTTTCCTTCAAAGTCTGCTTTATAATGTTCCTGCTATGATGGGAAAATAGTTTGTAAAACTTCCTATCACATGTCAACTGTCATCAGGTTTCAAGACATTCTCTATTGTGAGTTACATACCAAAGTCACTCCAGCCTCCATCATCTTGGCGTGGGTTGCACACTTGCAGAGCATTCATGGGGTTGCGTTGATATGGAGTGAGACAGTTACCACCAATCATGCACACATTCGGCTGCAATGGGAACATGGAGCAGATCATCAATATATACAGACAGGAATCAGGTTCCAAGCAGTCGTGTAGTAAAATGATTATGGGATATATTACAACATAGGTAGTATGAGGTACAAAATAAAGAAGTGCAAATCTGAACTCTGATCTTACCATAATTTCAGAGTGTGCATAACAGAATGAGCTTTAATTCTCAGCATGTTACCTTGGTGTCGCAGCTGACAGATGCAAGGTCATTGCCTCCGATGGTGCAGTCGTAACACACGGAGCTCACCACGATGTGCAGCACAGACTGAAACCACAGGGAAAATATATATTCTATGTGTGACACAGATCCATAGGGGGCTTTCTAGTTTCACAGAGATATCATATCAAACATTCAAAATAGCAAAAATACATTTATTCTTCTTGGATTCCACACCAAAAACAATGTTATCAAAAAATAATTCTGACTATTTCTTTAACACAAAATGCTTTTCTGGTTTCATAAAATATTTTGCCACAAGCTGCCCATATGGGGTGTCACCTTGATTGAGATGACTCCGTTGATGGAGATCTGGACGGAGAAGCTGTTGTCTGAGGGCAGCGGGCAGTGCACCAGGTTGGACGTCACCACGACGGCGTGCACCGAGAACTTGTTCTGGCTCAGCACAAACTGGCCGGCGATCATCTAGAACACGCAATCAGCACTAGTGTTAAATGTCATATGTACTATAGCGCAAACAATAAAAAAGTAACTGCCAAAGATTTGCAATGTCAGTTGATAAAAACTACACACGATTCTCCTATGTTGAATACTCTTTGCTTTTGTATTGGGAATTAAACTGCTACTTTAAGGCTACATACTTATTATATATATATTGTATATTTACTGTGTATAAACGGTGGTCTGTTGTTTGCAGTGTACGAACTAGTCCGTATATTGTTAATATTACTATATATGTACTATAGTTTTGGGGCACTTTTGAAAGGTTAGTTGGAAATAAAATACCCTAACACTCCTACAACAATCAGATCCAATCACATGACCATCACTTACCGTGACCTGTGTGAACTCGCACTTGATGTTTTCGACCTTGACGAACACACCAACGATCTTGACAAATGTGCACCCTCCCTTGTCCTTGTCACAGATGCTGGGTTTGTCAACTTCGATCACCGGCGGCTTGGACTCATCGTACGAACAGTCGGCACCGAGGAAGCCCGCATCACATACACATACGCCTGCCAAGGGGATGATTGCTTATAAACAACATTATTGTTTGAATTTATATTGATTTGGTTAGGATTTTGATTAATTCAAAAGTGCAGAGTTCTGTTAATTAGGTATGTAGCATAGATACCATGAATTCAAAAGTGGAATATGACTATAATCTGTAAACATAATTAACAAGCAAACATCAGTTGAAATTCTGCTAAATGTGTATGGTCAATGTTTCCATGTTGCAATCCTAGTTTCAATTTACAAAAATACAAAACCGTATGGATTCTGAAATGACCATATTTGTTGGACATACCAAGCACACATTTGCCGTGGTCCTCACAGCGTACTGGGCAGATGGCACCCTCGATGCTGGGCGGGGGCACGAGCTCCCCGGATCCCGGTCCCGCGGGCTCCCACAGAGACATGTTGATCTGGATGAGGATGGAGCACTGGCGCTGGAAGGACTGGCGGGCTGCCAGTGCCCAGGATTGGGACTGCGTGAACTGTGAGGAGGAAAAGTGAGTTAAGTACATATTTGCTAAGTTTATAATTTGAGCTGCAGCAATTCCTTAATATTGATGAAAATTAAACATGTCTTTTTGGGGAAAAATTTTTAAAAAAAAAATTTTTTTAAAAAAAAAAAAAGGGGAAAGGCCCCCCCCGGGGGGGTTTTTTAACCCTTTTTTAAACCAAAAAAAAAACCCCCCCCCCCCCGGGGAAAACCCCCCCCCGCCCCCGCCCCCCCCCCCCAAGGGGGAAAAAGGGGGGAAAGGGGTTTTTAAAAAAAAAAAAAAAAAAAAAAAAAAAAATTTTTTTGGGGAAAAAAATTTTTTAAAAAAAGGGGTTTTTTTTTAAAAAAAATTTTAAAAAATTTTAAAAAAAAAATTTTTTTTCCCATTTTTTCCGGGGTTTGGGCCCCATTTTTTCCCCTAATCCCCCCTTTTAAAAATTTCTTTTTTTGGGGGGGGGGAAAAAAAAAAATTAAAATTTGGGGAACCCCCCCGGGGGGGGGGGGGGGGGCCCCCCCCCCCCCCCGGGGGGGGGCCCCCCCGGGGGGGGGAAAAAAAAATTTTTAAAATTTTAAAAAACTTTTAAAAAAACCTTTTGGAAAAAACCCAAAAAAAAAAGGGCCCTTTTTAAAAATAAAGGGTTTTTTTTTTTTTTTTAAAAAAATTTTTTTTAAAAACCCCAAATAATCAAAAAAAAAAAAAAATTTTTTATTCCAAATGCAATTTTTTTTCCCCCCAAAAAAATTTTTTTTTTTTTAACCCAAAAATTTTTTTTTTTCCCCCCCAAAAAATTTTTCTTATTTTTTAAAAAAAAATTATTAAAAAAAAATTTTTTTTTTAAATTTTTTTTTTCCCCCCCCCCCTTTCCCCCTTTTTTCCCCACCCTTTTTTTTTTTTTTGGGGGTTTTTTAAAAAAAAAGGGCCCCCCTTTTTAAAAAAAGCCCCCCCCGGGGGGCCCCCCAAATTTTTAAAAAAAAAAACCCCCTCCCCCAAAAATTTTAAAAAAAAAATTTTTTTTCCCAAAAAATTTAAATTTAAAAAAAATGAAGGAAACCCCCTTCCCCTTTTAAAAAATAAAAGGAAAAATTTTTTTTGGGGGAAAAAAAGGGGTTTTTTGGGGAATTAAAATTTAAAATTTTTAAAAAAAAAACCCTTTTTTTTTTAAAAAAATTGGGAAAAAAAAACCTTTTTTTTTTTCCCTTTTTTTTTGGGCCCAACGGTTTTTTCCCCCCCCCAAAAAAAGAAAAAAAACCCTAAATTTAAAAAAAAAGGGGAAAAAAACAAATTTTTCCCCCCCCCTTTTTTTTTTAAATTTTTTTTTGGGTTTTTTTTTTTTTAAAAAAAAGGGGAAAAAAAAAAAAAATTAAAAAAAAAAACTTGGGGGAAAAAAAAAAAAAAAAAAAAAATTTTTTTGGGGTTTTTTTTTCCCGGGGGTTTTTAAAAAGGTTTTTGGGGGGGCCCTTTTTTTTTTTGGGGCCCCCTTTAAAAAAAAAAAAAAAAAAATTTTTTTTTGGGGTTTTTTTTTTTAAAAAACCCAAAAAAAAAAAAATTTTTAAAAATTTAAAATTTTTTTCCCCCCTTTTTTTTTTAATTTAGTGAATGATTGATTTTTCCATGGGAAAGCATCCACTGAAGAATGGTGGTGACCTCTCACCTCAATGCCGGGCCTGAGGGGCTTGCTGGGCCGGCTGCAAGACCTCGTGTTGTTACAGTTGCCAGCCGAACACACCGTCACACGGCACTCAACCTGACAACACAAACAGTACCAATCATATAGGAGGCATTTTATCTCAATAACTAAGATTTAATATTAGCTTCTATCATGGTTACAAAATTTATTATAATTTGATAGAAGAAAATAAAACACTTAAATATGAATTTATTTATTTTTATTAAAGGACAATATTGGGTACATTATGATTAGCACTGATGTGGTTAGGTAAAACAAAGACTGTCCAAATTAAATTATATAAAGAATAGGGTTCATTCAACAGAGATTTAAGCTTGAAATTGATATGTTTCTGTATCTATTTGCCATGTATTCAATCCAATTTGACTGACCCGATATTGCCTCTTTTCGCAGTATCCCATTTCTGGTACTCACCCCGAGTGTGATGTCGACCGCTGCATCCAGCAGGTAGGTCTGGGTGAAGTTCTCTCCCTGCGGTCACGTTCTCAGCCACAGACTCGGACAGCAGACGGTCACCAGCAAACCTGTAACAGGCACACGGGATAAAGCAGCATGGTCAAACAGTATAACATAACATATCAAACCTGCAGCAGATATTTAATTTCTTAAGTATCAGCGTTTTGGTATTTCACTTTCATAAAAGAATGAACAAATGAATCAAATTGGTTTAAACAAAATAACAGTTTGTAAACAACCAATGTTAGACAAAGCCAGCCCATACCATGCAACGATGTAGCCTTTGCTGACGTCAACCTCGGCCGTGAACTCACAAGCGAGGGCGGTGCGACCTGCCACGACCTCATGGAACTGGGTCACTGGCACCGAGCTCAGGCCAGCGGTCACGTAGGCGTCTGGAACGGGAGGGAAAGAACCGTCAGATGGTAGGTTCATTGGACAGAACAAATGTTATACACCGTGTGTATTTTCACTGGTTCAGAGGTAGAGCTTTGAGATATTATTGTTTGGGCTTTTTACTACTACTAATTAACAAATTTAACATCAATAATTATTTCACTTTTAAAGCTAACCTATCAATGTCAACATGAATCTTTGCATCAAACCTTCCATACAGTCTGGTCATAGACTATCTCAATGTTCAGAGTACTGCACCTACCAAGTGGACACCCATTTCTGTCATTGATGTCATCAGTAGAGAGCACCTTGGGGTACACCTCGAGACAGGCGAGTCTCCCGCTGAATGCCTCGTCCTCCTGCCCCCCACCGCTGCCCAGCCGCACGTCCCCGTCTGTGGGCAGCAGGTGCTGACCCACATCGAACGCCTTGCTGGTCCCGTCAGTCACCAGGGTCAGGGAGCCAGAGACAGAGCTGCTGGGAACAGGGAATTGTAAGTTGCTGTCATAGTGTATGCTTCATCTTGCCACCACAATATCAAACAGTTATTATTTAGCAATATTCGAGTGCACACATATTTCTTGCACACCACTACTTCTTTAATTAGGAGTTTGCAGGGAGAAGGATTGCAAAAAAAATGATTCCTGTATGCACCAAAAATTTTATATTCCTCTACTTATTTATTTTGCTAATATGATGGTTCAGAGAAAACTTTGGGAAAAATACATTAAAATGGTTCAGACTCTTGTTTACGATATGTCACAACTGTGAACAACAAACACAAAAAAACCTAAGACTTTAGATATACCCGCAAGAAATAAAACACTGCATAACCCCACATAGCCTCTGACCTGTATGTAATGGCGATGAAGTTCCACGTGTTGGTGTTGATGGTTCCAGCGTCTGTGCTGTAGGTCTTAGTGTCCGTCTCTCCGCGCCAGCGAACCGACACCTCCAGGTGGTCACTCACAAACCTGGACAGTCAGCAAATAAGCTCACGTTATTTGCACAATTTCAAATTATGCCACAAAAAATCTTAACATAAAACTCGTCTGACAATGAACACGACACAAATATGTCAACTGATAACTTGAGCCTTTATCTAGATCCATTTAATACTTTCGTCACAATATTTTAGAGTTACTGTCTATCTGTCCAGAGGATATAGGTTCCTCTGATTTGTTAGGATTTATTCTCCTGAGATAGTTTATTTCATATTACTAGATAAATTAAGTTACAAGCTACACATGCAATGAATAAAAAGAAGCATGTCCAAAGTTCTATTTCATTGAAGCTCTCTTATAAAACTAGCTCCCCACCTGACTGTGATCCCTGGTTTTTCTGGGTTGTACTGGGCAATAACCATGGTGTCCTCAGTCGTTGGGTAGACGTGCAGCAGCAGAGTGAGGTTATACACTGTGTCAAGCACCGCACCACTGTTATCTAGGTTGATGTAACTGTCGGGAAACAGTAATGATGAATGTTCATGGGTAACCAAACAATAGTTGTAGCATATTCAATTTGCTAGATGAATAGTTTTGATAAATCACCATAAAAAAGGATCCATTAAATGACAGCAAAATTGAATATATTTCACTTCATAATAATGTCACTTTTCTACATTGTGGGACCACATTCTGCACTTCATTATGATCAGCCAAATGTCCTGATGTAATGATCTTTTACAAAAACACCTAAGTGATCACATATAAAACCAGCTCCATTCACACACTACAGCTTTACGCACCTGTCCTTTTCGCCTGTGAACACCACGGCTCCGCCGAGTCTATCTCCCGGCCCGGTGCCGTACGTCAGCTCTCCGATCAGAGTGCCCACCACTGCCGTCTGGCTGAGATCCCCGTCAACCAGGTTGTTGGCACGGAAACAGTCGGACAGCGGAAACCACAGATTGGCGTCCATGTCAATGTCTGCAAGTACACAACTTTGCTGGTGCAAGCTGCTGAACAAAAACTACCTCAAAGTTTATTTACATTGGAAATATTGTCAATCACAATTTCTACATGAATGCTGGATACTTATTCAAAAATATGAATTAGCTATTTATCAAATCCAGAGTTTCATGTATTTTTATTTATCTATTCCCTTATGATTCTGTAGACACCACTCATGAATAGATAGGATGATCTCACCACTAAAACATACCATTCCCCTCATAGTATAGTGTATACACACATACCTATTTTTCCGGACCAGTCAGTGTCGTTCTTTCCGGGCAGACAGAGTCTTGTCGTGTCGTCGGGATCCACTTCACCGGCTGCGAGACACACTCCGCCGATCACACAGAAGTCAGGCTGCAAGTGGAGAGAGGGGTGGAGGTAGAGGATAACATTGTTCCCGAAATATAAACATACATGTATCGGTAAAAATTTGCAAGTTTGTTTACATGCCAAAACAGAAGCCATTAAGGGAAATATGAAAGGGCTTTTGATTTTCATCGAGGGCTTTGGAGGGCAAGATGCACAGGAGAACAGCATATTACAAATATGATTACGAGTGATGCCAAACACTGTCACTCATACAAAACAGAACTAGTACAGAGCAAGAGGAAAACACGCTTTGGCTCTTCAGGTGCACTCGGTGCACAATATTTTGTGAAAACCTGTGCAATTTGAACTGTGAAACAACTGTGGATGAACTGAAGTTGAAAGAACATTTTCCACATTGAAATTCATAATGTTCGTTTTTTTGTTTCCTATAAGGTACTATTCACATGTTTGCATCAATAATCACAAATCCTCTATATCTCTGCACTATATAAAATAGTAAAAAATATATTGGTTGATATTTGAATCCTAGCGTTGTAAAGGCTTTAATATTATTATGTTCTGTCTACAAATCAGCTCTGCCGTACCTTTCTAGTGCAACTTTTAGTCTTGGGATCACAAGTGATGCAGCCAAGGTTAATGTGGATGAAGATCACGTCAAGACTCCAGATGATACCACCATCAATGCTGATGGAGACATAGTACCCACCACCACCACCAGGTGGGACCTCACAGTCAACCTGAAATATGAAACCAGAACAGGTAGGAGAAAATCATTGTAAGTGTGAAGAACTAAGATACTATGGTGCAATGATTATGCATTTATGCTTTCAACACTACCAAAAATTATATTTTCAAAATTTGAAATCATAAATTTTAATTCACATGATCATGTTTCAAAAAGTGAACTATTGTATAATGTTCAAAGTCAATGCATCGACTCACCTGAGTTGCACTGATGTATGTCGCTTTCGTCTCAATAACTGTCGGTGTTACAGTGATTTCTGCAGTTAGAATCTGCAATATACAATATTTAAAGTTCAATTTCATTAATTCCAGAAAACCTCAGCATTCAAATATTCAAACTTTAATATTATATTACAGTTCGACCATTTACAAAAATCTAAGTTATCTGAACTAAACTAATCAGGGTTTTGATGAAATGTATTAATGTATTATACAGGAAATGCAGTGATTGCTTGAGTTAAATGTAACTTCGACTCATCAGAGGTCAAGTTATATGGCTACTATGGCTACAACTCTATGTAATCAGGATAACCCAGTAGCACATTTTAGTATGTATAAACTTACGTCAATCTTTGTGAAGCGACATTTGAGGTTCCCCCGTATCGACGATGCCTCCGCCAATGATGATGATGTTTTTACAGTCTTCTCGCGGACACTTGATCTCCACGTCTATGTCAATGTCCACCTTTATGGTGATGTCCACGCTGCAGTCCCGACCAACAAAGTTTGTGTCACACACGCACAAGCCTAAAAACTTAGCTTGATTAGTGCGAAATATGGACTTTTGGCTCTCATTACAAGACTATATATACAGTTTTACATTTCTTATTCCAATGAAATGGTTGGACAGTGCATGTTAAAGTGCAGGAGAGATCTATGTTGGATTATATGAACAATTCATTTCAAGTTGACACCATCAAATGTCAAACCCACCATCAAAACCTCAGTAAAACTGTTACAAATCATTTTCCATGACCAAAGGAGTGTGAAAAATGTGTGGATGGACAGTATTCAAATTTGTATAGCTAGCCTATATTTTTGTTTAACCGTCGTCTTGCAACAAGTCTGATGGACAATAGACGAGAGGTGTTTGGGAAACAGAACCAGTGTATTTGCACCACACACCTGCGTTACATGTGCCATGTCCAGAGCACTGGGCGGGACACAATGCACCCTTGATGTCATCCGTGATGTTGGCGGGATTCTGCTGCCAGAAGAAGCGGCAGGTGGACAGGAGAGAATCTTGGGCCGTCTTCGCGATTGTCAGGTCTCCCGAGATCTAGTAGGGATCATAGGAGAGAGGGAAATGAAAATACTGTTTGATTTTTCCACATCTTGTACCTTTCTTGTAGCATTGTCTCTAAATAAAAGGTTGTTGATAAGTCATAGTTACTTTGGTCAATATAGAATTAGCAATAACAGATCTGCCACTTCGGGCAGAATTCTAAACATACTTCTGTCACCAGTAACTCAACATCGTAATGCAATACAAAGTACAAAAATAAAAATAAAATATGCACTAAGTGGCACTCACTGCAACATCCTCAACACAGTTGTCCATCTCGATTTCGAGGCTGGCCTCGACCCCGGCGACCCCGGCACACACCGTGCCTGAGGCCGTGATCTCAAGCTCTGTGCGACAGAAATCGTTGATCCACTCAATGGTCCAGTTCCCAAACGGGCCGGCAGGGAATGTCAGAAGCTGGAAAATTGTGGCTGGTTGATTGATTGATTGATTGTTTGATTGATTCTTTCACCCATTCATTAATTCAATTACAATTAGGATGACCTGTAAATGTCTTAAGCATAAAAAGTCATCCTTCAAGGAATAACAACGTTTAAAACGCAATGGAAAAATATTTCATGGAAACAACAATGTCAACGAAAATTCTTCAACAGTTTGCCAGAGTATTAATGGAACTTCATATTTGTCATAAAGGGTACAACTAGGTATTTGTTAAACCACATGAACAGGTTATAATTTATCAATTTGATTTTTAATCTTATATAGAGTAATGGAACCAAAATGCGTCACTCACTGGTGGTAAGAATTTGATGTCGAAGTAGAACCTAAACTCGATGGAGATGCTGATCCGATCCCAACACTGGAGGGGGCTGATGGCGGTCCGGCGCAGGGCCGACGTCAGATCAACGCCTACATGCAGAAAACACAGTATTGAAGCTCTACCAGGTCAGTAGAACTATGTCTAACAAAATCGAATCAATGATAATGCTGCTAGCTGAATGATCACATCAAATGACCAAATGTAGAGGTGGAAAATTGATGATTTGGTAACTGAAGGTTCCACCTAACACCAGCATCTCATGCCGGTTGTAGAAATGATATCCTTTTATTTTTATTTTTATTTCTTACCATCATTGATAGCAACAGGACACGACACAACCGGACTGTCCAGACTGCATGTTGACTGGTCGACTGTCCTGCAGTCACAATGACCCCCGCTGACAGAGTCACTCATGTCTCCGTCCCACACAACATCTCCACAGAAGCCCACGTACAGCGAGGATTCCCACAGGATCCTGGGACAGGAAAAAGTTTACATTTTACCAATCTTTCCTTTTTGTTTGATGAACAAAACGAAAATGTAGCACATCATTATTTAGCACTTACTCAGAGCATGTACTTATTAACATGTGGCCAGCTTTTTTACATTTAGTACCATGTGCTTACGGCATCTGTTTGTTTACATTTAGTCAGGAAACCTTTTGTTTACATTTGGTACCATGTGCTCATGGCACCTGCTTGTTTACATTTGGCCAGGGCACCCGTTTGTTTACAATAAGTACCATTATGTTCCGGGTACTAGTTGATTGTAAGTTTCCTACCTCCAGCTGTTTATGAAGACATCTGCTCTCTTTGCCTCTCCAACCACTCCCAGTGTCCCATCCGGCTTCGTTAACTCATTGTCCTTGATTTTGTCCCAAATGCCACAGAGACCTGGTGCGGCAAACAACAAATATTAGAGTGAAGCTAAACAGTAACATTGCACTGAGGCTGTGGCATTTGAAAGTGTTGTATCTTAAAAAAGAAGAAACTGTTATGTAACCATTTCAAACTAGTGTGAGCTTGGCTACCTTCAGTGAGCATGAAGTCCCAGGGGGAGGTGTGGATGAAGAGATTCATCCACTGACCGATGGACTCGGCTACGACCACTGTGCCATGCGGCAGCGTCACCTACATGTGAGGGCACTTTACACTAGATTATTCCACTTAAAGATACAAAGTAGATGCAATGAAAATGTTTGTGCCTGGATGTTTTGCATTAGATTTTACTCTACAATTATCCTCTTCATTCATTTCACTCAAGTGTTAGCAAAATTTATATAAAGAGAAGGAACTTGTGGCAGCGATGCTGAGTGAGTCTACTGACCCTGTAGCCCTTGCCGGCCTGTATCTCCTGCACAATGGTGCCCTCGGTGAGTTCTCCCTGCACATACAGCATCACAGTGATGCCTTTCTGCACAGGCTCTGAAAATGTCAACAACATGGACGCTTCACAGGATGAGGTACAAAATCATTGCCATACAACTGTCAAATTACAAACTTTTGAAAAGTGCACAATTGTCAGTACGTTTTGTAGAATTTGAATTCTTTCAATAAGAAGTTTTCATTCAAAATAATTTTCAGCATCTAACATTCCATCATAGGGTCCAAAGCCCTGCCTATCTGAGAGTTGAAATCAGTGCTAGTGTTGGTACATTAGTGCTCACCCTGGCCGGGCCCACAGCTGTCTATGAGGATGACGTCGTCTCCGGACTTGATGGCGATCGCGCAGTTACAGGCCGCCTTCTTGTTACAGCGACGCGTGAACGCATGCACCTGGAAAATAAGCGGGATCTTGTTTAGCATATGATTTGATCAACAATATGAATTGTAATAAAACTGTTACAAAGCAGCTTTGTTTCTGAGATCTGAGATTTGTTTCAAAGCATTTTAGTATACTTAGTTGAGGTCTCTATTTACAAGCTTCATTGCATTTCAACATTTTGTCTTTAGTAATTTAAATTCTCTCTCTTGTTATGCATTTTACACATTATAATAGAATTGAGAGCAAAAGGTGAATTTAGAAAGTTTCAGGATAAATTATAATCATTCATTTGTTACTAATAAAGCCTCATTCTTACATCTACATGTTATCACAGCACTTCAGAATATAAAAAGATCTCCACATTTAGTTTGTATTCAGCATGTATACTCACGGCATATGGCAGTTTTTTGTGCCTGTACATGACGAACTCGCCCTCCAGGTAGTGGTTGTAGTACTGACCATCAAAAGTGGTAATGTGAGGGTCGCCAGTCGCCTTGCAGATTGAGCCGTCAAACTCTAAGTCCTTGATCCAAATCTATACACAGAAGTAGGAAAGTCAATCTGTGCATTAAATTTAGTCATTAATGAAATCTTTCAATAGATAGAAAAAACACTATGAAATGAAGGGTTAAGAATCTTTACTGTATTTACTATCAAAACTAAACTGAAGCCTAAATCTAAAATAATTTAGTTCAAAAATCATAAATTGACAAATCAAATAAAGAAGATTCCATCTTCTCACGTTTATACTGTCATTATTCTTATCTAAAATTTTCACTGAACTTAGACTACCTAAATATCTAACCACATAAATATTTGCATTGTACGACGAATCTTTTAAGTTTCTATACAATGTAATTATCATCAAAATAAACAGTCTAAGTTGAGAAAGCTAAATTGGATGTTCAAAATTACATTATAAAGGGTCTACAGCACTCACAATGATTTTACAGATGATGTCGCTGGCATATTCATCAGTGATGACAACTTCGTCGACAGTGGTGTTGACTACGACAACGGTCTCTGTGACGATGAGTTCTCGCTCTTGCCTGCCGTCCACGATCCCGTCCAGGGTGGCTGTGATGTGGACCTCTACAGGCTCATACCTGGGAAATACATGATATTTCTTTTCGTTCCATGTACTAAAATGTACATGATACTTGAGATGAAATTCTTATTTTTAAAGGTGTACTTTATTTTGCAATGTGCTTTCAAATATTCTATCCCTTAACCATCAAAGATGTATTTTGAATGTCGAAGTCTGATGTTTATTACAAAACTTGTTCATGATGTTTGATTATAAAGTGTTCAGAAGCACATTTACAAAAGTCATTCACTAATTGACTTTCACAAGGCTAAAATTATATTGCTTGTCAACTTAAAAGATATACCGTATACAACCAGACAAAATATACAGGCCACCGCCCAATATGATTTGTATGAAAATCTGTACCTTTGAAAAGTCAAGCAATGTAAATACACAATACTCATGCAAAGCCAATCTCTTAACTTGACAAATTTTCAACTTAAAACCCCATGGCATTTGAATGGTTGCACACAGTTTGTGTTCTTTACCAGTTTTGTTCGGTGCACATAAATCCGCATCTGGTGAAGCGGTCGCCTTGTGAGGTTTCTACCTCAAACCTTACATGGGGCATGCCCATCTCTTTACTCCTCAACCCACTCCCAGTGTCCATCGGTTTAGTTAACTCAATTATGAGTTTTGACCCCAAATGCCACAGAGACCTGGTGCGACAAACAGCAAATATTAAGAGTGAAGCTAAACAGTAACATTGCACTGAGGTTGCTGGCATTTAAAAATCGTTATATCCTTAAAAATATTAAAGAAAACTATTCATAACAAAGATTTCAAACCAATTATTGACTTGGTTGCCTTCAGTGACATGAAGTCAGAGGCGGGGTGTGGATGAGAGGTTCATCACTGACCGATGAACTGCGACTCAACCACTATTGCCCATCTTGGCAATCTTATTGAGGGCACTTTTACACTGGTCATTCACCAAGATACAAGTAGATGCAAATGAAAATATTGTGCCTGAGATCAGAACTTGCTAGATTTTTACTCTCATTCCTCCTCTTTTATTCCATTTCACACAAAATGGTAATAACTTTTTGAAAAGTGCAGATTTAATAAATGTCGATTTTCATGGTATTTGATTCTATAAGTTTTCGTCAAGAAATAATTTCAGCACCAAGTTCCATCACATACGGTCCAAAGCCTGCTATCTGAGGGGTTGAAATCAGGGTGCTAGTGTTTTGGCCCACATTGTAGTGCTGCCTAAAAGCGGACTGACTGTCTATGAGGATGGTAGTCTCGGACTTGATAGCGCAGTTACAGTATGCTGCTTTATTTTAAGCCAACATTGAGCATATGCACCTGAAAATAGCTGGATATCTTCGTAGCAATAGTTTGATAAACAATGTGGTCCATGACAAAACTGACACAAGAAAACTGTTTCTGAGATCTAGATTTGTTTTCAAAGCATTTTCACTGGGTTGGTCTCTATTACAGCTTCAAATTTTAATATATTTTATCTTTAATAAATTTCACAAATTCTCTCTTGTTGCATTCCCAAATTCAAAGGGCAAAGATGAATTTAGAAAGGGATTTCAGGTTAAATATAAATCGTTTCTGTTTGTTATAAATAAAACTGCATTCTTACATCTACATGTCGCTGGGGGAAAAATAAGATCTCACATTTAGTTTAATATTAAATATACTCATGACATAATAACGTTTTTGTGCCTGTGCGACGAACTTCCTTCTCAGAATGGTTGTATTTTGACCATCAAGCGTGGTAATGTGGGGAATGGCAGATTAGCCTGGGATTGGGCGATCAAACTCTAGGTCATGATCCAAATCTATTTTGAAGTAGGAAGATTAATCTGTGCATTAAATTCCAGGTCATTCATTAAAAGTCTTCAATGAATGAATAAAAGCCGCTATGAGGCAAAGTGGTAGAATCTTTACTGTATTTACTATCAAAATTAAACTGAAGCCTAAATCTAAAAATAATTTAGTTCAAAAATCATAAATTGACAAATCAAATAAAAGAAGAATCCATCTTCTCACGTTTATACTGTCATTATTGTTATCTAAACATTTTACTGAACTTAGACTACCTAGATATCTAACCCAAGGTAAATTTGCATTGTACGGCCTAATCTTTTAAGTGTCTATACAATGTAATTATCATCAAAATAAACAGTCTAAGTTGGGAGAGCTAAATTGGATGTGCAAAATTACATAATAAGGGTCTACAGCACTCACAATGATTTTACAGATGATGTCGCTGGCATATTCATCAGTGATGACAACTGTCGACAGTGGTGTTGACTACGACAACTGTCTCTGTGGACGATGAGTTTCTCGCTCTTGCCCTACGGTCCACGATCCGTCAGGGTGGCTGTGATGTGGACCTCTACAGGCTCATACCTGGAAATACATGATATTTCTTTTTCGTTCCATGCACTAAAAAGTACATGATACTTGAGATGAAATTCTTATTTCTAAAGGTGTACTTTATTTTTGCAATGTGCTTTTCAAAATATTCCATCCCTTAACCATCAAAGATGTATTTTGAATGTCGAAGTCTGATGTTTATTACAAAACTTGTTCATGATGTTTGATTATAAAGTGTTCAGAAGCACATTTACAAAAGTCATTCACTAATTGACATTCACAAGGCTAAAATTATATTGCTTGTCAACTTAAAAATATACTGTATACAACCAGACAACCTATACAGGCCACCACCCAATATGATTTGTATCAAAATCTGTACCTTTGAAAAGTCAAGCAATCTAAATACACACTCATGCAAAGCCCATCGCTTAACTTGACAAATTTTCAACTTAAAACCCCATGGCATTTGGATGGTTGCACACAGTTTGTGTTCTATGTACCAGTTTTGTGCGGTGCACATAAATCCGCATCTGGTGAAGCGGTCGCCGGTGACGACGGCCTGTGGGACGGACAGCCCAGAGCCATCGGCGCAGACGGCGTCGTCAGGGTGACCGGGCAGGGTGACGGACACACGCAGGGAGCACGCTGCAGGGTCTGGGGGAGAGAGGCAACAACGTCACAAACAGGGAGATGAAAAACACTGAACTGAATGGCCAATAAAAGATGACAAAAATTCACCACAACATACATCAAAATACACTTGCACAGATGCACCCAACTAAAATGACATGAAAACAACACACACATATGGAATATGTATCAAACAAGCATAAATATTCAGACACACAAAAAGAATTAATCAACACACATCCAGACTCAAAAACATTGTGCACTCATTCTCC
Organism: Streblospio benedicti; assembly: GCA_019095985.1. Classification (NCBI taxonomy): domain Eukaryota; kingdom Metazoa; phylum Annelida; class Polychaeta; order Spionida; family Spionidae; genus Streblospio; species Streblospio benedicti. The sequence goes on along the minus strand of CM032666.1, from coordinate 17,478,344 downwards.
CCACCCACCTGCTGCCGCCATGGAGCTGTTACAGCTGAATCTGGGTGGCAGTCCACATGAGATCCGGACGATCCCGTGGTCGCCGCCCTCCTGGATCGTGATCTTCTTTGACGGATCGGTGATCATCTACAACATGAGCGATAAAGTACGATATTACCGCAGGATCATAGCAATACCATGAAGCATGTATGATTTAAGCACCATATTCAAGTCTTAATCAATCGAGCAGGAAATAATGTACAAGTCTATTAAAATAAATAAGTATGCACACAACTATTCTAGATGATTTGTATCCAATGTGATCCTAAGGGTTCCTATCACATAGAAATGCCACACATCACTTATCTGGTTATCCTGAGAAATATGTACCTAACTAGTTTGACATTCTTCATTTTCCAGTTGCGCAGAACGTCATGCGCAGTGGTATTTGCAGGTGCGCTAAACGTTCATCGCACAAAAGCTACGATTTTTGGTCAAACGACATTGAATATTAAAAGGTTATTTTCAAGTATGTCGTATTGTATACGTGAAAAGTAGTTTTCTAATAGAATTTTGAGTGAGGAATACGAATCTGTAATCAGATTTACATTACTATGAAAATTGACTGAGATATAAGGGAAATACCGATCGTAAACAAATATGACAGGCGACCAGTTCAGCAGAGAAACTTGGAAAACACAATATTCTGATGAATTCACGCCTCAAATAGACATTTTTGTATACATTTCCAAAGTTTATCAATGTGACAGCCACCAATTTTCCATACAATACCTTATATCCATGATCTGGCATGAAATATTTTTTCAAATGGGATTTTAACATGTCCCGAAGTCATATGGAACGTCTTACTATCTAAAAATGAAAAAAAAAAGACCAACAAAAATTTCTCTGTGAAGAATGTCACACCACCTACTGTTGACCCCGGATGTGAGGATGTTGCTCTCGTTTGGACACTGGACCTGGACAGTCACCATAAAACACGCCTGCACCCGCACGACAGCTGCATTACATACCTTATCCTCAGGTTATGAGGCTTACATAGCATGGGAGTGTTCACCGTATAAGGATCAAAGTGTGAGTTTTACCGTATTTTACGTTCTGGAAATCACACAAAATGGCGTAATTACTGAAATTTCTTATTGCATGTGCAGAATTCTCCTATTTACGGACACCCCATCGTATTTTCCATGTTTTCCGTGTCACTTTATCACGGTTATTGATTATGGAGTATTTTTAGCATATAGCGTTCTCTATATAGACTTCATTGTATCAATTAATCAAAGGTTGATAAACAAAACTACTATAATTATGACTGATGTATATACTAAGTTGAAATATCTCAAATGGCGGGTGATGCAACCTATGTTATCCCTTTATATAGCTTGGTAAGTTTTAAAAACATAAAGAAACTGTGACTTCACTTTTTTCCGTATTTTCTGCATATTTGCCACTACAGTATTTTTAACATGTAAACCACACTTTCAGTGTTTTGATTTCAGATTTCGCATAATCGTGTTACGCTATTTACAGGTATTTGTTACGCAGAATAACAGTAATTTTCGCGAAATTACGCGTATTTCGCGAAAAATGGTGAAGTGCAATCGAAATTTCTGTAATTACTGTGATCCTTATACGGTGACAGTAGTGTATATACATGTAGTTTGAGGTAGATTTAGGAGGTGACCAGTAAAAAAAGAAAGATTTGCTAATTCTTTGCGTTTAGACATCACAGATCACATGATGAGAGTAACTGACAAAATTCAAGAAAGAGGATCATTTTCAAAATTTTCTTTCATAAATTGTCAATACTTTAGAAAATTAGTTTCTTCAATTTTTTAGAGCTTGATCTCAAAGGAGATTCTTGGTCTTACTATCTTTAGTTAGTTGCCAAATTGCAAGCTAACTTTGTCATGCATACATTTCTCTGTGGGAAAATGTTCTTTCTCACTACTGTTTGAACACCAACTGCTTGTGTTTGTGCCACTAACCTCACGTACAATCGGCATGTCTGCTGGGAGCTGGTCCTCTCCCAGCTTTGCGATAACCTTATCCTCAGTAGGGTCTGTCATCACCTCCTGAGCCACGACCCCGGTTCACTGTCCACTCCACTGTGTAACGCACTGAGGAAACAGGCACGCAATGGTAACAGACATCGGGTATCACACAGAATGGCAAGCAGTATAACTATTAGCTCAGAACTACAGGAAAGTTACCTATTTCTAGATTATCAAATGGTAAGAGTTTAGAATTGTTTTGCAGAACTATGACTGATAAAAATTAGAATTCTACGTAGCACACATTCTCTTTTCAATCCCATAGAATTCCCTTGCTTCTTTTGTTACATATTACACATTTTATAATCAAGTTTCATTGCAATGAAAGTCACTTATTCCTTGATCATTTGGATCAATTGGCTTCATGTTATTTATTTTTTGCTGGTTTAAAAATATCAAAATGAACAGTACAATGTATATGAAAATAAACATGACAGTAAACTGGAGCATGTAGCGATTCTCTCACCTGACTTGTTTGTGGCGATGGGAGCGAAGGAGCACGTCATCTCCCAGCCGGTGTACTGGGTCTGGTTGGTGAACACGGGCACCACCTCCAGCTCCGGCAGATGCTCCAGCAACGGGTAGTCTGGGGGTGAGGCATCAGCATTGGTTATTCATTTCACGGTTGGATGAAGATTGACACTTGTATATTGTCCTACCTTAGATTATAAGGTTCTACTGTAGACATTCCATAGGTATGCTTAAGGTCAAGTCCACACCTATATGTTTGTGAGACCATGTAAGGTCAGTTAAGGATTGGTCAGTCTATACTAGCTATAACCGGTTTACCAGTCATGTACTGTCTTACTACAAACTGGTTCTAATTGGCTTGGGCTCAGCTCCCTATATAAAGAGATGCATGTATGTATATGGTTGGAGAATGCTTGAATAAATCTTAGAACACAAACTCGTATTTTCATCCATCACAATATATTCTCAGTCATTATGTCAAGTTTAGATTCTGAACAATCTTTATCTATTGGTGAAGTCAGTTCCTTAATGCCGCATATACGGCTTAAACCTGATAGCCATCGAACTGCATTCAATCAAAAGTTCCCTTTTCCTAGAGAGGACGTCAGGCAGTCAGAGCCCCTGCAAAAGCCCCTATATTGACATACCTATTGCTCCATTCCAGACGTTGGCACCCACTGCGTTGGGACATGAGCCTTTCTTTGGTATCTCATCATCTGCCAGCGGGCGGTCGTAGATCTGTGGATACAACGGTCATAAAGAAAAGTCAGACAGATTATCACAAGTGTATATACAGGTAGGTACAAATGAGCTTATAGCATTTCACTCACTGCAGTGTTTGGGTAAATAAGACACCATCCTGCTAAATTTGAGCTTATTTTATTCTTCATTCTAGGCTACACCAGTAGGCATTAATGATCAGGTTGCCAGAAGTTCATGTTGAATTGTGAGAAGTTGGACAGAAGAGCTGGCTGTACCTGTATGCAGGACATTCGGCCCTTGTAGTGGTTCCCGCGTCCAATCCCGCCGATCCAGATATCCTCGGCTGTCGTGTCCAACAGCCACGGAGCAGAGGGGGAGGTGGAGGTTGGCTTCCAGCTTGCCGTCCAGATACAGGCTGGAACAGCAGCAACCAGGTGCATTGTTGTGGAATGTTTTGATAGTTCAAAAGTTACTAGAAATTTTACTAAGAATATTTTCAAACTAGGGTGTTGAATTTGAGAAAACATTGGTCAGCGAATTCATTGGTATTTTTAATATTTCTGACCTTACAAAACTTAAAGCCATCCCTAGACATAATGAGGTGACAGTTTGTAAAATGTACCTTTGCACTGTCTCCATAAACAAAACCATCATATTGTCAGTACCTGAGAGTCCTGGTGTTGTAGTTGTAAGTGGCCGCGACCGAATACCACCGATTCTTACTGATTGGTTTAGTCACAGTTACTGTGGTGTTGTCATTAGTGTTGTACGTGCTGAATTTCAAGATGCTGCCCTCAATTTCCAGCTTTACCGACTTGAACTCTGCAATAAATGGAATGTTGTGTATTTATACCGCAAACACACAACAATTGATGACTTTATGGGAAGTCTATGTGAAGTATTAGAAATGTTAAAAATCTTTGTAAAAATATGCTCTCATATTTTAGAAGATACATGTCGATGAAAATAGTGGCTCAAAAGTCCAACCTAGATTACTCAAAGCAATTATCATAAAAATATATTAACATCATTTTTTGAGCTAGCATGAGACTGAATAGCCTACTCAGCATTCGAATTTAACATTGGCTATAAAAACATTTACTGGCATTTTGCCTGTGGACTTCATGATTTTGCCAGTTTAAAATTAGTTACAAGATATAATTTGCCAGTAAGTATATTTGTCGAAATTGGCACAAATGTTTTGAAAAATCATGGTTTTTATTAAAATCAATAATGGGTGAAATTTATTTGTTCATTGTCTTAATATGTTTGCATTTTACTAATCAAGTACTAACATTCTATAATAAAAACTTATCATTTGATATTGATTTTATTTGTTCATAACTTAATTCATGTAAATAATAAACAAACAATACGCTCTACAGTACACAAGCATATCAAACTATTTCTGTAGGTATCACACTCTCACCAATAGCAGTCATTTCACCACTTAAATTTGAACCCTGTGACTATAAAACTCTGCACATTTTGCACATGAGCATACACTGCCTTCGTACCTGTGGTGTTTCCGTAGCTGAGCAGAACGCCATCCGCGGACTCAGGATAAATGTGCATCAGCACGCTGATCCCGTACTCCACCGTCAGTGCACCTGCAAAATATGGCACATAGGGATATGTTCAATTATGTAGACCTACATTCAATCAATCAGATCAACCAAATCCTAAGTCTATTTCACCAGGCCCTAATTATTCATCATTCAGAGGATGTGGCCTGGCTGCCCAGTCTACATCTCAACTGTCCTACAGTCTCGAGATAATAAATTTCTGCTGTATCATTATCAAAAAATGGACTTGATCACAACTACCTTTTAAGTAATGAATAATAATAAAAACAATGATTATCTCCTCCTGATGCCCTCATAGCTTAAAACCCCCAGTGGGAGCAGCTCACCATCGTGCTGTATGACGCCGTAGCTGCCCACATCGCCTGAGAAGTGTGTGGCTCCGGCATGCCGCCCGGTGGCGCCATCTGCCGGCCACGTGCCGCGGAGCACCGCCGCCGTCAGGTTGCCCCCGGAGACATCAGCGCCGCCCGTACAGCCGTCCAGCACAAACAGGCACCGGGACGTGGAGGCTGTAAGGAGGGGGTGGTGATCAAGAGTGGTTCTCAGCAGAGATAAACATAGATATGAATCTATTTTGTTTCAATGCTACAAAATTGCCAGCTAGCATGGTGCCACCAACCTGTGTACTTGACGGACCAGCGGTTGTCGTAGTATTTTGTGTCACAGACGAGGTTATTGGCCTGAGGGTTCACCGCCCCCTGGGGGAAGCAGCGAGAGTCCACCAGGCACGTGTCAGGCTGCAGGAACAGTAACACTCATCTAACATATCATCACTTTTTGTGACAAATAACATATGGACGTATCACACCCTTCCACTGTTAGCATCAAATATCAATTAATACTTTTAAAAAGTTGGATGATATGTGATAAGAAGTGTATGAAAATGATGGTCTGACTGGAAAATGATGTTCTAGTGTTTTGATAACTCCAACTTTGTAAATATCTTTTGCTTTCTTTATTGCTTATCCAGGCTATCTATCAGATACAAACTCTGTACGAAAGTAAAATGACTGACTGTCCTGGGGCAGTTGCCGTTGGTTCCACACGTGAAACAGTCGCACACATCAATCAGTGACGCCACATTCCCGTAGTTGAGAACATAGAACTTGGGGGTCATCAATGCATCATCATTCGACACCTGCATCCACAGATTGGATAAAGGAATACCATCAAAAGGAATTCAGATTTTGATCACCAGTTTTAACTGTAAGATTATTTTATAGTAATAGTTAAGAAAAATCAAGACATCTTTTACTTTTTAGCATTGGAGATTGAAAGAATGACTTCTATCACTAAATCTAGATCTACATTGTACAACAGTAACGACAGAACCATGGTCCAGTATATTGCAATTTATTTATGTAAATCCCGAAATACAACTCTTCTCCAGACACTGTCCTGACTCACCTTGATAGCGTAGCTGGCGTTCGTGTCCACGAGACACGAGACACTGTCCTGACCAAGGTAGACCACAGGTAGGGGCACAGCGGGTTCAACGGACTCAGCCCAGGTTAGTGCAGAGCCCGACCAGGTGTACTGGAACAACATGCAGAATACTCAATGTTACAGATACATATAGACAAGAAAGTAAAACCTCCTTAGGTAAATGATTGATGGGACCCAATTGGCTGAAACCTGCCGGGATTACACAAACCCATTTGAGAACATGTTCTAAATTGAAAAACAGCTCTTTAGGACACAAAAATCATCAACAAATCAACAAATCAAAGTACTCAGATTTAGTAAAAAAAAAAATCCCTGTTTCTCACCTCGATGGCGATTCCCACACACGTGAGCTCGTCTGACGCCACGAAGGGCCCGCCGGTGATGACGACGTCGCGCGTGTCCGAACATACAGCGAGGTCCGTGTCCAGCCGCGGCGGCAAACTCGGCTCAATGGAGCAGTCGAAGCCTCGCCAGCCATCAGTGCACGCACACACACCTGCAAGGAACACAGGCTCATAACAGCGTAGATGGTTTATGTTTGGAGTAAAATACATGTACATTCTGGTACTTTAATGTTTTTTGTAACTGAAGTCAATAAAGTAAGAAAAAATAAATAAAAAGGTGACACCTTAACTTGATTTATCAAAGTGGCACTTTTGGGGTTTGTACTTTACATTAGTCATAGGCCTACTGTGACTTGTTGTATTACCAACGTTTAATCACTTTGAAAAAATTTAACAAATGTTATTGTAACTTTTAAGTGCGCAACATGATAAAATATAGTTAAATAATCACGATTAAATCATACGCATGGAGAGGGACATAGTAAGTAATATACTTCTTTCCTCCCCAGCCATCTATGTTACTACTTACATGTGATCTAAATTCTTTTATATTATTTGATTTTCGTATTAATGTTCTTTCTACATATGGGAAATAAATAAGAACTAAAACACAATGGGCAGTCATAAATCACTGCATGCTTTGTGATCTGTATTAAAGTATTTACGTTTGAACCATAATCTTTCTTAAATATCAGTAATCTTGAAGATTCTGAAACAAAACTCAATAGTAAGTTGTTGTAAGTATCAGCAATTGCTTCCTATTTGTATATGCAAATAGATTTTTGTAACTGGGAGCCTATTTTGTTAAAATAGCTTTTATTTTGTAAAAGGAAAAAAATGTAGCAGGGTTAAAGGCAGGCCTTTCAAGCCTGCCTCTTTCTTTCAGCAGACACAACGCAGGCATGCATTACACCAGAACAAGAAAACAAAGTAGCTATTCCCACTCACCCAGCTGACAGGTTCCATGCCCATTACATCCTCGCGGACACAGCGTTCCGGTGATGCCACCGTCGATGGTGATCTTGCCATTGATGATGATCCAGAACTCGAGGCTGATCTGGATGTGCACGGTGCAGGTGGCTGTGAACACGGCCGTCGCTGCGGAGACCAGATCCAGGCCCCCCGTCACCTGGCAGGAGAGAAGGGAGACGCTACATCATAGAAGGCTGTCAACAGTCAGCACCAGCTGCAGGTCATCTGGCAGGGAAGGATGTCTGGGTAAAACAGTCGTTCTATCTCTGTTTGAATATATAAATGCAATGATCATTCTGTGCGGTCAAAAGCGGTCTCAATTTTTCGATTGACTGGACGATGTTAGTGATTCTCATTAACCATAATTATAATGAAAGTTTGGGAGCATTTTATCAGTCATGTCTTCAGAAAGTCACATCATCATTCTATTTGAACCTCATGTTGTTGCATCAGTCAAGCAAATAAACAATAATGGATAGAAGATTTACCCTCAGTAAGTTCAAGGTAAATTAAGATTCTACAAGCTGAAGATTTGGAGACATGAGGGATTACGGTTCGACCCTGGTGCCTATGCCCTACCTTGATGTCCTCCACACATCCGTCCACCACGGCCTTGTAGTCCCACCCCACCAGTCCTCCACACGTGGTGAACGCCGCCGTCGCCTCAATGCTTGCTCGGCAGAAATCCACAGCAAAGTCAAAAGTGATGTTCCTGTAGATGCCCACGGGCCACTCAATGGGCGCCGGGCGCCAGGTGATGTCGATTTCCAGCCTGAGCAAAGATGGAAGGAGTTAAACCCATTTCACAATAGTCTTGTTAGCAGTTAGCGACCAGTTGGCAAACATATTCTATGCTATTATTTTGGGCGACCATCTCTTCAACATTCTTGGTGAATAGATAGTTTTGGTCGTCATAATTTGTGATCAATTGCTAAATGTCTTTTAAACGTGGGTAAGCACAGGTTAGTATAGGTCACAACCTAGATAATAGTTAAGACATCACTCACTTGAGGTCATCATCTATCTCGATGCCTCCGCAGCCAAGTGGAAGTCGCGCACGGTCGATGAGCGCCTGTGTGAACGGCGAACCGGCCGCGGAGATAGCTGTCAGCGGGCAGCTCACAACGTCGCCACCTGGGGACAGGAGAACACGGCATACAGACATGCTAGCTGTCCAGCAGGACCACATCAATGGTCTTTTGAGAGATCATCATTTCAGAGAGCATGAGCTTGGTAAACAAATTTAGAAAGGATACAACAGCTATGGAAACTTTGCATCTCCATGACAAAAGTTCACAGTAATTATATAGATGTTTGCTAAGCTCTACATGAATTTGCATAATGCTTAAGTGTTAGTCCTATTCTTCCACAAAGTTGGCCATCAGCTACTCATCAATGATATTCCCCTATGTAGCTGTAGCGTTTATTGTTACTTTTGCTATTGGGCCTCACCTGCGGCGCACATCTGTGCTGTGTCGGTACAGTCGCACCAAGTCTCCCCCAACTGCAGGCTGCTTCCAGTGTAGTTCACAGAGCCGCAGAAACCGTAGTACAAGCTCGACTCCACTCTACAACATGGGGGCTCGCATACAGAGACAATCTAAATGGACGTGTGTATGTGAAATCTTGAGATTTCATATTTCTATTAAAGAACTTTATGAAGGAGTAGTTTTTGATAATGTTACCTCCACGAATTTATGAAGTCGACCGGTTGCTTTAGGAAGGTAAACTCGATCCCAGTTCTGCCCGTGAAATCGTTGGCGTTATTGCCATCAGGGACACCACACAGACCTGAGCGGAAGCAACATGCATGCATTACACAGGGAAAATACAATGAAGTACAGTATCATCCATGTCATAGCAGAAGTCAAGGCAACCACAGTCATGGTGTAGGGACAATAAAAAAAGAGGAAATCTGTTTATCAATCGTGAAAATGCTAAAATAGGGAATTTTAATCAATGAGGTCTTTTAAATATAATTCAATTATTTCGGGAAGATTGAAAAGACTTTAAACAGATCCTTTAGCTGAATTGGCCAAAAAGGCATCATGATTACTTAAATGACTATGAGTGGTATTTTGGACGGGTGAACATGCTCTTTTCATGTGTACCACTGATATATACATGCAGCTAAAGCACATCATACAGTATGCACACCATAACTGTCAGTTATCACAGACAGACAAACATATCCACCTAGCACTCTGGCCTCATCCAGGTCTGACAGATACACGTAGGTGTTGATGAAGCTCGTGTCCCTGTGGGAAGAGCGCGTCCGCCACGATTGTTGTTCCCGTCGGCAACCGCACCTGAAATAAAAAGTAAGAATGAATGATAACTTTTACTAGTGTTTTTACTATATAGTTTTCTCATAAAAAGCTGCAAATTAGTTTTTTTATGAACGATTACTTTTATGCATTACCTATGCCATTGTAGCATATTGGCAGTTCTTAATTCATTGGAGGTGTAAACAACACTTTTGACCAAACGTATGACTCTCAGCTCATTTGGCTCTCGCCTAGTACGAATCTTGCCTCGTACAACTTTCACCTCATACGACTCTCACCTCGTACAACTCTCACCTCATATGACTCTCAACTCATATGACTCTCACTTCATAAGACTCTTACCTCATACGACTCTCATCTCATAAGACTCTCACCTCATACGACTCTTGCCCTCATACGACTCACACATCACCACCTCATAAACTCTCACCTCGTACGACTTTCACCTCGTATGACTCTCACCTCGTATGACTCTCCGCCATTGCGCTGTGTGACGCTGACCCCGGCCGCGAGGTCGCCCTGCAGGAAGAGGTCGACACGGGCCAGCGGTTTCTGGGGTTTCCTGACCACGCTTCGGGCCGCACACGTCTATCTTGATGACATCATCGTCTACACGCACCAGCACCGCGCACGTGCACGCTGCATTGTTGAAACACGCCCGAGTCACGATGTGCACCTTGGGAAGGGAAAAGGATTGTTATGTTTTAAAACGTGTAGCATTCAGTGTACTCTGTATGAATCATATGGTTTCATTGTGTTTCTTTCTGTCTCGAAGTTCGAATAAGCTAGTAGAATAGTTTAGTTTAATTTAATTACAAAGCAATCTGGAGACAAAAAACACAAGTACATTATTTAAAGATTTAGATCTACAAAATTAACCTAAAATATTATATTGTCTATTGCAAGCTCCAACAATTTTGGCTTCATATGCACACTTGACCGAAAGAAAATAATGCAAACGTATGTCCATGAGGCAGCTATCTATGATGATTATGTGGCATACCTCGTAGAGCTGTGTGGCATGCTTCAGAAGAGTGAACTCTCCCTCCAAGTAGTGGTCATAGTAACTACAACAACGAAATGTACAGCTAAAAATGCGAATCATATTACTGTTTTTACAGTTCTACATGAACTCAATTGTAGCTATTTAGCTTAATTTAGACATTTAAAAAATCTTCAAAGTAAAAAAACTGAACAAAATCCATTGGTAAATAGTTATCTGTATCTCCTCTAGCCCTTGTATTCCTAATGCCGTACTTACACGCCGTCAAAGGTGGTGAAGTGGGGGTCGCCCACAGCCTTGCAAGGAGTAACCGCCGCCTCCAGAACAGCTCTTGATCGTCGTCTGGAAAAGGAAAGAGTACAAACATGGGACATCTATAAAGTCTCTTGCTTCTCAGTTCATCAATAGTTGACAATAGTTCAGGAACTCAATAGAGATTTTAGAAAAGATTTCCATTAGGAAAGCACATATCTCTTCAAAATATGAATACCATGTAACAATACCATCAAAATGTTGACCTGCAAGCTACATTGTACACAGGCCCTCACCTGGATCTGTGTGGTGTTGACAGTGAGACTGAGTGACCCCTGCACTGTGTACTCCTCAGAGAACCACAGCTGCCTCACTTGGTCCTGCTTCTCTATGATTCCGTCAACCTACAATGCACTAACTCTGACTTACTTATATTCTCGTAAATTTATCTAAGTCTTGATTAACTACATTTATCTTCCACTGAGTCATAAGATTGCACCCTGAATATCAAAGGCTCACGTTATATATTGCTTAAAGCTTTCTCTTGAGCCCTTCCCAATTAGGTCAAAATGGTATCAATATATTTAGGTGATATTGACAGATCGAAAGTCTCTCCAAATTAGTCAAAATCTAACTTTTTTTTACTGGTACCATGTACTATCAAACTTCAGTACCATACATATCTAACCACACTAATGGGATAATTTTGTGATAATGACAGTGTCAATTTACAAGAAGGATATCCCATACATTAGGATCGACATCCGTATGTTATTAGTTTTACAGTTATCTCATTGACACTACGGATGGCTTTTTTAATTCCCTAATTTTGGATGAATCTGTGCTATATGTGGCTGGCATACCTTAGCCTTGACGGCTATGGCATGGGGCCAGAACCAGTTGTCATCCGTGATGTTGATGCCACACACATCGAGGCTGCCACCACCAAGTACTGCCGAAGGGAACTGGTCGCCTTGGTAACAGCTGAAGTCGTCCTCCTCCAGCACAAAGCGCCCTCTGGAGGCACAAATAATGCACACCCAGTCATAAAAATGCTTAAATTGAACATCAACATGATCTTAGCAACATAGTTAAGAAATGATTCAAAATCTAACATGTTACAGCGTAGTGTTCTGTTGTACTGAGCTTACCTGACATAGATAGAGCACGCAGCAGCCCACACGCTGGAGTCCTGCCCGGGGAATCCGGCCGAGAGCGCCGTGTTGCCGGCACAGACAAAGCGCGGCGGGAGGAGCAGCGAGACACCGACAGCGACTGAGGGGCCGCCCTCACACACAGTCACATTGCCAGACGCCGGGGGCATGATCTGGTGGGGGGATCATACATTGTCAGTGCCTCGCGCAGTAGCAGGGACATACAGGAGGGGAGGAAAGCTTGTAAGTGGGTAGGGGAGCAGCAGCAGTGAGACATAGACTCCCACCACTGGGCCGCTTCCATGCACAAAACTAGGCAGAGAACGCTCTGTGGGACTGATGATACTTTCAGGGAGGTATTGCAGGAATGGAGGGAGGATCTGGATATTTCCATTCAATATACTATTTCTCATCATCAGCACCTAGATTTTAAAGCAATGTTCACACTTTGTTATATACTATTGAATATGTATGATATGAAAGGAATCGATGCTACAGAACATAAGGATATTGAAAACTGTTGATGAACACGTGACATCTTTGCAACTATACACTACATAAATACATACTGAACCTCATTGGTATAGACAACTCACCTGTATGGTGTTGCCGTACTCGTTGCTGGAGACAGGACAAGCCGCCTGACAGTCGGCCTCCCAGCATGCAGACACACGGCACGACAGCTGCAAACCCAAGGCACAGATGGAATATTTCGAGCCAGTTATTTGAGATTTTATGGTAACTCACAGCACTGTTCTTGAAACTTAGTTCATGTAAATATCACTGAGAGCACAGTAGAAGTTGTAGAGTTTGTTGGAAGGCGGATGGCATCAAATCACATCAAATAGGACAAGAAACATGTGCACCTTGAAACCCAACCTGTCCAGGACCTGTCCACAATCATTGACATTTAGGCCAAAATGAGGAAAGGAATCAACCCGAGCCCACATTCACTAAAGCATATTCATCTAACTTGCTGCAATAGGTTTAGCTGAATGTATAAAAACAAACATTAATATTCACCAATAATACAAAGCAGGCTAAGTGTGTATGTAGAAGTCTATCGAACACAGAGAAGTCACTCACGGTGCTGAGGGTGTCCAGTTTGCTGAGGTGAGTGCTGTTGAGGGTGTGTGTGAGCTCGGCCTGCGTGCTGTTGGCGTCTGGTGTCAGCGTGTGGTTGGTAAGCACGTGGTCACCGTCGGCGACCCACTCCACGGTGTAGCGTACCTGGCCTGTGGCATGGGTGTGATGGCCACGTGCATGAGTAGTAGTACGACGTGTAGCTGCAAGGAAAGAGTGAAGATTTGAAACATTTATAGCCTGTGATTTAAGATGTGTAATTATCTTCATTGAAGAACACTCCATTTGTGCCAGTGGAAGAAGAATGGACCAAAACAAGAAGTCTAATCGCAGAGGGTGATCAAGGGTCACAGATATCATAACAATACAATCTGCTTCCAGCTCATGTTTGCTCAGGTAGAGGCTATGGACCGTAGGGTTATCACCTCTAAAAATTACATTCTTTGTGTCGTGTTTTATAGAGTAGTCATATTGGTTTTCAAATGATTACAGCTCAGCAATGACCTGTCCTACAATGGATCACTAATTCACTATTCATATTTCACCATAGCGTGCTGAGCATCAAGCATAGCCAGGCAGCCCCGGGGCACTAGAACTTTAGTTCAATCTTGGTTCGAGCCACAGCTTTCTTTGTGTCAATGGCCTAAATCCCATGTGCTTTTCTACAGTATATTTTTTGTTATATGGGGCAAAATCAAAACCATGTTAATAGGAATCTGGGCCACCAGCTGTCAAATTCTGACCTTCACCCATATTCAGACTGTGATACTTACACAGGCCTGTTTCTGTCGTCCACTCCGTCCTGCACCCTCTCTAGTTCCATCTGAGGCAGGGCCCTGAGGCGCGGTGATACCACGTCACAGAAACGCGTCTCACCGACCTCTTCCAGAGTCAGGGCACGGTCATACACCTAGAAACACAGAGCAAGGAGCTGAAAGGTATGGTTCAAACTTTATATAAAGATTAGAACGAACATATTATATATTAGAGCTGATCATATCAATTAACTATCCAATGTCATGTCATCATCAATTGCATTTTGAGCATTTTATGGTTCTTTTGCCAATGCATGTTTGCATCAATAAATATGTAATAGTTTGGTCATAAAACACACAGTGCCACATGGCGTGAAGTAGTAACTGAAACTGCCCACAGTGATGAGAGTTCAGGTTTCATCACTTGTGTACTATTTTCATTGATTCTAACTCTCTCACCTGCAGACAAGCGATCCTGCCTTTGAATGCGTCAGGACCGAGGGTCATGGCTCCGAGGCGGAGGTCGTGCTCCGTGTCGAGTGGACGCCGTGCCGAGAACAGCTTGCTGTCCTGCTCATTGCCGTCTGAAGAAATGAGAGAGGACTTATTACATGGATATTTGGACTGATTCAAATTGAACAAAAACATTCAGATATTTATCATTCAGTTTTCTGTATTTAACAAATCTACTATACATGTTTGCTGAGCAAAAAATCTGAACTGCAGCAGTTTCAATGGTGGTGCATACCTGCTATACATGAATTTCATTTAGTACCAAGTTTTTCATACTATTATTTCAATTAGAATACAAATATTTTCCATTTATATGCCCTACTTTCATGTCTCTCTTGAAAATTAGTATTCTACAGGCAAGACTTCAAAATTTTAAAATCGCCAATATGTGACTCACCAATATAGAGCTTTGCCCTCCCAGTGTTGTAGTCGTATGTTGCGGCCACATGGTACCAGTGATCGCGTTCCACGCCTGCTACCTCCACAATGTCGCGGAAGGCGAAGTCTGCACCGCGCTCACGCAGGTACATGGTGAGTTTGCCGCTGGAGTAGTATAGACCCACGCCTGAAGGATACAAAGGTCAGGGGTCACACAAATAATACCTTTTGGCTTTTTAAACCAGTGTGACTAGGCTTGTTTAGGAATCTGGAACAAAACTTGCCTCCATGTAAAAATCCCTATGCAAATGGATGCAAAATTGCGTGCATATTGATATAAACTCGCATAAATATGATTACTAGTATAGACCAAAATGAAATTAGATAGAAAAGTTGAAGAAATACTTATCCCGATCTTTATGAAACTTACATAGCTATTACCAGAGGATTTGCATGAAAAATGCTAGAAAACATTATAATATCTGGATTATGACTGAAAACAATATTCAGACCAGACACAGGTGCCCAAAGGTGTATTTCTCCATTTGGCATGCATTAAGGACACACAAATGTATATGAAAAGTTGAAAAATGACACAAACTTTCAAAAATCTAAACTCTGTTAAGCACTATTGCCACACCTGGGTTCTCCTCATTGCCCCAGTTCAGCACGGGCCCAGCGTCGTCCTCTAGATATAGGCTGGCTGTGACAGTGAGAGAGTAGCGTGTGTCGAGGCTGTCTGAGCGCCCCACCACTAGTGCACCGGCATCGTCTGCGATGCCCGGGAACCGAGCAGCACCACCAGCCTCACCCAGGACCCCGGTTGTCAGGGCAACGTCTGCACCAGCGCTCACGTTCTGACGGAGAACGGACTCGTCACGGAACTCACTGCACGAGTCAAATGGGAAGACGGCGACGGCAGAGAATGCTGGAATGGAGGGGAAGGTTAAATGGATTATGTTTTACGATTAAGATAACACTTTCTTGATCCCGACAGACATACAGTAGATACTCGTTGTCAAGAAGCTGTAGATATAACAGTGTAATATTCTAGATAGCCAAATATATTCGAGATAACCAACTGCTATATGTTCACAATCTGGTTGAAGGGAAATTGAACTAACATGTCCCAACATCATAACCACATTTTTAGGGCCAGAGATTTTTGAAAAAAGTGATTTTATTGACATATTTTGCTCCTATTGTTCCTATTGTTAGAAGGGGCCATTAAGTGTAATTAGTTTTGCACCGAGGGGTGAATGACCGGGCACGTAAATTTCCGTCCAGGCAGTCCCCGCGTAGCGGTCCGGCAAGGAGCCCGGCGTCAAAGCCGGGCGGCAGGTGCGGGGCCCGATGTTTTACGTAAAGCCATTAAGTGTAATTAGTTTTGCACCGTCCTTGTAAGAGGGTGAATGACCGGGCACGTAAATTTCCGTCCAGGCAGTCCCCGCGTAGCGGTCCGGCAAGGAGCCCGGCGTCAAAGCCGGGCGTTAGGTGCGGGGGCCCGATGTTTTACGTAAAGCAATTAAGTGTAATTAGTTTTGCACCGTCCTTGTAAGAGGTTGATGAACGGTGAAAATCGGCACAGCGTAGCGGACAAAGCAGTAACTGCTTGGTCGTGAACGAGAAACTAACCAATCAAAGCCGGTTTAGACCCGTCCTCTCATGTACATCTGCCGCAAACCCATTTTCATTAAAAACAAATTTTAAACCCATTAATCAATTCACTGCACGTTGACCGCCTTTCAAACCTATTAATCATTCTTCCACGCAATCGTGACCCTTTAAATGGTTATCAAACGACAATAAAAATTCTTATATTCGTGTGAAATATAGATCTATCAGAGTAGACGTAAATACTGAACAGGTGCTCTCGCAGGTGCGACAACGGGGAAGGCTACATATCTAGATATATTTCATTTATGATATAATTCCTGCCCACCAACGGATGATAATGTTAAAAATGTGAAATAAATAGAAAGATTGGTGTGACATACAAAATTGTACCACTTCTTGTCAACTTTTATGTCTACATATAATTGGATGTTTGCACATAATTGAAATTGTGTAACGTTTATTTTATGAAAATAAATGAGAGCTTGAATATTTAGAATAGTAACTACCCAGGCTTACATGTACAATCAAGCCTTTTTCTGTACTCTTTGCAATCGAATAAACAAATTTCAATGCATTCCTGTTTGATTTTCACCAAAAATTTAACATTTAAAGTCATCAAACCTTATTTAATAGCACCTTTCTTCAATCTGTTTTCATTTTGTCTGTCAAATTTAATGGTAATAAATCTAAGTACATTTGCTTTAAAACAAAAAATTGTAAAAAAAGTGCATGTTACCAATATGTCACTTGGATGTGAGATTGTACCTGTTGTAGAAAAAGTTAAGTATCTTGGGGTGTTTATTACTTCACAACTAGATAGTAACGATGATATAGCACGTCACACAAAATGTATCTATACACAAGGCAATATTTTGATTAGTAAATTTAGATATTGTTCTGAAAGTGTTAAAATATGTCTTTTTAAGACTTTAATTAGTAGTATGTATGGTAGCCAAATTTGGACTGTATTTAATGATCATGTCTTTAACAAAGCTTCTGTAGCATATAATAATGTTTTTAGACATCTCCTCGGTATTCCTAAGGGTGTTAGCATGTCTCAATATTATATGTTTAATGGTGTAGACCACTTTAAAGTACTATATAGAAAAGCTATTGGAAACTTTAGATGTTGAATAGTTAGTTGTGACAATTTTATTATGCGTGATATAGTTCAAAGTGTATTTTTTAAGTTTTATTCTAGTCATTTTGTAAATTGGCGAAAACATCTATTTTAAAATATGCTTTACAACTAATTTTTAACTATTCTTTGATATGGACTGTGATATTTTTCTATGCATTTTATGCGAAATAAACTGATACAATACATTTGTTAGAAATTAAATCACCGTCTTACGTGTGTGTGACAAGATTGACAGTTTTTCATTTCATTTCGTCACAACTTGTTTAGCGTCAAGTTCTAATACCGTCTTTTATCCCGTCCTGATATTTCGATATCAGAGCTGAGAAAACACGTTCATCTATTTTTTATGAAATATCATTCCCGAAAATTCTAATTAATGAATAAAGCGGAATATTGTGCACGTATTTTTATTCCAAACCGTGGTCTATACACAACTATTCTTTTGTTCTTTTTAAGAACAGTCACTTTCCGTAACTACCCCTCCCAAAATAGTGTTTTAATTGTGTTTAAAAGCTCATTAGTGTCAGGATCATTGCACCGAATGGGAATCGAGAATAATAGGTATCGACATTAATATATTGTCACGGTTTTAAGAATGGAAATGTGTAATGTCTATTCACGGTTGGGTTACAATTAATAGTATCAAAAAGACGTTAATGTAACATCTGTAGATTGCTGCTAAAAAAATACTCTGTTGGAGGTGATTTAAACTATTTTCTCTCTATACATGTAAGACGATATTTCATCACGGTAAAAATGAATATTACTTCATTTGCTTAAAGTTTATTTTGTTTAGCCAAAATTACGTCGACGTGTTTGAATGAAAGGCAGAAATAGTAGACATTATATCATTACGAGGAAGTGTGTCTGTGTAGCCACATTTCACTCGCGCAAATATTGAATGAAATTCTAACAACAACTGCATCATGTTGAAATTGGATGACAAATATTTTGTCATCCGCAAATCTATATAAATATTGAACATAAATCAACACTTATTTTACAAATACGCGTATCACTGCTTCACTTTAGCCTTAATATATATCTATTTTCAAACCGTTTTTACTTTCACGCTTTTACAATCAACTGATATGAAAGCTATTCGTGAAATATGTTGTGATTGTAACCCGATCTGAAAATGAAATACTTTTTTCATAACGGTCACACTTACTTATTATTAATTATCGTGTTAAGGCGACAAATTAAAAGCTGACTAATTGTAATAATCCGACTAATTACAGATTTTGGAACAGAAGCTTATAGTAAGAATAAACGTAAATAAACATGTTCAAACGCATATTATCACCACCTACAGGTTGTGTGTGAATACGTTAGTTCATAACACAATGCACCATAGATCATGTAATGTTTTCGACTCTTAAAGGTAGTATTTATCTTACGAAAATTTAAGTAAGTAGCTTCATTTTGACATCTCAAACACTATTGTTGGTTCATTATTAACTAAGCTACGATGGTTTAACTCATCCCTAAAGGAGTTGTACACTGCTCCATGGCACCTACACGTTAAATAGGTACAGGTAATTGGGTTGAAAGAGTGAGTGAGTGAGTGATTATGTGAGTGATTAGCATTGTGGTTGTCTGAACACATTACAGCGCATGTTGGATTTCACCCGCAAAGTGTCAGCTGTGCCCTATAGCCATTATCGAGGGGGGTTGTATATAGCCTTGATGAAAATCCATTCACCAACATTTTTTCTTAAATCACCAGTCACCAATACATTTATTATCATTCACCGATCCCCAGGAATTGTAACTGAATAGGTTCCATTACATTTCACACACTTAGATACAGGCAATTCACCATTCACGCTCAATATTTAAGGGATATCACCAATCACAGCCTTTGTAATAGTTACCAATAATAGGTTCCATCACATTTCACACACTTAAATACAGGCATTTCACAATTCAGGCTCAAGATTTAGGGCAAATCACCAATCACATTTTTTGCTATATGACTCCCGTGTTCGGTGCAGAAACAGCGGATGCCTTCATCCACTCGTGCGGAAGGGTGAGGGCAGGGGCTGTGTGTGGCGAGGATTGTACATGCCAAGTCTGAACGAAATGTGGACATAATGTATTATGCAAATGCAGCAGTCGCGTACACTGTAAACAACAGCGCTGCAGTGATGGACTGCGTGCGTGCACTACTGAAACTGTTGTTTATCGAAACTGACGTAATGTTAAACCAACGCATTCGGTGGATTAGGTCATAAATCAAACAGAATATTACACTTATTGTTGCCATTTTGCAAAGAATGCTTATACCGTAGAACCTATAATTATGACCACCTCTCTATTGAGATCACATCTATAACAAGACCAATTTTCATGGTCTCAAACTTTCATAAATCTACCAGAATGAACATCTGTAAAGAGACCACCTTCTCTATTGAGACCATACCTAACACTGGTCCAAAGAGTGGTCCTAAATTTAGCTAAGAGTATATTATCAATACTGTATCTCATTAAGACCCATCTATATATGCGCCCATGGACTTTGATTATAGTCGCAATTTTTGCAAATTGTGTCCATCAGGTATGTACCTAAGTACTTGAACATAGGCAAAAAACAAGGTGAAAATACACCTGAAAGATTATTTTATTTCTTGTTTTATAGGATAAACTCATCATTTTCGGGATAACAAATTTACTGCCTAACCTCGCTTAAAACCATTACATTACCTGTTCTATATGTTGTAAAAAATGCCACTTATACTACACAGTCTTTAAAAAATAAAGCTGAGACCCCACCTGACTGGGTCTGCCTTAAGTGTAACATAGATTTATTTCCTTTTAATTGTATAACTGAAGATGATGAATTCATCAATTCTGCAGGAAATATTACTTCTTTTTGATATTACTGATCTTCAAAATATGGTGTTTGTTCCATTTGAATTGAATGATGTTAAGCATTCAATACCTATCTATGATGTGGATCCTGACCTAAATATCTTTAATAATTATGCAAATACATTCGTGTCTAGTCAATATTATTTAGAAGAAACTTGCAATGATATGCTATCAAAATATAAAAATCCTTCATTATCATTGTTACATTTAAATCTGAGAAGTGCTACTAAAAACCTAGATGCATTTACTAGTTATATTGATAATTTCAAAATACACTTTGATGTATATGGTTTTACTGAGACCTGGTTTCATAATGAAAATGCTGATATGTATTCAATCCCTGGCTACAAACATATATACAACTGTCGTGAATCTGGAAAGGGAGGTGGTGTCTCCCTATATGTACATAATGATATAAGTTACAGTAACAGAACTGATCTGAACACCATGTCTGATTTTGTTGAAGCAGTATTTATTGAGGTTGATAAATCTATCTTTAATACTAATAAAAATGTAATTTTGGAACCATATACCGTCCGGCCAAATACCAACCCTACTATGTTTGTTGAATGGCTAGAAGCTATATTACATACATGTAATCATGAAAGTAAACTATGTTACCTAATGGGTGATTATAACCCAAAATCTCCTGAAATGTGATAGTCATGTGATTACTAATAGTTTTATTGAACAAATGTTTGAAAATGGTTTCTTTCCACTTATAAATAAACCCACCCGGGTTAGCAAGACTAAAGCCACGCTTATTGATAATATTTTTACAAACAATTTCATATCAGTTGAAAATGCCTGTAATGGGATATTGGTATCTGACATTAGTGATCATTTTCCTATTTTTCATATCAACTCAAGTTTTAACCGTAAACCTGTAAAAGACCCTGGTAGTTTTAAAAGGAAATGTAAACGTGAAAATCTTCAGTCTTTTGCAAATGCGATACAAGACATTGATTGGTCAGAGGTACTAAATAATAATGATGCTCAACTATCTTTTACTCTTTTTAACAGCAAATTATCTGATCTTATAGAAGTTCATTTTCCAAAGGTTTTTGTAAAGAATCATGTAAAGAATGATAAACCTTGGATATCTAAAGCGATTAAAAAATCCATTTGTGTAAAAAAACAAATTGTACCATCAATATTTGTTATCACCTAGCACCCTGCGAGAGGCTCAATACAAAAATTACAAAAATAAGCTCATATCTATAATAAGAACTGCTGAAAAAAATCATTATAAACAGTTGTTGCTAAAACATAAGTCAAATATATCAATGTCATGGCAGGTCGTTAATAAGATTCTCAATCGAAATAAACAATCTCATAATGTAATTAAGTCCAGGTTTGTCAAAAATGGTAAAACTATTACTGAGTCGATGCAAAATATATTGGGTTTGATATTGCTGAAGAGTTTAATTTAAATACTACCTTTCCGGGTACTGAATTCTTGTTGTTTTTAGTAAATAACCTTAGAAGCGGATAAAATTTCACCAGTAAAATCAATAAACAGATGTATCCCCTTTGTCTTTTGACAATACTTTCAAAATGATGTTGTTGATCGAATTATTTCCTTTGATTAAAATCAGAACTTTCGAACATCACGATTTAACCGTGTTTCTATTTCAACTTAATAAACGGCATTAAACGATGATAGATTGATAAACAGATAAAGTTAAGATAAAATTAAAGAAAAGAATTTCACCAATAAAATCATTCATTTTAATGTTAAAAGAGACAAATTCGACATAGAATTAAGAAAAGAATTCACAAAAACATTCTTCTTCATTTATTGATATTTTCAACCTTGTCAACATAACATCGCGTTTAGTCTTTCACATCTCGACACTATTCATTTGTCGATATTTTCAACCTTGACAACATAATATCACGTTTACTCTCTCGCGCCTTAATTTCAACAAATATAAATATTGTTACACCTTACCCATTCAATCGCACATTCAACCTGTGCACTGTTCGTTTATTATCATTTTAAAAACATGCTCAAGTTCTTCGCCGCCTCATCAATCGATCAAGACGCCTGTTGACGGTATATATTTTTTTAATAAAAATAAAAAAACACGTTCACCTATTTGCTTGTATCTGAACTAAAATGAATAAAGTAGATATATTATATTTATGCATTATTTTTCAGCTCTTCCCTTCAGAGGAACCACAATTTTTTATGTGTGTGATGGCGTCAGACCTAAAACTATCGTTAAAGACACACTTCACTCGCGAGCAGAGTGTCGACATTGTCAATCTGGTAAAGATCATCTTGAAAAAGATTGTGATTACAACTATTGTATATTTACTCGCATGAACAATCTTGATCTGATAGATGGAAAACTATATACTCAAGAAGAACAGTGTCGAGATTGACTAACACAAATCCTAAAATATAATGTATGTTGCTATTACTTATTTATTTTGATTTAGTCATAATAACAAAAAATCTTTTGATTATTGTCTTATGAAATATTGTGCAATCAATACTTTGTCTTATAATATTCATTGTGATATTTTTTGACTGAATATAATTAGTTCTTTTAAAATGAAATTTTTTTTTTTTTTCTTTATTTTAGTTCATATGACGACACGGACTGGAGGACAGTAATGTGTGTAAATTTTTAAATAAAACATCACTTTGAACGACTATTTATTATTCATTTATTGGATACATCAATAATCTTCTACACATAATTTGCTAAACAATTTTGTGTTATCACGAACTGTAATTTAAATCCGACTTTTAATATAGTTAGTTTGCTATGACCAAAGTTAAGTTAATTCACATAAAATTTGTACACAGTCAAAAGATCGGTATTACATCATACTATAATCTACATCAAAACATTATGCGGGTATCAACCCACCAAAGTAGGTAATCGCCGCCGGAGATAGGCTTTTGCTTTAACCGACTATGAAATTGTTCTTTACTTGGTA
>CM032666.1:17407548-17454656 GCA_019095985.1 Streblospio benedicti | reverse complement strand
TTTACATGAAGATTTTCTTTTAGTTTTGCACTTTGACCACATATCAAAGAAATGATAAGTGAATCGAAATAGTAAAGATTAGTTGTTTCTTGGGCGAAAAAGCATATATTAGTAAAAATATTGACAATATGTATGATTCGATGTGCTTCATTTTTCACCCCAGTGAAACACAAAATGCCATCTGATTGTGACCAAGGTAGTTGGCAAATAAATACAAATCACAGTTTTCATGTTTTGCTTTGTTGGTCGTGTGTCTGTAACCCGCGGTCTCACCCTGTGTGCTGTTGTAGTCGACGGCGGCGGCGGTGATCCACAGGTTCACCGTGTCCCTGTTGGCCTGTTCCACATTGAGCGCGCTCCCAGTCGGCAGCACCACCTACAGTACAGTGGCTACAATCAACAATCTCTCTGTTTCTACTTTAAATTTGAGCAAATATCATCAAATTACAGTGACTGTTTACCTTTTGAAAATTACAATGTTAAACAAATTTCAAGAAAATAGACTCATTGTCATTAATTTATCACAAATTTACAGTATTAACCCTCTTGACGCCAGCCGTAAATTCACTATACTCCCCTCAGTGCCGAACACGCATTTTGAGTGGCGTGTTATTCACAGTGGGGGGCTTCAGTTGTCATAGTTGAAATATGATCCTTTGAAGCTCTTTACGTTTTCATCATAAAATTTTCACATTTACAGTACATATTCAGGGAGACGGTCTAGTTTCTTATTTTTCAGCATAATAAATAAAGATACATACAGCATCACGTTCGATTTTAACAATTTCAGTGATCGTCCATTCATTTGACAACTTCCGGGAGCGATTTAAAAATGTAGTCATATCAGTAGTAATTTACTTGTAGCAACGTTTTATCGAGGATACACACAAAACACAATATAAATCACCCATATTTCATAATAATAAATTTTTACTCACAATATTACGGACGAAAAACATGTTCAAATCTTGATTTCTGATTCGGCATGAGTTTGACAGGCACCACTCAGAGTGCACTCGACAACTCGACAAAAACATCATCCGTTTTGATAGAAATACTAGATCTCGACGTCCATACTTATTGGGTAGGTTGCCAAACCGGTTTATTTATGATCGGTATCAAGATACAATAAGATGGGGCATGGATGACGAATAATATGATAATTCTTCTTCAAAATGTTCCAACTTTGTCATTCTTACCAAAAGCAGTATTTCCTGTTAATCAGCCTTGCTTGGCGGCGTCGCTGATATAGAATCGTTAAAAGCCCCTCTTGATAAAAGGCTAATTGATGTTCTTTAGCAGTGTCAACGTGTTTTTGTGGCGATTGAACCTAAGGAAAATACCGCTATTCATTTTGATTAAGGCTCAAAATATATAGCTGGATATGGCGTTGTTGAGTCTAGTTTCACATTTGTTTAAGGTCTCGATGAATAGCCGGTTTAACGAGGATTTCAATCATATACGACAAGCCATGGTTTTTTGCGAACACAAATAGGAGTATTTCGCGGCTCAAAATTGCACACGAATTTGAGACTAGAACCAGTGTTTATATACGAAAATTGAAGACAAACTGAAGCTGTTTTTCTGAAAACTGAGGCGCATATATGCCCCCGGCAGTAAGGGGGGGTAAAATCTGAGGTGCATATATGCGCCCAGGCACTAGGGGTTAAGAGAAAATGTTATCATTTGTGACCATAATGCACCCTTACTGTAGTAATCACAACATTTACTGTGCTAGATTATTCATGATGATTTCTGTATCAACCAATCACTTACCCTGTACTTCGCTCCGCCCTCATACTTGATCACCCGGGTTCCGTCGGCCAGACCCGCGCCACTGATAAAGGTTTTGACCTTTGAGTGCAGAGCGGCGTTTCTCACCAGCCTCTATCAAGATGACGTCGTCCGCTATACGGACAGCGACACCGATGTTACAGGCTGCTGGCGTCGGGCGGTCTTCATGGCCGGGGCACATGCGGAAAAATGCGTGCACCTGCAAGGTATGGATCAGGTTTTCAAAGTGTGCACCACAGACAGCTTAACGGAGCGAAATGATTTAGCTTGTAAAAATAGAATTGTTTGGAGGCATTAGCTTTCATTTTTTTCCATATCAATACCCGGTACTTGTGATCCAAGGTCTCCTTAAATGTTAAAAAAATCAGAATCCAGAATAATTTATACTCACAGCATATGGCAACTCGTTATGTTGGTACATCACAAACTCTCCTTCCAGCATCACATCGTATTTCCTAAAAATTAAAACAAAATTCCGTCGTATTTGCACGAATAATAAAAAAACATGACAAAAATAAATGGATTTATGAGGTTTTAATTGATATCCAAAGCTAACAATCTATAAAAAAAGCTAGCTGATTGATTAACTAATCTAACTAACAAACTAGATACTAGTTCATTTCTTCAATGCCCTAAAAATGTTTATCATATTTGTAAAATTTCTTCAACACCAATGGACTCACGTCTTGTCGAAGGTGGTCATGTGGGGGTCGTTGTGTGACATACAGAACACCTCGCGGTCCACGTTGACGATGTTGAGCTGAACGCTGCCAACCTCCCGCTGCGAGATCATCACTCCGGCCACGTAGTGCCGCTCGTACACCACCAGGGAGCGCGTCTGGTCGCCGTCCGTGACGCCGTCCATCACCGCCTTCACCTGTCATGTGTCAGTCAGGGTATGAAATAGGGCCTACCCAGTCTAAACGGACACTTATCACTTCCCAACTTTCCTACTCTTCATGTTTGTTTTCAAAACACCTGAAGGTGACCCTCATTCATAATAACTGCACAGTTCCTCATTGCTGGGATTATAACCAGCAGTGTGGAGACAATTTAGAGGGAATATTATTTATCGGTTAGGCTAGTCATGCGGAAATATCAAAGGGGACTATCTGGGGCCTACCCAGCTGATTTTAGCCAGGTTGGTCTGCATTCAAATGTTCGTGGCCCAGTGCGCTGGCTTCATTTTAGGGCTCAAATATTTTGATACGAAAACATAGTTAAGGGCTGGACATTTTTTTCAGAGTCAGCTACTTTCCATAGCTGCTGGCCTTGCTGAATGAATTTTTTTTTTGAGTTTCATACCATATGTATCAGTGCCACTAGTCTTGTTTATTATGTTTGCATCATTTAGTAATGTTTCTGAGATAAACAAACAAGCTAAATTCAGTATTCAATTTCTGTCATAATACCAACCGGTATCATGAGCTTGGTCCACCAGTTGTCAGCAGTCAGCGCAGTGCCACAGAAAGCGTCTGCTGGATTGGCCACATTCGGCCAGCCAATCACAGCCTGTGAGACAATGTCGCCGGCACTACATTCGTTCTCGTTGGTTGTTGTCTGGAGGATTGCCTCGATTTGGACTGTGCATGTTTCGTTGTCAACATTTTCGCAGAGGAACTGAGGCGGGAAGGTGGACTTGATCTCAAGGTCGATAAATATCAACTTTCTTCATCATTGCAAAAGGATATTGTTACAAAGGATATATTATAGCTAGTGGATAACACAATTGTGTACGTATTTATCATAGTCAGAGGCCGAAAAACACATTTTAAAAGTAATTTGTAAACGTTTTAAAGTTTTAAAACTAGGCCCTCTGGCCTGAGGACCGGTTATACTCTGCGAATGCTATTTGCAATATTGCAAAAATGGTATCAGTGTTGGGAAGCTGCCATAAATTAACAGTGCAGGGTGTTCACTGTATTTTATGGCTCTGTGAGAAGGATGATGAGTCCTCAGCGAAAGTGAAAAGATATAGAAAACAACAAAAAGATAAGATAGGTACTGCTAACAAGGATACACCTATCCTGGATACTATTTATAATGCAAAGGGGGTTAGACAATATTGTGACATTATCATCTACACAGATTATGTCGAAAATTGGAAGAATGCCATTACTAAGCACTATGTAAAACATAGGCAAACTGATAAGAAAGTGCCAGGTGGGGAAAAGATCACTATAGAAAATTACAAAGATGATGAGGCATTCCTGGTTGTGCACTGTTATAATAACACTAAGCGCATCATGATACAGCCTGGACTCAGGAAAGAAGACAATCTACTGAAATTTCTGAAATCTTTCTCATGCATAAAAACGGATGTCATTGTTCCATCAGGTAGTGCTGCTGATGAAGTTGTGGAGGGTGCATCAACAACTAGTTTAGTGGCAATCAGCACATCTGTATGCCTTCCCTGCATCAGTATGTCTGCTAACACACCAGTCAGGGCGTCTTGTGCCAACACGCCAGTCAGTACATCCTGTGTCTACACGTCAGTCATCGAGTCATGTGCCAATACGTCAGTCAGCGAGTCTCGTGTTAACACGCCAGACAGCGTTTCTTGTGTCAATACGTCAGTCTGTGCAACCTATGTCAGTACGTCAGTCAGCCCGTCTTGTGCCAACACGCCAGTCAGTACATCCTGTATGTCAGTCATGTGCCAATACGTCAGTCAGCCCGTCATGTGCCAACACGCCAGTCAGTACATCCTGTGTCTACTTGTGTCAGTCATCGTAGTCATGTGCCAATACGTCAGTCAGTGCGTCATGTGCCAACATCGTCAGTCAGTGAGTCTCGTGTTAACACGTCAGTCAGTGCGTCTTGTGTCAACACGTCAGTCAGTCAGTGAGTCATGTGTAACACGTCAGTCAGCGTCTCTTGTGCCAACACGCCTGTCAGGACATCCTGTGTCAACAGTCATCCTGTGTCAACACGCCTGTCAGGACATCCTGTGTCAACACATCCTGTGTCAACACGACAGTTAGTACATCGTGTGTCAACACGTCAGTGAGCTCATCGTGTGTCAACACACCAGTGAGCTCATCATGTGTCAACACGTTAGTGAGAGCATCTTGTGTCGAACCATCAGTCAGTACATCCTGTGTCAACACGCCAATACAACATAAGAGCATTGGAACACAGAGCATGTCCATTGTGATTGATGAGGTGCTATGCTATTTTCAAAATAAAGTAGATCGCATGCCAGTTGACATTCTGGTAAAGGTCAGCAGCAATTTCTTTAGTAGTGAGCAGGTTAAGGTCAGCAAAGACCTTCTCTTCAAAATAGTGCAGCCAAGTGTACGAAAAAGAGTTAGGAGAGGAGCAAATGGGCAGGCACAAAATGTAAGGGATATAATAGACATCTTCCTTTTGGAGCAAGATATTCCCAAGTTTGTTGCCCTTGATTTAAATAAGTTACCTCCTCTCAATGCAAATGACTGTGACATATTTAAAGTTAGCAAAGACATCGAAGAGTTGAAGCAATTGCCGAATGTGCATGCTGCTGCAATGAGCTCTGATCTTGAAAACATCAAAAGTGAAGTAGATGAAATTAAAGTGGTGTTAGTGACCTCATCAAAACTCAAAAAAAAAGAATTAATAACTACTATGAACAAAAACACGAGTGATAAATCAAAAGAGAACATAAACAATGACAAAATAAAAAGAGAAATAGATGAAATTAAAAATAGTGTCAGTGACCTCGTAAAAAGTCAAAAAAAGAATTAATGTCCATAATGAACAAAGAAGCAGGTGCTGCACAAGCATGCAGTAAACATGAAGTGGACATTCCAAATCACATAACAACATCAGTGAGAAGTTCAACTCCTGTGCTGGATAATAGCTACATTGTCATGGATATGACAGACTGTGCAGATTCAATAGTGAGTTCAACAGATGTAGGGGATCTTTACAGTACTATTAGTGACTCTAGTTTCACAACTAGTGGTCGTCATAGGAAATGGCCAAGGGAAGAAAGGGCATATTCACCTAGATATGGAATCAACAACAGCAGGAACAATATGGACTCTAGTTTCACGACTAGTGGTCGTCATAGGAAATGCCAAGGGAGGAAAGTGCATATTCACCTAGATATAGAACCAACAACAGCAGGCACAATATGGATTTTTGTATTTCTCTTGGGACAGGTCAGCCAATCAGTATACGTACAGCAGACATGAAACTTGGTAAAATTAGGAATTTCAACATTATGCCTAAAGAAAATCAGACACTAGCTGGCATATATGTCACACGCTTAGCTCCTAACACTACGTCGAACATGATAGCTAAGCATGTAAAACAAGAGACTGGCTTAATAGTGAAACCAGAGAGAATGTACTCTAAGCAAAGTAACATTTATTCCTCGTGGTTCATTAAGACAAGTAAACTAACCAAAAGCACACTATCAAATTCAACTCTATGGCCAAAAAATTCTTTAATCAAACCATATTTTATCAATGCATAGATACGCATTTTATTCTCTCGTTTTTTTTTTTTTTTATATTGAAAAGTGATTAATGATGGAGAAACTTACAGTGTGTACTTTTAATTGTAAACATGTTAAATCCTCTATTATTGAGGAAGTAAGAAGATTATGTTACCAAAATGATATTGTTCTACTACAGGAAACTTGGCTTTTTAAACATGATTTATTCGTTCTTAATGATATAAGTGCAACTCATTTTGCTCAAGGTGTAAGCTCCATTGATAGTGACCATGAAATTTTAACAGGAAGGCCATATGGTGGACTGGCCATCCTATGGCGTAAAAACCTAGGGCATGTTTGTAGAGTTATCACTTATGATGATAATAGAGTGATGGGTATTGAAATTACAAGCTCGCAGAACTCTATTCTGATATTAAATGTTTATCTTCCATATTGCTCAGAAGCTAACCAGTTAGACTTTGACTTTTATTTGAGTAAGTTAAAGGATTTGATTGATGCGCACAAATCTCCCCACACACTTGTATTTGGGGATTTCAATAGCGACATATTAAATGGTAATCATAAATTTGGAAACACGCTGAAAGATTTTGTTGAAAGTGAGGGTCTCATTGTGAGCGATGTAACTCATATCAATGTAGGTGACAATCCCTACACATACATAGCTCCAAATGGTAGTACCTCATGGCTGGACCACATAATGTCTACTGTAAGTGGTCATGCATTATTAGATTGTGTAGGAATAGACTATGACTTTGTATCATCTGATCATTTGCCTTTGCTTGCTACTCTTAATACAGGCCGTATTGGTACATTGAACAGTAAAAAGCCTGTTGGCAATCCTAAGATCAAGTGGGAAAATGTCTCTGCTGATCAAAGGGAGGAATACTATAAAAATACAGAAGCAGAATTGTCAAAGATTCCCTTAGATCATGGCCTTATTCTGTGTGACAATGTAAAGTGTTCAGATCCTTCTCATAGACAGGCTATAGATATCATGTACCAACGTATTACTAATGCGCTTTCAGGAAGTAGTGAGTTTTTGTTAAAAAAGGCTGGAACCAAACAGAAGCAGGTACCAGGCTGGAATGAGGTAGTTAAAGAAGCACATCAACTGGCTAGGGAGTCCTTCTTGTGCTGGAGATCTAGAGGAAGTCCTCGTCAAGGTTTTGTTTTTCATCAAATGAAAACACATAGGGCGCAATTCAAACTTGCTCTACGGAAATGCAAAAATGATCGGACGAGAAGGGAAGCTGATTGTTTAGCTAAGCACCATCTAACTAAAGATAGCAAGTCATTTTGGAAGAGTATAAATAACATTATGGGTAACAATAGTTCTGTATATGCCTCTGGTATCAATGGGGCCACATGTCCTGAGGAAATATGCTCTATGTGGCAAAAAACACTATGAGGCAATACTAAATTCCTCTCTTGATCAGAGCAGTGAAACATATGTTTCAAATCGCCTTAATTGTATTAATGAAATGGACACTTTTGAAAGGATCACTCATCATGATATTTTAGCAGCAGTTAAGAGCTTAAAAAAGGGAAAGGCCCATGGGCATGATGGTCTCAGTGGAGAGCACTTTAAATATTCTAGTAATAAGCTAATGTTTTTGTTGGCCATTGTTTTTAACTGTATGATTATACATAGTTATTTACCTGATGATTTAATGATCTCGTATATTATTCCGGTTTTAAAAGATAAAAAAAGGGTGATATTAGCAGCAAGGATAACTATAGACCTATTGCCATAACCAGTATAATGTCTAAGATTATAGAAATAGTATTCCTCTCAAGATATAGTGAATTCCTTGAAAGCTCTCATAATCAATTTGGCTATAAAAATAAACTGTCTACAGAAACTTGCATATTTACCCTTAAGGAGATTATTAATTATTACAGGTTTTATTCAAGTAATGTATACCTTTGTTTTCTTGATGCTTCTAAGGCTTTCGATAAAATAAATCATTTTCATTTGTTCAAGAAACTTATAAGAAGAGATCTACCTATTATCATCGTTAGATTTCTGTTTACCTGGTATCGATCTCAAACTTTTGCTGTTAAGTGGCTAGACAATATATCTGCTAAATTCACATCATCAAATGGAGTCCGACAAGGAAGTGTTCTTTCTCCTAAATTGTTTTCTGTTTTTATGGATGAGCTAAGTGTGAATTTAAATATGTCTAAAATTGGTTGCCATATGAACAATACTAGTTTTAATCATATCTTTTATGCAGATGATGCTGTTATTTTGTCACCATCAGTAAAGGGTCTTCAAAAGCTTTTAAATATATGTCAAAAATTTGCTAGTGATAATGAAATTGTATATAATCCACTCAAAACTAAATGTATGCATATAAGGAAAAGAGGAGTTGACTCCGTAAACTCTGCTGTATATTTAAATGATATTGATATAAAATGGGTGGAATCTTACAAATATTTAGGTATTTATTTATCATCTGATTTGAAAGAGGATACTGACATTAAAAGACAAATCAAGAGTATTTATGGTAGAGGAAATATTCTAATAAGAAAATTCAGAGGATGTACCAATGACATCAAATGTCTTTTATTTCAATCTTTTTGTACTAACTTCTATTGTAGTTCTCTGTGGTCTTTTTTTTTTAACAAGAGTACTATTCATAATGCCAAGGTAGCTTTTAATAATGTTTTTAGATATTTATTGGGCATACGAGAGAGATGTAGTATTTCGCAATTGTTTTTAAATAATAATGTTGACTCTTTTTATGTCTTGTTGAGAAAATCCATTTTTAACCTGTATATGAGATTGAAGGAATGTGATAATGTTCTAGTCAGTTGTGTTTTAAATTCTTTCTATTTTTACTTCCAATCTCCGTTGTTTTTACATTGGAAGAGACAATTATATAATACATTTTGATATTTTTTAATATAATTTGGTATAATTTTGTATGAAATGTATATATGTATATAATTTTTTTTCCTTGTTAATATGGATTTAACATCCGAGGGCCGAGCAGTTGCTCTTGTAGCACGCAGAAACCGAACAGTAGATCTGAAACATACAATAAACATGGTAAACAAAATGACAAAGTAATATCATGCTACTCCTGCTCAAATAGAGGCTACTTCTGCTAAAATGTAGGGAAAAGAGAGCTTAAACTAGTCACAATTAATATAGAATAATACATGTAGTTAATGCAGAATAAGTTCAACGTTAAAACACTAGATATTGAATAGAAGTGAAATTATTAGTATTTTAAAGTAACTATCACTTATCTATTTTGTGCAAAATTAAAAGCACCTTTAGAATTACAAAATAAAAAGAATTTAAATCTTACAAAAAAGAAAAATGGGAGAAAGTTGATCAGACGGACATACAGGCATAATAGAAATATGATTGAGACATTAAAATACTCGATTGAATATGACAATAACCGTAATTGATTTCTGATGGCCGAATTCTGATTGATTACATTTACAAAGGCTAAGACATTTTGTTTTAGGAGGATTGGTACTCAATTGGTGTCATCTATAGGCCTATAAAGCATCAAATCATAGTTTTAAAAGTATTCATTCAATATAATACAGCTATACAACATAATTGTAATTCTTTACTCTTTATCATACAATTTTTGCAATTATATAATTTTATTTTCATTCTCTTCTTTTTTAATTGGTTTTATTTTTCAAACTTGACGGTCACCAAATACATACAGAAAACAGTTTCATCATGCTCCACTATGATCTAAATTCAGTTATAAACATTCTGCTGCTAGAAATAAAAGTAAAATCACTGCACTCCATATTATTGCCATTTCTTTCCAAATCAACAACTAAAAACCCATTATTACGTAAGGACTGCAGATATGAGTCAAACTGTTATTGGTCATTGGTAACTATTGCAGATATTGTGCTGCTAGATCATAAGTGGATATGAGGAACACGTTGCATACACAATAATACTCACCCCAAAGTCGACATCCTAGTAATAATTATGTGACTTAAAATTATAATTTTCAGGTTACCAAATAACTTTTGCATGAATACAGTGCATTATCTTTGTATTAGTATCCAGATACTCCAACAAACAGCAAATGAAATACAAAACTAAAACTTTTTAAAACAGGATAAGAGCTGAAAAATGCTGTTACCATTTAGTTGTGAAGAACAACCGATAATAGGCATGGTCTTTTAACATCTGTTTTGTAAAAAGTAATAGATACAAAAGTTTCAGCAAAGAAACATCTACTATAAGATTTATTTCAGAATTCAGACTTATCATGACCATGATAAAATATCATTTCTCTCTAACTTTTCAAGAAACATGGCCCTCTTTTAGTTATTATATGATGAATCAGATTGTTAGTAATGTTGTTGAGACAGAGAGAGAGTGACTCACCCCCTGCTTGAGCAGGCCGAGACTGGGCAGGTCAGTGAGGGGCAGTGCGGTCATGTTGACGCGGTCCGCTCCGTCCAGCTCCGTGGTGTTCACCAGAGTGGAGCCCACAAACCACCTGCAACAGAGAGGTCAATGGGTTAGAGGCATGGGACAACAGGGCCTAACCAGTGGCAGGCTATTTTTTGTGGCGGCCAAATTACCATGATCAAGGGCTTGCCATGTTTATCAGGGACGGCTGATTTTCATAGTTGGTGCCCTGTGATCCATGAGCATATTTTCACGAGTAACAAGTATATACCCTCCGGTAAGACGAGTCACATAAGGTTAAAAATATGCAACCTCTGCTAAAATCTCATTTATCTTGTCTGTAACTGGAAAAATATGAATACACAGATGTCAAACAATAAAAATTGATAAGAATAAAATAAAACTTCAGAATAAGCGTAAACTTAGAGGTAGAAACGACTAAGAAAAATTGCAAATTGGATAGGAGGCTACAAGCGTACATTGTACATGAACGTTTAGTGGAATTTACAGTATACAAATTGTATTGTATTGTATAAAATGATGAAAAAAGATGGTGCACTTACTGGACAGTATACTGCACAGTGTCGTTATCTATGGGGATGAAGTGACACTGGAACTGTCCCGTGGTCGTGTTGAACTGTGACCCTGTATCAATGGTGATCTCGGGAGGCTGGTACATCACAGGGTAATCTGCAACAGACAAGGCAGTGTAAACAAGCGGAAACATTCACATCAGAATTCAAATAGGAGGATAGGGAGCAACAAGTAAAATGTAAACAAATGAGTGCCATTCAGGCATGATAGCATGGTATAATGTAAGGAATCGAATTTGAATTATGCATTTGTTAGAACAGAAACCATTGCCTGGTGTACCCACCAACAGGACAGTCCTGGCTGCTCTGTATCTGGTCCATGGTCAGGGCGATGTCGTACACTTGCAGGCAGGACAGCATGCCCTATCAACGCACACAGAATTCAACTTTCATATAATGCTCAAGGCAATCAAGCTATTCAAGCCAACTTATTTCCATTTCATTGCTCAAGCAAAAAGGACAATTCATATAAAGCTCAAGGCTCTAAAATAAAGAACAGCCGAATTAATTTCTCACAGTAACTAGAAACATGAAAAGTATAGGGGCTTTCATTTTACTGATCAGAGACCATCTTTTACAGCATATTTTAAAAATCTCATTTACCTTTAATAGAAGTAATCACTAGCTGTAATACTCAGCTGTACAGCACCAATACTATTTTTACTGACACTATTCCACCAGTGTGCCCTGCTCACCCTGAACCTGGCGGTGCTGCCCCCACTGGCCGCTGCGGCGAGTCTGAGCGGGTCCTGTGTGGCCAGCAGCCTCTGTCCCACGTGCTTCTCCTGCTGCATCGCGCCGTCCACGTACACCCGCGCCGTCCCGTTACTGTAGTCGTACGTCACCGCCACGAAGTTCCACGCACCTGCACGCCACCAGAGTGATATTCAAATCATTAATGCTACAGACTTTAGTCACTTAGTTACACATCAGTATGTTTGCGTAATTTCAGCAGATGAATGTTGCTTTAGATAGTTTGACAGTTTGATAGTTTGTCATGCAGACAACATTTTAAACACTTGAACATTGTGAACCTCAACGTCTTTAAAAGACCTCCTCTAACAGCCACGGTTCAAACTGCCGTTTCCACCCACCTGGAGTGACCGTTGCCTCGGCCAGCAGGTTTTCGGGGCTGAGCGTGAGGTCGCGCTTGACTGGGCGGAAGTACAGTTTTGAGCCGGCGAGCGACACGGCGACGCCGGCGGTGCCGTACGTCACTAGCGGCGCCGTCTGGGCACCGGCGGCCGGGAACACGTGAAGCAGGAGCGAGAGGGAGCGCCTTGTGTCCAGGAAGCCATTGTTGGGGATCTCAGCGTACGACTTGGAGTCGCCGTCAAACGACAGAACCTGGGAACGTCAGGAGGGAGACTTGTACGGAATGTCCACCAAAATGTGTTATACGTGACTTAGCACTTTCTATATAAGGTGTAGACTTCCTGGCTATGATTCCAGCCAAGTCAGACTACTCAAAGTATGTATGTTGGGGCCATCAACTGGAGGTTTTAAGTGTCTCCATAAAACAAGAAAAACAATTGATTGGAAACAGATAATCTAATGATTCTTTTCTATTAAAATTATATACAAGATATGTTTATCGTACCCTTTTAGAGCATGTGTCTGTATATTGGCAAGCTTTGACTAGCGTTTGTCTACATACCTTGTATGGCCAGCCATCTTTGTTAGCAGGTGTGAAGCTGAGGGCACCAAGGCTGATGATGTCATTGCCATAGCCAGTGAGGTCGCGACCCTCAGAGCACTCGTCCAGTGGGAACAGACCCACACGGTTCTCAACTGAAACAGGAGTTAGGTGTTGAGCAAAGTAATCATTCATTAGAAAACTCCTCTTTGGTACTCAGCAACCATGTAGTTACTGTGTAGGTGAGCAAAGGGTCCTAACTACCACAGAGACAGTTATAGGTTGCATTTATACGTATCTAATTTCATAATAGAGAAAGAAAAAATGGCATGATGAAATTAGACTTAACTTTTGTGAAAAGTCTTATGAAATCCAATATTGAAATAGCACTGTAAAAATGTCAGTAGCTGCCTGTATTGTTCACTCACAGATGTTGGAGGTCCATGCGGAGTCGTTGACGGGGCTGTTACACATCTCCCGAGGATTGTTGGGGTTCACCTCTCCACTTACAAAACATGAACCGTCGACCACACACACTGAAGGCTGTAACAATCACACACAAGTCAACACAGAACCACACTTGATGTCATACAAATCATCCACACCATGTAAAATTGAGATGTATGTATCCATTCCGGCATACTAAGAATAGGTAGACTTTTACATTTCTTTTTAAATTAAACCATATTGTGAAATAAAATATCATGACATTCTAGCTTTATTTTCATGCTGTTGCCATCTGTGCTGAGACCTACCTTGAGTACACATGTACCGAGCGAGGCGTTGCAGCTGTAGCAGTTGCTATCGGCGACAAGGAAGTTGAGTTCGGTGCCATTGTTGATGCCGTCGTTACTGATACTCACACTGGCAGAAACAAAACGACACGGTGAATCAGAGAAGCATTGTAAATACCATTGAACGGAGGAGGCTTATTATAAAATCAGTAGAAACATACTATTGAACAAGAAATTGTACTACAGATGAAATGGAGAGAACTATTCAATCAACATAGAATTCCATGGTAATTAAAACATTGTTCTCTTTGGCAGGTTGTACTGTACAACAGACCTGTAGCTGAGAGAGTTGGTGGTGTTGGAGAGCTGACAAGTGACTTTGGTGCGAGACACAAATGTCGCCTTGACGATCCTCACATCACCATCCTTGATGAAACCCATAGACCCAAACCACTGAAAAAAAAAAAAACAAAAAACAAGCGATTAAAATGAGCCAAATTAGTGGAATACATCTCTCAGCTTTCTTACAATCCACTTGTACAAAGCTAATACTTGCAAATCAAATTAGAATGAACAATACCACATCACTTGACACTACCCAATTGTAGACTGTCCACTACTGTTGACTATTAAGTTAGTATTTATACCCAAGTCACCCAGCCAATCACCCGTCCGTCCCCGGCCCTCACCTGTATCTGCTGCAGGTGGCAGGCGAGCGAGGCGGACCGCACGAAGCCGTCCCCCAGCACGCTGACCTCGCTGCACGCCGACACCGCCGGGTTGCACAGCCCGCCGGCCTCCAGCTGCAGCAGCACGGGGGGCACGCTGCCGTCGATGCTGCAGTCGAGGCCGAGCCACGAGCCGAGACACGCGCAGCGACCTGCCCAGAGGATGGAGTGGTTATATGAGCAACAGAGGGAGGAGTGGTTATATCGGCAACAGCATGATGAAGGGTTACTTTTTTTTTCTTTTTTTTTTAAATTAACAGTTATAAAACACTCAAGTCCCATTTTACAAGAGAGTCTTATTGCGGGACTTACAATGACTCTACATTTTAAGACCTAATTGAACAGCATAGTAAAACAAAAAAAAAACAAAAAAACTAACAGTATTCTAGCATAATTTTAAGTGTAGGATGTATATATCATTATTATATGTTCTATTGTATGCTGTTAAAATCTTTAAACCAATGAGCATCATTACAAAATGTAGTCTAATAAATCAGCTAGTTCTATTGCACCAATATGTCGATAAACCGTAGCTTTATATTTAACATCATATTTGACTTGCCTTAAGAAACTGTGAACACTCCTTTTAACATTGTTAAATTTTTCCTTTACCCATTGTTTATATATAATATATGATAGTAACAAAATTGCAAGCTGTATATTTTTTATCCATCATAGAGTTACCTAAAATTATATCTTTCCTTGTTATTGCAAAATCAGTGTTGTCTTCAAAGACTGACCATATAATTTTGCACATTTACATGAAAAAGAACATGAATTATGTCTTCCTGCTCATCACATATACTACATAATTCACTATTATATTTTTTCCATTTTACTAAACTTTTATTTTGAATTCAAGAATTTTCTTGTCACTTGTACACGAGTGCCTACTTTTTTGTAAACATTCAAACTCCTGCATATCTACATTCAAATTAAAATTATTATTAAAAAGATGTTATGTTAATTGTCTGCAAAGTGTCTTTTAGTATAGCCTTATAAAAAAAGGTTTTGCCTTTGCTTTTTAAAATCATGCAATGAAGTTCCATTGACTGCCTGTAATTCAAGATTTTCTTGTGCCACCATCTGTTGTTCAGTTAGTAAATTTTTTAAAAGGTTTAGCTTCTTTTTACTTTTGACATTTCTTGAGAAAAATGTTTCTCCTGTCCTTAAGTTTATTATAAAGATGCTTGTTGAATCTTAGATCACTGACCATCACTATTCCATCAATCCATGAATTGATTCCAATAAAGATGCTTGTTGCACCATAGGGGTTGATTCCAAATATCCTTGCAGAATAATTCAAAAGATATGATGAAGGGTTACATCGGCATTAGAGGGTGGAGGGGTTACATCAGCAACAGACATGAGAATTGTAAAGGGCCCAACTCTAAAAGATGCCAGAGAAAACAATGGAAGTAACATTCTTATTAAAAAATTTAGACATTGTTCGAAGGAGGTAAAAGTTCGATTATTCACTTCATATTGTTCAAGTTTTTATGGTTCCACGCTATGGTCAAACTTTAGGCAGCAAACCTATTTAAAACTGAATATTGCTTACAAACAAATCTTCAGATCATTTTTCCATTGTCGTAGAATAGGTACTTCTAGGCAAATGTTGAGCTTAGGTATTGATTGTTACCCTGTTATCTTACGTAAATTGATTTTTAGCTTAAAAGAACGTATTTTTACTAGCTCTAATATTATTGTTGCAACCATTGCAGATGCTATGTTTTTAGATGTTCCAACTTGTTTAAAAGGTGGATAGATCAACTATATTCGTAAAAGATAATGTGATACTAACTTGTACATAATGTATTATTCCAATTAACAATTTCTATGGATTTTTATATGTATATACATGTAATTTATCTGAAATAAAATTATGTTATGTTATGTTATGTTATGTTATTATTCAATTCATAAGGTTATTAAAAACATTGTGGAAGAAATTACTGTAGACCCACAATGAGATTTTACTTGAAATGAGCATGTTGCACACTACGTTTTTGAGAAGCAATGACCATGTTATCTATGATTGAATTTTTGACATCAATATCAAGCTTCCTTCCAGCTAAATAATAACTGCACTTTGCTGATTTGTTGAATGAGAAAGCCATTCCTAACTAAAGGATTTAACATTAGTGCCCTCACCCATGTCGCACGTCCCCTGCTCTGAGCCGGAGCAGTCGTTGAGACAGATGTTGTTGATGATGCTGGGGTCCGGCACCAGGATGTCGGACACGTTGGTCCAGAACCGGACTGAGCGCTGCACGGTCATGAGGCACTGCTCCGCCAGCGAGTTGATGCCGGACGCCACCCAGCCCTCGTCTCCCGTCAGCTGCAAACACACGAACGTGAACATAAACACTACTTATGGCAGAGGTAAACAAATGGTGGATTCGAGGAGGCGTGGTGTTTGCGTATCCATTTAAAATTTCTTAGCATTAAAAATGCACAATTCATTAGTTACACAACACGCATATAGAAATGATCACCGTGAATTGTAACACTGAGTCTTAGTACAGTTGAGTGTAAAACAAGAGACGGTATGAGACCTCTTTAGTAACGAGTTTTCTACAGCATCTTACCCCAGCAACGATGCTGCTTCCATCTGTAATCCTGTATAGAGACAGTACAGAAAACTCACTTCTTTAGGAATTAACAACAACAATGCTGCTTCCATACCTGTATATCAGTGACACAGTTTGCGATGGCACCGTCTAGGTCAATCGGCACGATCTCGCAGGTCTTGGCCACTCCTGAGGCACGAAGTGCATCGTCGCAGGTGTACTCCGCCTTCACCTTGTTCCACCCTTGGAGCCAGTCAGTGGGCACCTGGAAAATATCACAATGTCAACGATGACAACAACTACTATGTCAGATAATAATTGGAACCTAGGAATCGTGTGATGAAGCTATCAGCCAGCCTAAAAGTCACTAAATAAAGCTGTTAAATTATCTCTTGTTTCTATTAACTAAGATATTAATAAAATAAGTACAACATAAAACTTATACTTTCTTAACCTGGGAGATACATTTTTGTACCTTATAGACAAACATGCGAAATTAAAGACTGATCAGCATTCATCAACCTCTCTTAATAGCCTTTCACATTTCATTATAACATATATGATATAGCCAGTCAAAACGTGGGAACCATGCACTCACATTTGGCACAAAGTCTGGGTCATACTCAAAGACATCATTGAGCCCGAGGCTGGCGGTGAGTGAGCATGTGCGTGGCTGAGAGGCGGAGGCCAGCAGCAGGTCGGTGATGTCCTCCCCGTCCTGGAGCACCGAGCCGAACAGACCGCTGACTGCAACATAGGAGTAGGAAGGCTGATGCAGGCACTGGACATCCATTATCAAACACAACCTTGCCACAATCAAAGGTGAATATTACAGAGCTTGACAATACAGTCAAATCAGATCTTGATTGCATCACTGTAATGGTTTTCAGAAGACAAATGTGGAAATGACTTCATGCTGATACAGCCATAATTGAGCGTATTGTCCTGGCAATGTGTACAAAGTACTGCAATCTGTGTCATTCTACTCACATGAGATTGTGCCATATTTAATTCGTAGCAACTGCAAGTATTCATTGTTGAGAATACTGTACTTTTATATAAATAGTACTCACTGTTGACAGTACTGTACTGGTAGTAGTCGTACTCCATCTGAGTTTCCCAGTAGGTGACATTGACTGTTTCCTTGGTGACGGCGAGCAGCTGACAGTCACGAACACCGCGACGACCGTAGTTAATCGCTAAACACGACGCCTCCTGAAGTGAATGAAACTCAGTCAGTCCTAATCAAGGTTACTAAAAATACGAGCTGGATCTATTTAAGAATACAACTTTTGATAAACTCTACAAAACTGCAGCAGGTGCGCAGCTGACCTTGAGACAGAGGACTTTGCAGTCCTCGGCTGAGCGCACGTCCTGGTATTCGGCGACTGGATCCTGCTGGGCAGACAGCCGCCACGCACTCCACTTGCTCCACGCGATAGAACCTACAACAAACACAGGCTAGCATATACACATATACACAATAAACTCATAAGTTGTTGGACACTTGTAACTTGGTCAAGTGATATTGAGGCCTCCGCAGTTTGTTTTTTTCAATTGAAATTCTTTATCCAACAGAAACGGCACTAATACAATACAAGGA
The DNA here is from genome assembly GCA_019095985.1 of Streblospio benedicti. NCBI lineage: Eukaryota > Metazoa > Annelida > Polychaeta > Spionida > Spionidae > Streblospio > Streblospio benedicti. Next base: position 17,436,143 of record CM032666.1, on the reverse strand, counting down.
ATGAGAAATAAAACAAAAAGAACAAATATTATTCGAAATATATTTGCATGGTTGGTAATGGAACTGAGAATGAAGAGTCAGCCATACATAGTTTGAATATTTATTTAGCTACTCATTAGATTGTCAACCTAATAAGCTGTCCAGTGTCATTTACAACACATCTGTATACAGTTTGCATAATAAAAAAGCAAAAATCTGCAGATACCATAAATTCATCACTGATGTCGTACCTCTAATCTCCTGCGCCTCGACCTGGCAGGGCTTGGCGGCCAGGTCGAGTGCACAAGTCGGTGCCGCACGGCTGTTACATGAGCAGTAGGTCTGCGGTGCCGCGTCGGCGGGTTCCGGCACCGCAGTGCTGTTGGCGTCCACACACACACCGCGGTACAGTGACTCGGAGGCCGGCACTCTGAGTGGGCAGGAAAAAGAATTAGTCTAGAAGATGATTTCCAACTGATGATTGAGAATATCATTTCTGAGACGCAAGCACAATTATTTGCTATCAAAATATTCGAAAGTCATTTACATATGAGGATAATAATGTGATAGAGTTTAGCTGATTTTGCATCTGTCTATTTTGATATAAAATATCATGGCAAACAATAAAGCAAACGTTCTCAACAGTTTCCCGCTACTGAAAATGAATGTCAAAAACTAAGATGTCAAGCATGGAACATCAGTCCACAAGAACACACCAATTAAAAGTCAACAAGAGGGAACCATTGATTGTGACTGACCTCCATGAGCTTGAGAAGTCATTGGGGAAGCGGTCAGTGGTGGAGATGACCGTGCCATCGGGCTTCTTGTAGTCGTTACTCGTGTTGTTGTCAAAGGAGCCGCACAGACCTGCGGATGAAAGAAACGTGGGTTACTATTTTTTCTAATCTTCTAGATTGGCTGTTTTTGCTCATATACTGGGCTTTCATTTCAATATTTCATTCAAACATGCACTTTATCTTTTATCATCTACATGATTCAACTAAGCAGGCACGTGGATGAGCTATTGTGATTCAACAAAAACCCATCTTATATGTATGGAATTTATAAACGATATCAAAATTATGCATTCAGCACCATATTTATATTCTGTAAACCAGACTAACTATTTTTGTTACTAGAAAAGCATGGTATTTGAAGCAGTGGGCTGCAAACCTTCAGTCTTGCCGAACTCGGAGCCCGAGGGTGTGATCCACACGTTGAGGTAGCGCCCGAAACTCTCTCTTACAGTCACAATGCTCCCCGTAGGCATGTGGATCTGAAAGAGGCAGCAGGGATGTATAATAATGACATCATTCTTACTTGTAAAGTGAAACAAATTCAGTTCTCCGCATAAGGTCTCATTATTCAATTCCCTTCTGCTACATGTAAGACAAAAACATCATTTTTGCTGTGTAGCATGAGTCAGGGTGCTAAATACTAATGACAAAAATGATTAACACAAACTTCAAAGATAGCTTTACATATGAAAATGTCCAAATCATTACAAAAAGACAACGTAAGCGGTTTGCTTATTCTAGCTTTGCTCAAAATCGGTTGCTCTCATTCGCATGTTTTATGATTGTGTGGCAATACAAATAAACTCTTGAATACTTACTGGTAGTTATCACCAGTATGTGTCACAAAGCACCTGCCCCTGTTTTTCTCTGTGTATAATTCCTGCATTGCCTCTCACCTGATACTGGCTTTGTTTTCTCACCTGATACTGGCTTTGTTTTCTCACCTGATACTGGCTTTATTTTCTCACATGGTACTGGTTTTGTTTTCTCACATGGTACTGGTTTTATTTTCTCATCTGATACTGGTTTTGTTTTCTCACATGGTACTGGTTTTATTTTCTCATCTGATACTGGTTTTGTTTTCTCACCTGATACTGGCTTTGTTTTCTCACCTGGTACTGGTTTTATTTTCTCATCTGATACTAGTTTTGTTTTCTTACCTGGTACTGGTTCTGTTTTCTCACCTGGTACTTGTTTGATTTTGGCACCTGGTACAGACTTTGCTTTCTCACATGGTACTGGTTTTGTCTTCTCACCTGGTACTGGTTTTGTTTTCTCACCTGATACTTGTTGCCGTCGGCGATGCTCACGACCCGGGTACCGAGGTGAGGTCGCCGTTCTTGTACATGGCAACCGTGAAGGGGAACGCCTTCTGCTCAGCAACCACAGGGCCGCATCTAGGAACAGGGGAGACATTGTGCAAGTTAAAAACTACATGGAAAGGGGAAATGGGTGCCTTATTTAAAAGCCAAGAACTTACAGATTGTTGATGGTGTTTTTTTATCATTCAACAATACAGTCTACATGCACCATATTGTTCATATGTATTCTCAAATTAATGATACATTGCACATAGCATAATCATCAACTTCTCCATATTATAAAAAATAACATTTTAAGAACAATTACCATCAGCAATTTGCAAAGACAGTCTTCATCATCTGATTTGGTTAATATGTTTTTGATTTAGTATTCATTGGCAGATCCAGGTTTTATAAAAATGGAGGCGGGGGACACTGACGGGATCTCATGCATTTCAAACACACGTTCGGTAGCAAACATGCCAAAACCCTTGGAAAATTAGGTATTTTGGTGGACAACCTGCGCTTACCCTGGATCTGCCTATGAGTATTTGTAAATGAAAGCAAGCAAATGGAGATGTGCCGGACCTGTCAATGAGTACGACGTCGTCGTCGATGCGGACGGCCACGGCGCAGTTACACGTGGCGTCACGGTTCTCCTGTGTGGAGCAGCTCCGGTAGAATGTGTGCACCTGCAGGACACGTGGTAGAGGCTAGTTACATCAAATGGTATATGCTTCTACACATTTGTAATCATAGCATTCTCTCATCATTTTCCTTTTGCAATAGTTTTCCTGATATGCATTTGAATATGGTAAACTTAATCTACCTGGATTAACTTATACTAACAATGACAAATTTTAGGCATGGTTGGAGTAAAATAAAACCTCCCAAAAGTAGTGCTTTGACTGAGCCTTATATTGGTTACTGTTATATGAACTAAAATGTTATCCCTTCTCAAAAAGTGTTTGTTCTCACCACATTCTATTGGAAGTTTGGAGGCCTCGTTAAAGGGATGACCCGCGTAGTAAAAAGTTCCCCCTCTGCACGCAAAAGAATTCACCTAGTTTGAAAACAATGGCTAGTGTGACCCCCCACCCCGGAGGCTCCGTTGATTACCTGGCCTGCCTCTGAAGGATCATGTAAAAACAACATTGGTCTCCCAGTCTGATACGCTTAAAGTCACTTAGGACACAAAGAATGAAGAATGAAAATTGCAGGCAGACTTTGTTTATCCAACTTACCGCATACGGTAGAGTAGTGTGCTTGTACAGAACAAATTCACCCTCGTAGAAATTGTCATATTTTCTGAAATAAAGTAAAATAGATTAACACACACGTTTCTAGTAGTGAAATTACAGTAATGAATTAGGCTGTCACAAACTTCAATCAGTTGCAAATTGCTTACGTTACAGCTGAAGACATTGTGTCTTACAACATTGTTTAGAAGCTGATGAATTTGAATGATTATTGTCCCAGTGCTTACTTTCCGTCGAATGTCTTGACGTGCGGGTCGTTGACGGAGCCGCAGTAGGCGTTGGCGTCCATGTCCCGCACCGTGAGGGCCACGCTCCGCAGACTGCGCTCAGGCCCCGTGGAGCCGTCAGACAGCTCGTTCCTGGGGACAACACAGTGGGCAAGTAGCTAATTGTCGTGATTCCCAATATGTTTACTAGTCCAGTTGACAAATGGGGTATTTTCACTGAAGCGTGTTTTGTTAAAAGTATGATGTTTTATGTTTGATTATGGTTCTATGCGGTGTCCTGAGCAAAAGTCAGTGAAGATTTATATGATAGATGTCAGTATAAGTAAATGATGTGTTCTTGCTCTTACATACAAAATGATGTTATCGATGGCAATGATTGACTGATTAAAATTAAATGACACATCATCCATACTTCAAAAACTCGTTTTTATGTGGGTGTGTGCTGGTGTTTTGTTTTATTTAACTGATATCTACACACATCTACAAAATACCAACTCTTGAGTATCAACTAAAGATGTCCTTGTATTAACACCAACTAAACTAGTAGTAATGAATGATATGAGCAAGGCAATCCTTACTGAGCGTAGATGGTCAGGGTCCTGGTCGTGTCCAGGTCGATGATGTTGTCCACTGTGGCTTTCATTGAGAAGCTGTGCGGAAGGTACCAGTTCGAGTCCGTCATCACCAGACCTACATCAGAGGGCGTTCAGTTGTAATAGGAGATTTGATGAATCCATAGGTAACATAATAAAACCAATGGCACTATCAATCTGCTTTCAGCCAATTCCTTGAGATTGCCCATTATTAAAAAAACTTCATCTGTATCTACTTGTGTTAAATTAGTGATGTGAAAAAAAAATAGTTGCTTAATAACAAAAGGGTTTTATTGAAACTGGTTTCAGTTCTGTTTATCTTAACACAATTGCCATGTGACAGATGAAGCATGCGAGCTGACCACACGGGGTGTATCCGTCCTCCTGGTCCTGCAGCACCACCACCTGGGACAGGGCGGCCCCAGACTCGGGGCAGTGCAGGGGAGACGCCTCAATGATCTCAGTAGACACCCTGCAATAGAGAGCGGGTGAGAGGGAGCACTTGGCATCATTCCTGCAATCTTATTCTACCAGATGACAGTAATAGTGAGATTTTAATGGTTCCTGCATACTGATATTCCTGAAGCAAGGAAAATAAAAAAGCATCATGTCATGATTATTGTAATTCATTTTTGCATTAATTCGAGTGTATCCGAAAGTATTGAAATAACACAGAAATTTTTAGCAAGACCATACTCATACTACAGTGGCAATGTTCAAATCTAAATACATCTAAGCGACACCAAGCACTATACCTGATGTTGCATGTCTGTCCGGCGTTACAGATGACGTCTGGGGGCATGTTGAGTTCCACCTTGACTGTCTGCGCGACCCCGCCCTCCATCAGCTCCAGCGTGCTCACGGCCTCCGCCTGCAGAAACCACGACGTTGAGACACACAACACTCACCTAATGGTAACTCTTGGAACCAATGACTTATCAAACGATATAGGCTTTTGAACTCCTTTTGATAGCCTTTGGGCATTTTCAACAGCATCAACTGAACATCTACATGTTGATTAACATTCTATATTAATTGGAATGTTCTTTTAAATTTGTTGATGGGAATACATATGAAGAAGTCAAAGAAGGCATATAGCACATGCGGAATTGCGGCATAGTATAGAATCAAAGAGACCTGAAACAATATGATAAGAAGCAGTTCGGCCGATCAAGCAAGCTCCATGTATAATGTATGGAATTTATTAGCTTAACATTCCGCGTTCTTCTTATTCAAAGTCATATGTTGAATAATATAGAAACAATAGTTTCTTTCCTTTTCATATGATAGAAACGTTTTTTTCTGAAACCCTCAAGAACAGAAGATCAGTTCTTGCATAGTAATATGTATATGTTAACATTTCAAAGGAATATTATAAAAGAGAAAAGAGAAAAGCAATTTGAAGCTGGAACATAGGTAAGTAAAAATACCAGTATAATGCACACAACCACAGAAGCTAGCCAAGCAAAATAATCAGCCATGTATCTTTTGCTCATGCAATGATGCTTGTAGTTGGGATCCACAAAGCTGCCATGCATTGTTTGTACAGGTCATTCATCACTCAGTTCCAGTTGAAATTAAAAATACTCTTGGTAATTTTGTAGCAAAACGAGTTATGAAAGTTGTCCCCCCAAAAGTGAGTGACGATGATATTGTATACCGACCGTGTCAGTGTCAGGATTGTACTGCATTCCTGTCACCTGCGCACACACACAATATGTACTTCAAACGGTAAACCAAGAGGTGAGATGATCAAACAGAATGCTCTATTTAAAATATGATACTTTTGACTTTCGACAGCAAGTACTTGCTCTTCATGGGCTGACATGTGCATCAAAAAGTCAAAAGCTTGAAGATTTGTCTTTCATAATTATCTTGTTCAATTGAACAATACCTACTGTGTAGTTTTCTGTACTAAATAATGTTACCAAAACAGTCATTTAACTCTTTCTAAATGTGAATATCTGTTATTTGGTGCCATCATTGCAAATACATAAAAACAAAGAGTGAGGAACCAAAATATCAATATGTGCAAAATGTGACTAGTATTTTGCTGTCTTAAGACACCTTTGTTATCATTACAGGAGCACGCAGCACAACTTTGCCATCACGTGCATGGAAATCTTAGCCCCCAGTTTGCGTGTGTTAGCTGTATAGTACCTTGATCTCTGGCACAAATACAGTACTGCGCTTGCCACAGCTCTGCACCTGTCCACACATCACGTCATAGCACGTGTACACCTTGCACTGGATCTGCAAATACAAAGTCAGCGTCAGCTCTTTTCGGTCAAATTGATTCCAAGTTGACCATCACAGGATGCTTAGCTTATGTTCTACACGTCCTGTGAAAATATACTTGATATTAATTTGGTACACACAGGGAACATCACCTCATGATGAAGTAAACCACATACATATTGAAGATTATACGCTCTTCAATAATGCTCTTTCAATCTACTGGTATCATACCTTGGCTGCCAGGTTCTCTCCCTGATGCACATCAGGTCTCAGGTATCCAACTCCAACAGTCTCTGTCGTGGAGTCGACCACAACCTCCTCTCTACAATGCAATAGGACATCCTATAACTTTTGAAAATAGATACTGTATCTGGCTTCAATGCACACCAAGTTGGTTTCAGTGCTCTTGCAAGTACTATATACGTGACTCAGGCGCATTTTAAAGTACTCGTTTTTTTTATATTTTTACACGGAAACCTATATAGGGGACACTTGCACAAGTTGCACTACAAACATCCTGAGTGCTTGTATTGTACCAGCCTCACTAGTTCTTGTTTACAATTTGTTCTTTTTGTGGAAACAGTCCAAACGTGGATATTAAAATAATTTTAATTCGTTGGTGCGCGCCTTGTATACTATTGCTTTGTGATGGTGTCTATTTCCAATGTTGCGATCTTTCATCCCAAAGACCAATCCAAGTCCATAGAGTGGACCTACCTGTAGAGTTCAGTGAGCGCAGCGCCGAGGTACCAGCGGACCTGGTAGTGCACGGAGGAGGCGTTGGGGAGCGCGGGGAATTGGCAGGTGAGGGTCACGTTGCTTCCGGTGATGACGCTGCCCGTGATGGCCACGCCCACTTCCGGGTTGGCAGACAGCAGCGGGTACGCTGTGAGGGAGGCAGGGGGAGAGAAAGTCATCTTATCAAGGCCCAGGTGTGGGTAGAAAACAAATAGGGATTAATGCTGAAAGATTGATATTAATTTCAGGGGGTGCGGACTGGAATTTTTAAACTTTAGGGGGTCTGAAAATCATATCACAATGGTTTCATTTTCTATACCCACCCTGGCCTAAAATAAATGGTGGTCCCCTGATTACTAATTGATTCATAAATATCAACAATCTTTATCGTTCCAATAATTCTGAATGCAAGCTAATATTTCTCTATCCCTGTGACACTTGCAAGATGAATGTATCCATTGAAACCGATAAGTGAATCGCAGATTGAATTATGCTTATACTGCCGTAAAAGACTTCATTAACGGTTGCACTGTCTCTATGATGTTGTTGTTTCTGTCTGTACTCACGTATGTGGCACTCCCTCTGGTACTCGACCTCTTCGGCGTCGAGCGTGCGGTGGTACAGGCGCAGACAGGCGAGGTGGCCCGAGAAGTAGCGACTGTCGCCCTCCACGGCCCCCCACGCACCGAGCCCTCCGTGGCCAGCTCCCAGTCGGCAGACGGCAGCACGGCTACACAAGGCAGAGAGGTATCAACATGAGGGAGGAATCTACATAGGGTAGGGAGTTATCAACAGCTGGATTTTCAATATACAATGTAGACCTTTTGCCCTGGGCCAGCAAAAGTTTGTTTCTGGCTTTATTTGGGCCAATCCTTTCTTTGTGTCACGAGCTCACATGGAAAAGGCATCACTTTAAACCATCTAAGGCTACAATTATAACATTTTATACACAACTCTCTTCTTTTCACTGCCTTTATTTCCAAAATCAAAACAATAATAATACTATAAAACTAGTTTTCGAGATCTTTAGTCTCCTTTTCAATAACAACTAATGAAATTAAATTAATGAACTTACATATCAATAGCTATGTCAAATTTACAAAAATCCCCTCAAGTATTTTACATTATTAAATTTCTATTTTGTATTTTAACACTCTATATAAATCTATCTTCTTTAAACTAAAACTATATTGTTAAATTCATTACAATTGAACCAACTACACAATAAAGTTTAAAAACAAAACATAGTAAGAGCTCCTTTAAGTTATCCACACAATGCACCCCAATGTATATATGATTTTAAATTGTAGAACAAATTTGGGGGTACCAATAATGGTCTAGTCTGCTATTGTGTGATAACTTAAAGTCTGTCATTCAAACGCGTGAAACAACAGGTTCTGTCAATTTATACTATGTTCATTAAGTGTTATATATTTTTTTTTTAAACCTTATTGTGTAGTTGGTTCAATTGTAATTGTAATGAATTTAACAATATAGTTTTAGTTTAAAGAAGATAGATTTGTATAGAGTGTTAAAATACAAAATAGAAATTTAATAATGTAAAATACTTGAGGATTTTTGTAAATTTGACATGTCCCCATGCCAATACACATGACCAGAACATCATGGAAAATAATTTAAGACCAATCAAGCAAACAAAACCCAATTATAACTTGATATAAGTTCATTAATTTAATTTCATTAGTTGTTATTGAAAAGGAGACTAAAGATATTGGGCCTACAAACTAGTTTTATAGTATTATTATTGTTTTGATTTTGGAAAATAAAGCAGTGAAAAGAAGAGAGTTGTGTATAAAATGAGACCTTATGCTGCATACCAGGTACATTCGATTTTACAGCTACAATTATAACCGTATTGCAAATGCCGTCCGCCAGTTGGAGAATCCTAGCATACATCCTCGAGTTTACCCACTGCATATTTCCTATAAAAACACTTTTTTCTAGCAATATGCTGTTTCTAATACATGAAATTTTACAGCAGGCATTACTGTACTCACTGGTTACGCTGACGGTTCCATCAATGTAGATCTTGACTGTGGCCGTGTCGTAGTCGTAGGTGATCGCCACATCGTTCCAGGCGTCCAGAGTCAGCGCGTTCTGAAACAACAGGTCTCTGTCAATTTCTAAACCTCAAATTAATTGTATGATATAAGTGTTATATATGCTACAGGGAGATAGTTATGTGAGAGGGATGATAGAAAATGATTTGTATGCTGATTTTAGATGCAAAAATAGATGAGAAAACCATGTAATAGAGGCATGCTTTCATATATCTGTCTATAAACTGTTTGGAACATTATTGCAACAACTTACGATATTATTGTTCTCCTATATGAAGAAAACATACTTGCCTACTGTATGAAAATATCGTAATGAGACAAACATTGCAATACTTTCTATACATTAACCATCATGTCTAGCTTTTGAAAATAAATAAGTATACTTTCATCTATGAAAGTCGAACCACCATATACTTGGCAGGAGTGTTTTCTTGTAAGCTTATGAAAACCTATCGGTCGGGCTCTCAAGTTATACTAGATTAGTATGGTAGATATTACTAAGTAATTGCATTTCTGATAATTGATATGTTGATTAATTACGTAAATACTCTGCCTGTGAAACCACTTGTTAGTAACTATCTCACTCCTAATTGTACATACATGCATTGTGTGTGCATTGAGCACTTGCCACAGTACTTACTCGGGGCGTGATGACGAGCTCGTCCGTGCCCGGCTGCTGCCCTCTTCTGGTGGCGCGGAACATTAATCCCCCAGACTCCAACAACAGCGAAATACCGGCTTGAAATCCGTCTGAAATCACACACATCACAACATTGTCAGACTGAATTTACATGACTTGTGTGAAATGGTCGGCTAGGCCTACTATATTGGGCCTACAAATGATTGTCCTGACATCTTATTGAACTAATTATCTCCCAAACCAATATACAAATAAAAAAGAGAATAGCATATATGCCAATACACATGACGAATCTTTGAAAAGAACATCATGGAAAATAGTACTCCTGAAAATCGACCTATAATAAAGACCAACTCCAAGCAAACAAAACCCAATTATAACCCAACTACAATAGAACCTCTCTATCAGGACCACCTTTTGGACCAGTGTTAGGTGGTCTCAATAGAGAGTGTGGTCTCTATACAGCGGTTCATTCTAATTATGGGCCTCAGCATCATGGGAGGGGGAGGGGGCATATAATGGTCCACTACTATGGTTTACGAACACTATACTTTACAGTAAACACTATATATGACATGATTCTAAAAGATTATGAAGCCTTGGGACCGTAAAAGGTCGTCTTATTCTAGAGGTGCTCTCATTATAGAGTTAGTCTGAAGTGGAGGTTCTACCATACTCCCCCTATGGGCGCCTCACCGGGCTGGTAGTACACGAGGGGCGCGTCAAGCGCGTCCACATCGCCGTCCGGGCGGGAGGCGGGGTACACGGACAGCAGGATGGACAGCGAGCGCCGCGCGTCCAGGCTCGGGCTGCCTGCCAGCAGCACGTAGCTGTTTCGGTCGCCCGCGAAACTCATGGCTCCCTGAGGGTTACCTGGGAAGCAGAGAGATTGCATGAAAGCTGTGCTGTTCAGGAATGTATTCACCATATTTCCACTGGTATAAGTCAAACAAAGTGTTTAGGATTCCCGCTAACACGTAGAAGTTAACGTTAGCAAAGTTGCTTAAGACTGTAATGTCCAGTATCATGAAGCACCATAGTTACCTTCAAGTTATTTCCATGCATTAGAGTTATCTGTTTTATATAAACCAAACCTAACTGTATTTATTCATTTTTCACGTTAATGATTGAATTCACAGCTGCAAATGACTTGCACCTCAGACTGATAATAAAATTTACAAATCCTCCAATGCCGTCTTACATAGTTTACACACTTTCCATGCATTGCACAAACATTCAAGGTTTAGAGGAAAAAAAAATGGTCGCCTGATGAATGAGTAAACTAAGATCATCCTGTTGGTTTAACGCTAGTCTCTAGTAGACTAGTAAACGAAACGTCATCTAGGACCCTGTTAAACTGAGGTAGATGGCTTACCGTCGGGTCCCATCGTGTAGGAGGTGGAGGCGCCGCGAGTCGCCTTGACGGCGGCGCTGGAGATGTCGTGGACGGCGCCAATGCCGGCAGCAGAGTGGCACTCGTCCAGGGGTAGGAACACAGACGCCGGCGAGTCTGCAGGGTTAAAGTACAGCTCAGGGCCAATGGAAGGATTCAAGTGCGGTAACATAACTTTTTTAGTAAACTGGCTGCATCAAAGGCCAGCAAGTACAGACGTACATTGTACCACACAGTATTGTTTTTTAAACGCATGAAGTCATCTTTCTCGTCAGTATTGGACTGTCTGGTAAGATGACTCCATTTTCTAACCATAGCATCTAAAGATATGTGATGTGTTGCTTCGATTAGAATTCTAAATTTTAGGACCTTGGTTGAAAATATTGATATGGCATAGTGTTTTAATCAACAGACAATATAATGGATTGAAAGTGCCAACTTACCGGTGGAGAGGATGGCCTTGAACGGCATGACCCGCTTGTTGAGCATGTCGAGTCCGTACACCTCGGTGACTCCGACAGAGAGGTCAGCCGAGTAGCGTGAGGACTTGTGCATCACCTGGGGGAGCAATGTACACTATAACACACATGCAGACACATACTACATAGACATAATGCACAATCAAATGTACGAACATGCAGCAGATGGTGATGTGCAGAAAAGGGGTTCAATTGGATAAGTGTACTAAATGTACCAAGCGTAATAAAGATGTGAATAATACTTTCAATTATGATGAATGAACATGCAGCAATCAAGATCCAAAGATGCAGCTATGACTACATTTGTTTATGAAATTTACATCTAAACTGTGTCAAAATAATATGAGGAGTTGAATATTAGAGCCCTGACTTCGACCCCTCCCCACCTTGAGGTCCTCCGGGGCGATGTCTCCGCCCGCCTCCTCCGTCACCGTCAGCACCGAGGCGGACGTGTTGTCATGGTAATGCACGCCGATCACGTCCCCCGCACGCACCCACACACGCATCTCACGCGGCACCGTGTGGGTCTAAAACAGCAAAGGCATAATACATAGCCAAGTGACGCACTTGAACCCTTCTTCACCCTCATGTCTTCTGATGTGGGAAATCTCCAAGGCCATGTAACATTCTAACAGTGCAAACAACACATGAAGAGCAGCCGGCCTCAGGTGGACACTCATCATTTCTCTCATTCTCTAAAACATTTTTGCAAATCATAAAGAGTGTCTACCATACGTGGAATATAAATTCGTATTTACGCTGTGTATAAATTATGATTTGGGTTTGGTAATAAGCTTGATATAATTGTTACATTCACTACTTTTAAGAGTTTGTAAATACTAGTTCAATTTTAAATAAACCAGTCTTAGCCAAGACTTCGAACTATTCACAATAGGGGCGGGTTTACAAGGAAGTGGGATGTGGGAAACATGGCCAATAAAATTAGGGCTGTGGGGGGAAAGGCCAAAGATAAGAAGAGAGATATGGGATTTCATGTATGTGGGATGTGGGGAAAACGCCAAAATATTGTGGAATAGGGGGACAAGTAAAAAAAATAGGGATTTGAGAAATGAAGCCCCCCAAAATTACAGATGTGGATACCCCCCCTCCCACACACACAACATTCTACCACCTTTTTTCAACAGTCTCAGACCCACCTCTGTCCCCGCCGCAGTGACCTCCACCCTGTTGTGGCCCACCAGGCTGAAGGAGGCGCCGTTTGTCGGCCTCCACACGCCCAGGTACAGCGTCCCGGGGCCGGCGGCCGCCAGCGTCCAGGCGGCCAGCTCGCCGCCCGCCGCGAACGCCGCGCCCGTGGCGAAGATTACCAGGTCCGTGTCTGCCGCGACCGCGCCGGGTGCGATGGGGCCGGCGGATGCTGACACCGGCTCTAGAGGGGCAGGCGAGCGAGGAGGTGAGCGGCGTTATGGTTTAGATGGTGATGATGATGATTGGCGGAGAGGTCTACTTTGAGTATGGTTGTAAATGTGTTTTTAAGAACATGTGAATGGAATGTGTTAAATTGTAAGTTACTGTACAAAGAGACATATATTTAATTAGATCTGATTTAGAAATAAACTTTTACTACAGATATGTATTATGTCTAATAATTTTCTTTGTAAAAACAAAGCATTTACTATCTTTATCAACGTGGATTTTATCGTCTTTTGTGCTGTTTTTTCGTCTTCTGGTAAAGTTTTATCTCTATGAACAAGTTTATATATATATTTCCCGCCGAGTTAGCTTGTGAATTCAATTCTACTCTCACTGTTCTGCCAAGCAAGCTTCTGCCACTGTATTGACAAAGCTGAAGACATACGCTTCCATTTGACGATATAAAACTCACGACCACAAGGTTGATCAAGGTTGTGAGACCAGAATGATAACCATCACCCCAAATAGCAGTTTTACCTCTAACCACACTGTTACCAAGCTCACCCTTCCCAATCACCAACTGCACACACTCACCGTCCGGCAGTGCGGGCTGGTAGCACACCCGCACCCAGTATCTCCTCCTCTCCTTGTTCGCCAGCGTCACTTTCTCGCCCTCTCTCAGCTCGCTCACGTCCCTCTCCGCCTGCGCGCACACGTCGTACGCGGCGGGGTCCGCCTCGTCAAACGTCAACGCGCCCTGCACGTCCGTATCGTTGCCGGCAGCATCGAAAAAGCCGACCATGTCACCGGGCTCGGCTGAGAGCTGCACCCCCGCGGGCACCGAGAACTGCAGCAGCAGGGGTTAGTGTGTGTCAGTGAATTGATGCATTACAGGATATATGTGGTTTTATTGAAAGGGGTTAGTTGGAAAACTAAATTACGCTGAAGAGAACAATGCGTTTATCACACATCGTTTTCAGAATTCCATGTACAAGTGAATAACTTTTAATAGTCTGCATTTGCAGTTGCAAGCATTTACCAATACTTTATTACTCATTTGATGGCTTCATATATAGAATGCAACAAAAATATAATCTGCCATTTTTACCGCTTCTTCCAGAGTCATATCTCACGGCTATATACGCAGTTGGTTTGAACAAGGACTTGTAACGACACTGTGAGTGATCAAGCCGTGAAAACCGGCGATGCATTTCTTCGCGTACAAGAAAACACAATCACTGACCGTTGTGAATCCCTCCTTCTCCAATGTCACTGTCCACGAGGCGACCACCTCGAAGCTGCAGTCCCCCGTCTGCGGCCTGAACACGCCCAGCGTGAGCGTGCCCCAGGCCCGCGCCGCGTGCACGGTCACGGCCGAGACGGCCGCAGCCTCTGTGAACACCAGCCGCCGATCCACCACCAGGTTGTCGGCGGTCGTCTCCATGGAAATGTTACGCTCGCTGTAGTCCTTGGACACTTGCAGGACTGAAACATTGAGAAACAATGTGTGATGGCAATAGATGTGTGTGTGTGTGTGTGTGTGTGTGTGTGTGTGTGTGTGTGTGTGTGTGTGTGTGTGTGTGTGTGTGTGTGTGTGTGTGTGTGTGTGTGTGTGTGTGTGTGTGTGTGTGTGTGTGTGTGTGTGTGTGTGTGTGTGTGTGTGTGTGTGTGTTTGTTTTTGTTTTTATGCAAGATATTCAAAACGTTCATACATATTGAAGATGTATTTCATTTTTGCTCCTCTCAATTTCCTTTATGAACACCATAATACACTTTTTACAAAACTTTCAGACATTGTATATTAGAAGATGAGAATCAAAATGTGATCAGAATATTTGTAGCTTTTACAATATATCTGGGAAATTAGTATTTGCATTTCAATGTAAAAACCAACGTTCTGTAAATAAAGATCTGTTGAAGACATAATGCATCCATGTTTTAATGTGGATATATGATCAAATAAAGGATCTTATATCAAAGTATTGAATCAGAGTGAAACCACAGGGATATGCTTTGCCACCTATTTAAGGTGAAAACTTGAAGACCAAATCGTCAACGCACGTTTCCATAAAATATTATAGCTGGGATCCGAGCAACAAGATCATTGTTTGCCTATAAACATTAATGCTGCAGATTTGCATACAAAATTCACCAGTCACTTGACTTCAATCCAAAACACAGATTTAATACACACAATAAGAATAATATTAAAATACTTGTTGAGCGCATTTTACAAAAAAGATGTATTTCTAAGAAGTACAACAGTTATGTGAAGAAGTAGCTTAGCTTCAATCACACATAAAATCACAAGTTTCAATGAATTAATCTTGGAATCTTAGTGATATCTATGCTACTTGGTATAAACTGTTGAAACAGCTGCACTGAAATGTCCGTTGTAATGGAAATCTCAGTTAAATTTCTTTTTAAAAAATAACTAAAAATGCATCAAATAAAAGATAAAACATGGCAAGAGAGCCACTCACAGTTGTGGCAGTCTGTGTAGGTCTCCGTCAGCTCGTAGTAATCGTACTCGACCCAGCGGCCGTCCCACTGGTCCGGGACGTCCGCGCGCGTCACCGCCTGGAGATTACAGTCCTACAACACACGGCACGGGGCCACTTGAATTCCAAACGGGCTTATGGCACTTTTCGTACATGATTACTTATATTACTAAATATTGTGATGAGCGTGCGTGTTTACAAATCGCCTTGACAACCACCCATTACGTCTAACGACGTTTAATGTCACCCTATAAAACGTTTACAAGCAATGTTACAAATATATGTCTAACGACATTGGACGTGAGGCGCAAATTTTTTTAAACGAAACAATTAATAGCCGTGTTTGGCCTTTGTAACACTTACATGTGAAACTGAAGCATTGAGCTACTGTTACCAACAGTCAAAATACTGACAACAATACCAAACTCTAATGAGATGATCACACGCTAATGATAACAGACGCCGCTCACCTTGAGCCCCCTGCGTCCGTACTCGACGGAGCGGCAGACGAACTCCGTCTCCATGAGGCACTTGAGCTGGCACATGAGCGCGGTGGCCACGCCGCGGTACGTCTTCAGGTTGTTCTGGGTCAGTGACCACCCGCTGACCACTGGGCTCCACTTGGCAGCAGCTGGCAACACAGAGAGCAGAGGCTCAACAGTGTGAGGCGTGATGCATTTTCAAGACTCTGAACTGCAGATATTGTAGTCTCGATCAACCAGACTGACACTACTGCGTTCGAGAGACGGAAAGTAAGTGGGTAAGGGAAGGGTCTTGGTTGACCGAGACTACAGATATTGTAAAAGATTTTTGAGGTATGTTAAGGTATGTTATTTCTTTATTTATTTATTTTTCAAATTTGGGGGGTGGGTGGAATTACGGCAATTTTTTCTAATCGCCTACATTGTATATCATAATTATAAGACAAAAAGCTGGTAAATTACGACTTCGTCGAGGTCATTTTAAAATAGGCTAATCATGATTGCTAGCAAGTGTTGAAACAAAAATAGTCTATGGCTTAATTTATTACATTTTTGGTGTGTCTTGCACTTTGATTCATAAAGCAGCAGGATGGTGATGACCATTGATTTCTTTTGCAACGTTTGACTACACTTTACATCAATATAATAAACAAAGGATATCAAATGTTTAGAAAACTACTGATGGGATTTTTTTATACAACTGTATTGTCACGTGCAGACCAAATAATCAAAATTTCATCAAATAACATCGATTTTTGCTGACTTACGGTTGATGACTGTGGTCTCGATGGAGTAGTTCCTGCACGCGCCGCTGACCCTCACCGTGGTGTACGTCTGACCCACCGTCAGATCATCGGGGTCAGTGTTCGCCAACGAAAATACCTGGTGGCAAACGGCAGAATGTTGTATCATTGCAAAACTATCTAATTGGGATTTAGGTTGAATAGTTTATTTTTGTCGGCTTTTTCATTCAGTTAACAATGAATTTAAATTCATTTGTTTTACAAAGAAAACTACACATTAGACAAAAAAATACAAGAATAAAAAAGTGCCATATTTCCTCCAATAAATCATGACATTCCAAACATTATGCAGCAATATGAGAACATTCAATATCACGTTCAAATAAACTCAAATCCATAGACTTAGTTTTCAACAAAAAAACAACAACAAAACACTATGAGCTACAACTGAGCTGTCTACCTGTCCCTGAGGGCATGCTGTCGTGTCGTAGGAAATCGCAGCGCCGTCGTCAAACCACACGCCAATGAGGTCCCCCTCCTGGGTGCCATGCGGAGTGAAGTAATCCGAAGTGAGCGCCGAAAACTCTCCCGATGCGTCCGATATATCCAACGTCACTGACGAAATGAACGTAAACTGCGTTGCGTCCGCCGTCCGTCGCCACAACGTCATTTTAACAGTTCCTGGTCTGGCCACGTGGAGGCGCCACTGGGTGACGAGCCCCGTGACGGGCAGGGCCATGTGCGGGTCGTCCAAGACGAGGAGGGTGCGCTGGTCGGAGGGCGAGCCGGCGGCCGGCAGGCTCCGGTTGACCACGTCATGGCCGAAAGTCTCCGCGTTCAGCGCAACTGAAACAGCAAAATCACACTTGACAATCATCGTGTCCATTGGTACCTGTTTAAGTTTGTTTGTTTTTTAAATCTGTATATTGCGTAAGCTTCATGATTGAAGGTGCAAGTTACATGTACATGGAAGAAGTATATAAAGATGAGTTTAGCTTCAATCTGCGTGCATTTTTTTGTGTTTTGAATTTGATAGTTGATCAAGCATGACATTTCCATCTTTACGGATGTTCCATGGAGTTTTATTTAGAAATTTAATTACCATTGTTATGCTTATTTTCCTTTTTTCATTGATTTAAAGTAACTTCACTTGATTTTGCTTTTTTTTTGGTCACATACTCCAGTTGTATTGTGTACTCCTTTATAAATGGAGCTTCATGATTAAAAGAATAGCTGATAGACAAACTCTCTGAAAACTTTGTTGCTAGACGATTAGCCACAAACTTGTAGCTTGAATATCTAGCCTGCCTAAGAAACTCTAAATCATACTGAAATATACAGATGCGACAGTTACATCTCCGTCTACTGTGCCGTGCCGTTTATAAAAATCATTTTAGGACTCTACACAAAAAAGACCTGACTTTTGGTTGCGTACTAGTTCGGTGCTACCAGACGATATGTGAGGCCATGTTGAAGAGATTATTTTAAACACAAAATCACAAACTTTACTTTGCGAAACATTTGCTATATGAAATCGTTAATTACTTGGACATTGTTTGAATGTATTGTAGCTAATTCTGCGCGCACAGCGATATTTGACTTCTCGAGTGCACTAACTGTCATCAACAGACCTACATGAGCACGTTGATGCCGAGGCTGTCTGTTGAAGGGTCAGCGAAAAACCGCCTTTTGATAGAGCAGGTCTCAACATAAAAGTTATCTTAATCGGTGGCTCTATTGTTTCAAAGAAGAATGAGTGAAAAAGTCTGTTATTAAAGCAGTTTGATGGATCCCGGACCATCAGCATCTACAAGTTGATGCCGTGGCTGACTTATGAAGGTGCACGCCCCATTGCTACAGCCAGTGGCTCAAGATAGGGAGTGGCCCAACCTTCAGATGCCGTGTAATGTGTGCGACCAAATAAGCAACGTTTTTCAACATGCCGAAAACCTCATGGAAATTGACTTTTATTGTGTGTGTGAGGGGGGGGGCAGTGGCAACTCCTGATTTTGCACCTATATTAACTATAATTATAGGTCACAGGATCTAGCATATGATAACAAGACATCGACCCTTTCTATCTGCTCACTGTGTTATTAGAAAGTGAAGTGTAAATATGGATTAAATACGGATTAAATATGGATTGATTGATCCAGTTTGCCGGAGAGCTCTCGCCGCCGGCGCCGGAGGGCTGGGTCTATTTGCCGAGCGGGCGCGTCTGTTTGTATTTGTATGTTCTGTGTATATACCAGAGGAGTTCACCTCTACACAGATAAATAACAGAATATTACAGTTTAAGTCCCCCGATGTGTTCTTCCTGATTTAATCTGTTAGTTTGGTCTGTCAATATGCTCATGGGTGGTACGGAAATCGATATGTTATCTGATGTCAAATGGTGTATGGCCATTTGATGATAGCACATATTTTTGTTACGATGCTGGAAATGCCATAAACATACCATTTGAATATGTCCCACTTACAATCCCAACAAAACAAATTTGCACGCCTATTGACTTTGATATTATTTGCTAATCTAGAATAACAAGTTAATATCGATTGTTTGAATTCCATTTAAAATCCAACTGTAAAGAAACGGGACCAATGGGCCCGTCTTGGTAACAGTTGAACATCCCAATCCACCACATTAAAACAAAAGCACAATCAAACAAACCAAACATAGACATCCACCATTTTTGTATTGGAGAAAGATGACATGTGAAAAATCTATTTTTGATTCTATTTTCTTTGAACTTTAAAACAATGTAGTGCACCAAAATTGTATAAAATCAACAGGCATTGGTGGATTGGTGTTCCTGGTGAAGATTTATGAATCACCATTAAATGTTTGATAATGTTACTGAAAATGGAATTCCCAGTCAGCGGTGCCTATTTCTGCCGCCAGCAAACGCGCTATTTGGTTTTCATGTTTGCTGGATATACAAAGAGATTGGGTTTTGCTGCATGTTGGTTCACGCTTGATCTGTAGAAAACATAGAACCTACAGTCATTAGGAAACTGGTACTATATTAAAATGGGGGATTAGGTTAGTCTCATAGAAATATACATATACCTCCGGAACAAATATTCTTCTTTCTGGTATGCATGTTCTTTGCAAATATGGCACCCTATTTGTAAGGATAGGGTGTTAATAAAAGGAATTTAAGACATTTGTCTGCCATTCATGAAAAAAAACTTATGGATGTCTAAGACAATTATGGAAACATAAGCGTTTCCGAACCACGCCGCTTATTAAAACGTATATCGTGTATAATGCTGTATAAAGCCTTCCGTGCAAACTTCAATCAAGTGTGTTACGAGTCTCACTTTCACAGACGTTCAAATAACCTCTGTCTGTACTCATAGACGTCTGTTCAGCTTGAACATGAAACCATTTCCTTAAAACATCCCTATTTGTACTGCACGTATTTCCACATATTTAGAGGGGGTGGGGTGGTGAGCGTTCAGCCTGCACGCGTTTGCGACGTCATTGAATAGTTTGACCTGTGTTCAATATGATATGTGCACTACAACTGTGTACGCCTCCTGTTAACCCATGTCTATTAAACCAGAAATCGTGGTACCAGAAATCTAAATAATCAACAGATCAAGTGTCAAGAGCTACCCAGAGTTACCCAACCAGTTTTGCCTCGGTGAACCCGGACTACATTATCTGATGGCAGTGTTTGTGCTTCAGTTTTATTGACCCATCAAACATGAATCCCAAAACGCCATTCCTAAACGTTCCAAACGTGTACTAATCTGCCAATAACAGCACTACTATTAAATTGGATACACAACCATCAAATACAGCAACGTCACGCAGGGGGAATTACTGGACAGTCGCACAATTACGTACACACCACTGACTTCTTTACAGTCCTTAATACACGTGCTTATAAAATACATACGCTTTGATATGTGTGTTAGAATGTATACTAGTAAGAGATCAGCCAAAAGATCCAACCATTTTTAAAACCCCTAGCATCGCAACAGTTTGACAACATACGGTCATCAAACGGAAATTAGTGATTTTACGCTACAGAGCGTCACTTCTTACAGAGGTTTATGCTTATTTGATGTGATGTGCACAAATTTATTCACAGCATCAAACTTTAGTGTTAAAAATATCCAGCAACGTTGGGGATCATATGTAGGTTAGGCATTTGGCTTCAACTGGCGTTTTTTAATGCTAGTTTCAATCTGAAAGATACAAACACGAAGAACTATAAATGGAAACTCCCGCAGAGATGTACAATTCTAGTGTAACAATGTTCACGAATAACCACATCCAAATTCTGACGTTTTTACAGTTTATCACAAACATCTGGTGTGTGGTTGCTGTATTTTATGTTTAGTACCTTTTAACCAAGCATTTTATCAAACATGTACATCAGTTTATATCTGGAACTGTAAGTCCGAAATAGTTTCATAATTTTTTATATACATTACGAATAAATCTGATAACTCGACGGCGTCGGTTACTTTTAAGTTCGAGTCAAAAGATTCAACTGTATATTCGTTTCAAATAGGAAAACCAAACAAACAAGCAACGGCGTATGTATTTTTATAGTCTGCGTAAATATTGCAAAAATTAATATACACGCTTAACAGACACGCGCAAGCGTCTTTTAGCCTTTATACAAACATTTCACGCGCTGTAAAGACCTAGTGTTGATATTATAGGCCATTATAATAGTCATAAACCACGTTATCAGTTCTATAATCTAACAAAGAACTAGTTGCAAACAAAATTGCCCCATCCAACCACTCATGCCCATTTTATCAAATGCGCACATGCACATGAAGCTACAATCATACAAAGAGCAGACAAATGTAATAATAAGCTAAGACAAACCATATGGATGTCACTGACCCCAACTGTGCAACTATATGACTCCCAACTGGTGGATGATTCTGTACCTCACAACTCCCATTGAGATCTTATTATTAGTTTATGACAGACAAAACATTCACAGATGGGAATAAAGCTCTAGTTTTTACTTGAACATCAACATGTTATTCCCACTCCATGTAGTTTTATACCCACGACGCTTCTATTGAATTGACCCCGACAATAGGAGTATTGTGCATTAGTGTGTCAACTGACAGGCATTCACGCCGTTTTAAAAGGTGAAGAGACTTACTAGAGAAGGGATTTATATGACTGTTTACTTTTCAAAGACTTATGCATGCACATACTATGATTTGTCTAGTAGTATAACTTTTAAGAAAGATGAGATAATTTTGAATCAAAATACTAATGGGATTTAAACATTATATAACAACGCTTTCTATTGCCCTTAATATACTAGTAGCGATTTCCTCTTGTCTCTTCTTTTGTTTCTTTGTCTCTTTGTTTTAATTTACTCTATGTTTGATTTTAAATGTTTTTCATTTTTCTTTTCTTTTTTCTTTTCTTTGTTGGCAGGGGTGGGGGTAGGGGTGACGGGCTGTGTGTTAAGGTAGTATCAGATATCATGAAAAAGATATTAACATTCCAAAGTCAACGCATAACTTACCTATTAACTTAACTGTTGAAGTCTAACTATGTAAAATCTCAACCGCTCTGTCAAATGAAACCCTCAATTTACCATTCGATGTTTTGCAAACAGACGGCATTGACCTGTGAGTACAGTGGAACCTCTCATTCGGTGTTTGTCAGGTGGTCACAATACACAGGTGGTCTCTTCATGGAGGTTCGTGGAGTTTCATGGTGCTCTTTTTATGAAAGATGTGGGGCCATGGGAAATTAACTTATTGTACGGATCTTGTCTCTTTATTGAGGTGGTCAGTATTCCCGATTCTACTGTACCAAAAGTGACCAAATCTAGATAAGATGCACAATCGATGAATGACATGGCTGCGACAAGTCACGTGCTCTAACACAATGTAAAAATACAAGTGACTAGGCGGGCTCAATGTTTCAGACGGCTACTGCATATTTGCGTGCTGTGGATATGTGGCCGCGAGGTACTGGGTTCGATCGCCAATTAAACTCGTTGTTGAGTAGTGTCTACCAGGCCTACTCGTTGTTTCTAACTGAGGTCTGTAGATATTGCACACTTAAACCATAACACTCTGAACCAAATACGACTTCTTGCAATCACTGGCTACATTTGTTATAGAGTTGATACAATAGCAAAACGTTAAAGCCTTTATGATTAGATATTGCTCCACATTCAAGCCACATTTTCAACAACTCTCCTAAGTTAACACGAGCCCAGCCCAAGCACAAACTCTCAGTCTAAAGCCCATTGTCGTGTGTTGATTCGCAAACACACAAATCCCTCCACATTCTTGGAAACCTCAAACAAAGCTCCTCCTCTGCAGGAGTAAGAGAGTGGCGGGCACCTGTTTGTTTAGAGGGAGGTTCCCGATACCTGCCCAGGACCCTTGACAGCACTTGAGCACGGACTAAATGCATGCGCCGGAGCCACGGAGTTAGCTTTTTAAATACAGCACACCCTCTATAAAAGGACCACTCGGGAACTGACCTAACTTGGTTTCAGTAGCGTTCTTTTTATGGTGGTCATTTTATGAAGGTTAAGACGGTGATTTATGGTCTTATTAAAGAGGTGGTCTGACAAGAGAAATGATCATATTTGGACGTTCGAAATTGGTTTCCAGTGCGATTGTGACCCCGCCGTGTTTAGCCTATGAATATGACTTACTTAGAATCCCTAATTATGCCATGATCATTACGAATCTCAGATCTATTGTTTTAAGGAAGCGCCATAACTAGTTATTTAGTTATATCGCGCGAGCAAATGCTCCAGAAGATCAGTTTTTTTAATGGGGAGATGTAGGTATTATTCACAACGCTTAATAGTTTTTCATAGAAAACTTCTATATATACTAGTTTGATTAGCTGGCATGTTTGACCTTAATGCTATATCTGAATTTTAATGGCAAGCATAATGCCACCGATCATCCCTCCATTGAAAGCATGCAGACGATATTCTAACGAAGTGGTAGATTCTGTGCCGGGCCAAACAATGCGGTCTTTACGGCTAAATCTGCGTGTTAAGGGCTATTCTCCCTTTGGAATAACATTTCACCGGGATAGAGGGCAAGAGACCTGTTTTCTAGGGTAAATCAAATCTGCAGAAAAGACGGGGTTTTCTATTGTGGGGAGGAAACAAGTTTCTTCAATGTGTATTTTTCATTGATTCGCATTTGAACACAACTAGTTTTACGCCACGCCGGTTCACAGAAAGAAGCATGTTATTCATTCAAAGAGTCTGTTTTAGTGTAAACTATTTATAATTATATAAGTTTATATTTAGATCACCATATGTTAGGGCTTTTTGGAGGTCACGCTGTAATATTGTAGACAATACTGGAGTGGAGATAATAGTGTTTGATCTCACGTTGCGTGATATGGACATTGTTATTGACTTATTCAGCCATGGACTAACAGACCAATTAAACAAGGTATTTGAGTTTGAATCGTGCAGCCTAAAAGTGGTTCTTGAACAGGAATAGAAATTACGGTTCTGATCTTAAGCGTGTATGTGGAGTTTAGATTTGATCGACTGATACCTGCCAGATTCTTTTCTTATTATCCATTTGTCCAAAGACGTGTTACACACTGGCATTTATGTTATAAAAACGTGCAATTCTCAAGCTAGATTTCAAAACTGGATTTCCCCATGTACTTTGATAGAGATCTAGTGGCAATCGACCATACTTATTTTTTATTTGATTAATGTTGTGGAATCAAAGCATTTGCTTCCGTAATGGTAATATATAGCCGGAGCATTAAAATGTTCCTTTTTCAAAATCAACAAACAACACAACAACAAACAAAAAACAAAACCCGAATAATTAAATGGTAAATATTGAGGAATGCCTTTAAGACACTGTTTCACAGGTCTGTTTCCAATATGTAAGTTGCATTCTAACTGCAATACACTTAATGTTCTCGTGCATTCACACTTCTGAGCGACAACATCTCACAGCTGGGTGTCAAACCTCTATTTTCCAGTGACTACCTTCAGCCTAAAATGGTTCAATTCAGAAATCTTCAAATGCGATTTACAGCTAACCATTCAATATGAACCATAGAAATACACGTATGAATGCTATATCTAACATTACAGCCTCAGGACCCACCTTGCGCAGACGTAATGGCAATAATCCAGGAAACGACGAACAGACTCGTCGTCGTCCTATCCATGGCAGAAACGCGTGTGACGACGCAGACGACAGCACCACTATTTAGCAGGTGCTTGCGGCCGCCATGTTGTTTGAACAGGGACGTTTACTTTTTGGGTGTCTTAAAACTTGAATGGCGGTTAAGTAACTGCTTGCCAGTGTCTTATTTGCTATGATATGTGGCACGGAGAAGAAATTGTGTACAGTTTGTAGTTATTTGAGAATGTATGCCAATATTATGGGGTAGGTTTGGTGTTGGTGTGGATTTTATAGGGTTACATTTTGGTCTTCTTTCAATGAAAAAATAAGTTCTTATGTACTTTAATGAATGGCTAGTTTATATACACAGTGATAGAATACTGTGTATTACCTCATCATCAGTGCATAGAGTGGCTGCACTGTTTGGTACAAATTCATCTTGGTGCAAGATCGAATAAGTTCCAACTTGCATCCCTCCTATGATCAGTTCCATAATTATTTTTGCTGTGTCAATAGTGAGTTTCATAGTCATCTTCTAAGATAATTGTCACTCTGGATTGATGTAATTTTATACCACAGTCAAACATTGAACCCACTGCACCAAACTGAATCATTTACGGACAACATACGCATATGATAATACAGACCGGCTCTTTGTAAATCAAGAATTAGTGCGCATCAACTAGAAAATAGAACGGGGTAGATATTACAGACCACATATTCCAATACTTCAAAAAAATTGCAAATTTTGTACTTCAAATGCATGTGATGATGAAGAACATTTTTATCAGAGTGCACAGTCCATTTACCTAAAATAATTAATTGGTCAAGAATATTGAAAATAGCTGTAAAACTTTTCAAATTTAAGTCACCAAATTCAAAGCTATGTGCGTACTTAATCTAGAAGGTCTTATTTTTAAAAGAGGTGGCTACTTTTTGTTTGACTATTGGTTTTTTTTCTCATTATGAAATTAACTCCAATCACATCTGATTACAGCAAAACCAGTAAAACTAGTTCATATTTCCCAGGCTACACTATGTGTTGTTGGTGATCCCGCCAAATGTCTTACATCACGGTAAGCAATGGATATGCATGTACTCTTTTCTCCTTCAGTTAGCAATCATGCAACACTTTCGCACAGTGGGTCGCCGTAAAGGTCCACTATTGACAGAGGGAGCTTCTGTATTTGCTGTGAGGCAGACTGTCCGGGCGTGGCGCGGATCGCAAGGTCGAGGACGGGATAGACAGTGGACACTGCCAAAGGCAATGGGCTGATGGATCACTCTGATCAGGACAGTCGCTCCACTACAGGCGTGTGAGCCGAGCGGATATTGTGTTTTTTAGGCAATGGGAGTATTGCACCAAGAAGTTTCCTACAAATTATCGTCTTTTTGGTCCACTATGCAGTCCATATAAAACTATACAGAGCACAATGCAACATGAAATTATAATCCCAATCACAGACCTTAATGCAGATTTCCTGACAATACACTAAATATTGATGGAAATGGAGATAAGATCAGAGTTCTATCGTCTGCTGATATAAGACCGGCCAAATATATTAAAGAGACAAGCACAGGTGACTTCCAGGGTATATAACAAATTTATGTCATGTAAATGGTACTTTGCTAAGTCAGTTGAATATATACATTTTCAGCTATTTATATCATTTCATGTCTTCGTAATTAAACCCTTTTAACTCTGCGAAGCTGTTTTGTCCCCAAACATTGGTGATGTCATTATTATTACTCTATCAGCCTTAATCAGCCTTAATAAACATTGCATACACGCAAATTTCGGCTTGCGACGCACGAGTGCTAGTCATATTTTTAGTACGGAACCTTCCCATGTCAATCAACTCGTTTTTCTCTCTTTTTTTTAGTACGGAACCTTCCAATGTCAATTAACTCGTTTTTCTCTCTCTTTTAATTAGTTTATATTTTTCTATCAAACGCGTGTTTATGATTGTAAAATTGGACGTTATTAGGTGCAACATGTCAGGTATATAGAAAAATAAAATTGAAATTTTCTGAGGAGGTGGTTGCTGTTCATGTCCCTTTAGGATTCTCAGTTTTTTTCATATTTATGTTTTATTTATCATCACATTATATTTAGGGTCTAATACTAGGATCATACACACGATCACGTGACAAGCTGAAAATGTATATATCTAATTTGCCTATATACATGGCCCTCCTATTATTAGAAAGAAGAAAGTAATTAATTAAAATTCCCAAAGCAGAATTCACAGCCCCATAATATAGTAACACAATACTTTGGAGCAGTCAATACCTGATCCAAATCCTTTCAGACAAAGAAATACAACAATAACATGATGATTTTTGTTTAATTTAAATCACACACATAATTGGCCCAGTCCTTCCCCAAGTCCTTCCAAAGCCCCCCCCCCAAACCCACCCACCCCCACCCCACCCCCTCCCCAAGTCATTGCCGCTACTTTTTGCCCCCTTTCCACGTGTCGAGGTACTCGGTGAGCGCCCGCGACACCTCGGCGGGGTCGTCGATGCGCGGCAGCTGGCGGTGCTGGTCCAGGTAGATGCCGGCGTACACGCCCACGGACAGCACCAGCACCTTCTGCAAAACACGAGTAATACAATGATATTTGGTTTGAATGACCAATGAACTTTTATTCTGAAGCAAAAAAAAAAACATAATGAACGGACACTTTAAAATTGTACTATAAGATGTACACTAAAGTTGTAACTGACTATATTCGCACTTCGCTGAAACATTACTGTGCTCAAATGAGTGCGTCCATAGCATAGGACACAAGACCTTTAGTCACATTAATATTACCAAATATACACTTGTATTTGTTATGCAACACACGGTAGTGGAAACAACTTTTTTTTTATCTCATGGAAGAATGTTAGGCACAATGCAAACATAGCGAGGTTTCCATACCTTGGACATTTGCAGTTCAAGGTTTGGGTAAATAATAGGATATGTGTTACGTTTATACATCTGATATTATGGTTATATGTAAAACACAATGTATCCATATTTACGAGAGTAATATAATATTTATATTCAGTACATAAAATAATATATGAAGTATGTTAGAGAAAAGCTATTTGATTAAATTATATAATTGGTTATTCCAACATTACAACCATGGTGATTTGAAATAGAATTAGGCAGAGTTTGAAATACAGTTGACTATATTATTATCACATTCTTCCCATCAAGTCCAATCTGTATATAGATTGAAATAGACAGAAGTAGATTTCCGCAACAAAATATTAAAGTCATCAACCCTAGTATTATCAAACAATTGGGAAACACTAAATCTCTCTCGTATGTTCAACACAATTCTAAGTCATTGTTAAAGTCAACTTTGGCAATATGAATCATTATGATATGATAATAAGTTTATAGAACCACTTGTTATAAAAAAAATAGATAAAAATAAAATAAAAACACACACAAAAACAAAACCATTCACTCTGTACGTATCGATTTAAAAAAGTAAATCTAAATAAAAGTGTAGGGCTTGCCTAATAGAAAAACCCATTAAAGAGATCATGGCATGATTAAAATGGTTTCCAAGACTTCAACAGTCAAGATGTCCAACCATTTAGTACTGAATTTTAAAATCTCAACCTGATAGCC
>CM032666.1:17371270-17407448 GCA_019095985.1 Streblospio benedicti | reverse complement strand
GGCGCCCGCGACACCTCGGGGGGGTCGTCGATGCGCGGCAGCTGGCGGTGCTGGTCCAGGTAGATGCCGGCGTACACGCCCACGGACAGCACCTTCCCTGCAAAAACACGAAAGTAATACAATGATATTTGGTTTTGAATGACCAATGAACTTTTATTCTGAAGCAAGAAAAAAAAAACATAATGAACGGACACTTTAAAATTGTACTATAAGATGTACACTAAAAGTTGTAACTGACTATATTCGCATCTTCGCTGAAACATTACTGTGCTCAAATGAGTGCGTCCATAGCATAGGACAAAGACCTTTAGTCACATTAATATTACCAAATATACACTTGTATTTGTTATGCAACACACGGTAGTGGAAACAACTTTTTTATCTCATGGAAGAATGTTAGGCACAATGCAAACATAGCGAGGGTTTCATACCTTTGGACATTTGCAGTTCAAGGTTTGGGTAAATAATAGGATATGTGTTACGTTTATACATCTGATATTATAATTTTATGTAAAAACACAATGTATCCATATTTACGAGAGTAATATAATATTTATATTCAGTACATAAAATAATATATGAAGTATGTTAGAGAAAAGCTATTTGATTAAATTATATAATTGGTTATTCCAACATTACAACCATGGTGATTTGAAATAGAATTAGGCAGAGTTTGAAATACAGTTGACTATATTATTATCACATTCTTCCCATCAAGTCCAATCTGTATATAGATTGCAATAGACAGAAGTAGATTTCCGCAACAAAATATTAAAGTCATCAACCCTAGTGTTTCGTGTGTGCTTGGATGTAAAACAAGATGTTTAGCCTTGGTAGGAACTTTTACTAATGACCATCTAAAATGAACTTCTACAGTATGCAAGGTTTACACACACATATAGTACTTATAATATAGGTGCTTTATAGTCAGCAACTATTACACGTTACATCTCCCTTCGTTTTAAAACAAGCACCATAATATTGTGACAATGTAGTTAAGTTACATATATACATATTTACACAATAATGATAAAATATATCAGTCTTTCTGATTGCTTAAAAGTTCTTGATCATAACGTTCTGGCTTTTATCCACTTTCCTTCCTGAACGTGTTACTGTGTGTGCCTCTGACGGTAGTGTTTGTTTTCGAGGTGGGTTGTCACTTTGTACTGGTTCTGTGGATGTGCAGTCAGCACTGACAGTGGCCCTTTCAGTCTGAATAGGCGTTGTCTCTTGTGCTGTGTCAGGGGCTGCTAGACTCCTTGTTGCTGTTGTTGGAGGGTGAGGGGGTATGCTGTGTTGTGATTTCCTACTTTTTCGTAGGTACCCTCTGTTCCGTCTATACTTTTTCCCCTTTTCATCTTCTACCACATATGTTCTTGAGGCTGTTTGTTTGGTGACGGTGGCCTCTTTCCAGATGTTGCTTTCTTTATCAATAGGTTGAAGGCGCACTGTGTCACCTATCGTAGAAGCGGTGGTAGATCTTTTTCTTGGTTGGTTTAAATGGATGACTGTACTGGCAGTCTTGTCCTCCTGTGTTGTTTTGTACTGCCGAGTGTCTGGGGTGTCAGTTTATCACTTGTGGTTGGTAGAAGTGTCCTGGTCCTCCGACCAAACAGTTGTTGCACTGGGCTTTGATTGGAACTTTCATTGGGAGTGTTCAAAGTTTAGGAGACCTAAATACGGGTCTTCATTTGCTATTTTGCATCTCTTAAATATTCTCTTTGCTGTTTTTCACTGCAGCTTCAGCGGCCCCATTAGCGCGGTGGTTTCCAGGGCTTGACATAGTATGACTGAAATCCCACTGTTGAGAGAAGGCTTTAAACGTTGGTGCTGTAAATTGACTGCCACTGTCTGTCGTCAACTCTTCCTTCCGAATGCCATGGCGCGCAAAGTTTTTCTTAAGTTTCTTTTATTACAGTATCTGCACTAATGTTGGGCAGATGGTCAACTTCAAAGAAGGCAGACAAGTGATCAGTCGTGATGAGGTAATCGTGACCTGCAAAGCTCAGAATATCTGCTCCAACACGTTGCCAGGGGCGTTCTGGCATGTCTCTTTGAGATCACTGGTTCTGGGGGGTTGTTTAACTGGCATAGATGAACAAATTCCACAGGTTTCACATATTCTCTTATGTCAGTTGACAAACCTGGCCAAAACAATATGTCACGAGCACGTCGTAGTGTAGAATTTATGCCAAGATGACCAGCATGGCATTTTTGCTTTCATGTCTCCTCTGAGATTTGGGAATGATGAGTCTTTGGCCACGGAGGATTACACTATCTTGTACAGTGAGCTCATCTCGATATGGAAAATATAGCCGTAGTTGTGGTATAAGCTCGTTTTGTCTTCTGGCCATCCTTCGGTTATAACCTTTCGCAAGTGTGACAGTTCCTCATCATTTCTGCTGGCCTCCTTAACCTTTTGGATATACTTGGGTTTCATTTGAGAAAGGAAAAGATTGTGCACAATCTCATGCTCGGCTCAGTGGTTCGGGCCCTTGGACAGGTGCACGTGACAGGGCATCAGCTACAGGGATGGTAGAACCTGGAGCATAGATGAGATCAAAGTCATAGGACTGTGACTTTAACAACATAGACTGTAGCCTCTTGGGAGCACAATGCAATGGCTTCTTCACAATGCTGACAAGGGGTTTATGGTCAGTGACTACGGTCACCTTACGGCCATAGGTGTAGTGATGAAATTTTTGAAGTCCGTAGATCACAGCAAGCATCTCCTTCTCGATTTGAGCATAGGCTCGTTCAGTGTCTGACAGGACACGGCTAGCATATGCTATCGGCTTCCCACCTTGTTTGAGTACTGCTCCCAGACCATACTCACTGGCATCGTTCTCTACAGTAAGGGGTTTACTAGGATCATAGAATGCCAGGACAGGTGCTTTAGTCAGCTGTGACTTAATTGTATCAAAAACTTCTTGTTCTGCTGATGACCAGTTCAAACGAACATCTGTTTTTGTAAGGTTTAGCAGAGGTTTTAAGTGTTGCCGCAAGATTGGGCACAAACTTTGCCATGTAGTTGACCATTCAATGAAGGTTCGCAGATGGCTGAGGTCTTTGGGGGCAGGCAATTCTGGAGACGGCTTTGACCTTTTTCTGGGTCCACTTCTAGACCATTTGCAGTTATTTGATGTCCAAGAAATGTCAACACATCTGTTCTAAGCTCTAACTTTGCTTTATTGAGATGAATGCCCTTCTCGCGACAGCGATGTAGAAATGATTTAAGATTGTTATCATGGTCTTCTAGTGTTTCCCCCATGGATTATGATGTCGTCTGCCACACACACGACACCATCTAGACCCTCTAGCGCTTCTAGTAATTTTCTTTGAAATATTTCAGATGCAACACATATTCGAATGGAAGACGGAGCCATCTGTATCTTCCAAAACATGTCTGAAAAGTTGTGAGCACGCTTGAGTGTTCATCTAGTGCTACATGCTGTAAGACGTCTTCAAGGACTGGTAGGGTGTAGTGTTCTCTAAGGAGAGCCTTATTTAACTCCCTGGGGTCAATACAGACTCTCAGTTTTCCAGATTTCTTCTTAGTAACAACTACCTGACTGACCCATGGAGTCGGCTCATCTACTGGTGCTATGATGCCACGGGATACAAGATCATCAATTTCCTCCTTCAGCTGAGGTCGGACAGACAAAGGAATGCGCCTGTCTGGCATTACAACAGGTTTCACATTAGTGTCAACTTTTAGGCTATGTGTGCCAGGAAAGGTACCTATAGACTCATCGAAGACTTCTTCATACTCACCAAGGTCAATCTTCAATACTCGTTCAAAATTTTCTTCATTGATGGTTACAAATCTCATTGCTTGACTGTCTTTTAGACCTAGAATAGGTGTGAGATTTTCCTTAATGATCAGAAATTCGATTGAATAGTGTCGACCATTGAGCATGTTGCATACAGTGTGTATACAGGAACCCAGGGCTGTAATTTTCTCACCATTCCATGCATAGAGTGATTTGTTTACTGGGTCAAGGGGGATGTTTGCAGGGTGATATTTTAATGGTAGAACATTGACAGAAGCTCCCGTGTCAACTTGAAAGATGACTTCTGTTCTGCTAGGTAGGAGGAGCAGTCGACACCTGATGTCTTTGCTGGTACACTTTGATCCTATGGAATCGACAATCTCGTCATCAGATTCCTCGAGGGGAATATTATGTGGATCAGCATGTAGTGTATTTATTTGGCTGTTGCGATTGTCACGTTTCTCACACACTTTAGCAAAATGATTGTCCCTTTTGCATCGAGAACAGGTTTTTTCCATAGGCTGGACATTTGCTTTTCAGCATAGGATGTTCATATCCGCAATATTTGCACATTTTTGTCACAACTTTTGTACTTGTGCTAGATTTTTCAGCTTTTACCTTGTTCACATTTTCACTCTGTTTATGTACTATACTCATTGCCTGTATGTGCAAGGTAGCATTTTCAGCTGCACGGCAAATATCTACGGCTTTTTCAAGTGTCAATTTCCTCTCTTTCAGAAGAGCAGATTGTGTTTCTAAGTCTCTTACACCAAGCACAATTCGGTCTCTCAAGATTGATTCTATGCACGAATCACAGTAGTTACATGATTTGATAAGTTGGCGTAGTGAAGATAGGTAAACTTCAAATGGCTCACCTTCTTTTTGGCTGTGCTGATTAAAAACAAACCTCTCATATGTTTCGTTCGTTTCCCCAACAGCAAATTTATCAAAGGCATCAATAATATCTTTGATTGTTCTTTCTGATTCCGGTTTGCTGAACTGCAGTCCGTTGTATATTTTGAGAGCTTCATCACCAAGTGTGTGGAGGAACAAAGCCACCTGGTATTCGGCAGGTTGCACTTTCAGATCCGTGATGATGGCATAATTATTCCACTTTTGCTTGAACAGTTTCCAGTTGTCCACAATGTGTTTAGCTTCGCATATAAGGGGTGGAGGTGCTTTGATGCCAGGTACAGGTTTAGCTTTTTCAGGTGCTTCTGGAGGTGCCATTGTGAAGGAAACAATTGTTTCATGTACGTCAATCAAGGCTTACAGTGAACCGCAATATCTTCATTGAGTGGGTAGCGTTGTTAACGTGTCTCCAGCGCTGTCACCATGTTTCGTGTGTGCTTGGATGTAAAACAAGATGTTTAGCCTTGGTAGGAACTTTTACTAATGACCATCTAAAATGAACTTCTACAGTATGCAAGGTTTACACACACATATAGTACTTATAATATAGGTGCTTTTTTTGTGGTGTGCCAAGCATTTTATTGCATTTCTTATACAAAACATACCTGCTGATTTCAAATCCAGTTGATGACACGCTGTATCTGTTGAGCGTTTTGAGATATTACGCAATTAAGTGGCGGCCATCTTGGATTTACGCGACTTGCCATAATTTGGAGACCGCTTGTCCAAATTATACTTTCTTTTTTTTTAAACTGCATGATTTTTTATTGTGAATACATTGCTTCATGTTTTAGAACTGTGAAATATATTTTAAATTAGTGGTGATCATGGGTTTCTCACAAAAAGACGTAATTTGTAGATTTTCAGAATTCAACAATTCTATTGTGCACGTTTATTTTTTTTTCAGACAAAGGAATTGTTTATATTGTAGAAAACTCCTAATAGGTTTAATTATATTTGTACATTAAAAATATATACAATTTACAATATTCTTAAATAAACATCATATGAACATGTTATGCCATTATCAGTACTAGAATCTTGCCATAATAATTCTGCCAAGCATAATCTCACTCACTACGCAAATATAATTTCAAACAGTACATACTAGAGTTCAAGCTCATTTTCTTCATCACTATCATCTTCCTCACTATCTGTCATCACTTGCTTAGTATGTTGGTTGCAACACACATTCCGTTTTCCTTGACAGCTGCATATCATGGTGCATGCAAGATTGGCTGATGAACAGCTACATCTATTTGAAACACACGGTTGTCCAGAGCGACAAGAACATTTTATCATTTCCAGCACTTGTGGTGGAGCAGCAGATGAGTTTGATGGCAATCCAATTGGTACTAATGTTTTTTTTTTTTCATCGCGTAACCATCCAAAATGTAAAGGGTCAACCTCTGGAGCAGAGGTGTTTGCCGAGTACCACTGCATTGCTTGGAAATGAGCACGTTTCACATTTTCGTGAAATGACTGAGAAGTTGGTGGTATGGAAGCTAGACTTGGTGCGCATGTCTTAGCTCTTCCTGTTTTTGAAGACCAAGCTTTTATTCTCGCCTCTGTCATACATTTACTTGGGTACCCATAACAACTGCTGATGAGTAATGTAGCTTCTTGAAAGACTTCTTTCATGTCGGAATCTATTTGGCCAACATTACTAAGAGTAATACCAGCTTGCAGCTTTTTCAAAACAGTTGCCTTGCCTATTCCATAATACTGAGCTACCGTATCACAGCCAGACACTGCATGAGCAGCCAAAATATTTGGTACAATTTCTTTGTGTTTGTTAACTGTATTTCCAATGTTGATAAGCTTTCGATCCCCACTGGTAGCTTCCATTGTAATTGTAGCATTCATATGCAA
The DNA here is from genome assembly GCA_019095985.1 of Streblospio benedicti. Lineage (NCBI taxonomy): Eukaryota > Metazoa > Annelida > Polychaeta > Spionida > Spionidae > Streblospio > Streblospio benedicti. Next base: position 17,400,888 of record CM032666.1, on the reverse strand, counting down.
ATTCCAATGGTAAAAAACCAGTAGGACAAAGACATCAGTGTCATCGCATATCACTCTCACATGGTTACATGCACAATCTGTAACAGCATGAATAACTTGCTGCACCATGATGATGTCAGCTTCTTCATGTGTAGTAAACAAATCAGGTCTTCTGATTACCATGTTTGCAAAAACTTGTGTTGGTACAGTGTCACTGCCAGTTACAACCAGCATATTGTTTAAATTCTTCAACTTAACAGCATCAATGATATCTGCACATATGATGTCAATGAGATGCTTTTTGTTGTCTTTGTTAGTGAGAAAGGTTGCTTTAATTGGTAGAGGTGTTTGCCTGGTCAGTTTGTGCACTCTTGCTGCCACTTTTCCGCGCTCTGTTCTTGTGGTTGACTTTATACTGTATTCATAGTATCGATCAAAAACCAAAAACACAGAACTTGACTTCAGTTTCTCAATCACATATTCTAAAACAATCAACACGAAATCAGCTACAGTTCCCTTGGATGGCCAATGAACAGTCCATAAGATGGCTGAACCATCTATCACTACAGCATCTGGTGCAGTGCAATTTCGTGCTGATACCACCACACCTAACTTATTCTTGAGCACAGATTTGTTCTTTGCAATCCGCATATCACAAGAATCTGTAAACATTGATGTGGGAATAGCAGCCAGCTCATAGGTAAGAACATCATTCATTGTCAGAGAATCTCTAGACAATTGCAAAGCTAGTACTCGAGTAAATCAATGAAGTGTCAACCACTTCTGCATTTCCCACTTTAACAGACTTTTTTGCTACCGCCATGGTAACAACCTTTTTACTCTGTTGTGCATAGAAACCATCAGGTAAACTTGATTTGAATTCCGCAACTTGTTTACAGCCAATTTCATAAGCTTTGTCAACATTAACTGCATCATTTGTCACTCTTCCAGTCACAATGTTGACTAAATCCTCTGGGTGTTCTTCAGGACTAAAGGGATGAATGCATGTATGAAGCATCTCTTGAATCTTGGTTCGATCATCTCCATCTGATTTCATTCTGGATTTACTTTCTTCTTTATGGCTGGTCTGTTGTACACTCTGTCTAGCCTCAAGTTCCATGAAGTCCATCTCACCTCTGATCAGTTGTCCACTTCATGGCAGTAGGTTGTGAGGCATATAACATACTAACTAGACATTTGTGCCAATGGTTGGGTCAAAGTCAACTGAAACAATAGTGTATTAAAACTGGTTGTAAATTTAAAAAATCTGAGGTTTCTAAAACACTAATAAGAATTTTATTTGTGTTAAAAGATTTGTCCGATTGTAAAAACGGTGGTCACACGCTGACTCTCCAAATTATGGATTTTTCATGTAAACTACAGATAGCCAATCACTTCAAAATTATTTGCACAGTTCTAAAACATGAGGCAATGTATTCACCATAAAAAAATATGCAGTTTAAAAAAAAAGAAAGTTGAATTCGTACAAGCGGTTTCCAAATTATGGCAAGTCGCGTAAATCCAAGATGGCCGCCACTTAATTGCGTAATATCTCAAAACGCTCAACAGATACAGCGTGTCATCAAATCTGGATTTGAAATCAGCTCTTAAAACAACTATATTCTATATAAGACTTGCCAGCGTGCATCAAAATAAAACAGAAAAAAATGTTCTCATAAAAGTTGACATTTTCATCATCTGTTCATCCGTTTCAAAGCTGGTAATTGTGACTACAAATAGAGGTAAATATCTTTATTGTTATCGTTTAATAAGAAAACTTCCAGTCTTCTCTTTCACACACATTTTTCTACATCAAGCCATTTACTCCAAACGTTGTGCAGCACCAACTTAGCTGTTCCGAATCATGGTGTTGGGAAGAACTTTAGAAAGCTAGAAAACGCGGAGCAGCAAGAATCAGGTGTATTAAAAATAATCATTTGCCGCTACTTCAATGCCAATGTGTAGGCCTATTGGTTGACAATTTGGTGCAGCATTAATCGTGTGGAAGTGGGGTAGTATCATTTCTATTATATTCCGAGCTTTGGTGAATCATGACGTGATCATACTTTGTTTTCGTCGTCGTCTTTGGTCACACACTATAAGATAGTCGTCGAATAATTCATCGGGGTCGTCACAGTGCAATAACGCACAAGGGTCCAAACTGTCACGTCGCAGCTCACAACGCTTCTTGTGGTCAGACATGCTCCATGTGTAGTCATCCAGTGCTTTAACAACATCTATATTGTGATATATATTAGGTTTAGAAAGATCTACACTGGAGTGGTTAATTACAGGGATGTTTTTCCACAGGTCTTGAGAAATGACCAAGCAGGCCCTGGCCATACGGTCATGGTCAGTGCGCAACCGCTGCCGCTTTTCAGATTTTACACTTTGAGATGTCAGCCCACCAGATTCAATTGCCAAGGGAGCGTCAGTCGTTGAATTAGCTTTACTATTCTTCCTGAGACCATTCACGCCAATGTATGATCGGTTCACACATTCCTCTCTAACCTTCGCCATTGTAAAACCCAAACTTTTGTCTGTAGCGTTTTCTGCACGGTTGTCACAGACTTCTCTTTTTTCCTGAACACTCATCATAGCATTGCCAGAGGCTTGTCTTTTCTCCATGGTGGGGTCTGAGACTTCTATTTTCTCTGTGATGCTGTCTGTAGCTATGTCAGTGACTTCTCTTTTCTCTCTTTTCTCCATTATGCTGTCTGTAGCTATGCCAGTGACTTCTCTTTTCTCAGTGATGTTGTCTGTAGTTATTGTAGAGGCTTCTCTATCTTCGATGAGGCTGTCTGCAGCAATGGCTAACATTGTTAAATTTTCATCCAACAAACCAACTTCACCAATGTTCCAACAGTCTCTTTTCTCCGTGTAGAGGGTTTCTGCAGCAATGGCTAACTTTCTTATTTGTTTATCCAACAAATCACCTTCAGCAACGTTCCAATCGTCTCTTGTCTCCATGATGCGATCTGCAGCTATGTCAGAGCCTTTTCTTTTCTCTGTGACGCTGTCTGCAACAATGGCTAACATTCTTAAATTTCTATCGAACAAAGCCGCATCCAAAGCTTCTAGACTTTCCTGCGCAGAACTGCCCGTTGCACATTTCGAGTCATCTCCAGGGATATTTGTTGGATCCAGTGCTGAGGCTTTTATTACTGGCTTGTCACAATCATCTATCTCAGTGGTCGCCGCTATTTCTGTTTTCTCCATGATGTTAGCAGCAGCTATGCCCGAGACTTCTCTGTTCTCCATTACACTGTCTATAGCTATACCTGACACTTCTCTGTTCTCCATTACACTGTCTATAGCTATACCTGACACTTCTCTGTTCTCCATTACGCTGTCTATAGCTATACCTGACACTTCTCTGTTCTCCATTACACTGTCTATAGCTATACCCGACACTTCTCTGTTCTCCATTACACTGTCTACACCTATGTCTGCTGAGACTTCTATTTCTTTCACACTGTTGTCTACTGCTATGTCTGAGACTTGCATACGCCTCTCCGTGCGACCAGCTGAGGCAATACCAATGGTTTCTAATACTGCACTTGTCTTAACAACATTATGATAAGTAACGTTTGAGGAATCTTCTAATTTCTCCTTGCTTCTATTCGTAACTGCCTTATACAGCTCTGTACCCAGAAACGTATGCTCGGCAATAGCAGGGTCATTCAGTGTTCTCTGGGCATTGGCGGCATATTCGCTACAAATGTAGTGGAATTCCTTGTGCTTATCCTTCCAGTCGTCCACTTGACATTGTTTACAACAGTACATAGGGCCATATTTCAGTCCCAAACTGAGACATTTTCCGCATCGCTTGAGTTTACGATCTACATGTAGGTGATGTTGAGGTGTCCAGCACCAATCACAATAATTTGTATGTACTGTATTGACGGCACCAACAGAATTTATGTTCTCATTTCTTGCTTGTAGCAAACACCCGTATCGTTTTTGGATGAAAACTTGAACGCGGTCTCGAAGCTCTTTATCTCTCATTTTTTCGAACACTGGCTTCATGAGGGTAGAATAACCATACGCGTTGGCTGTTATATGCACTATTGTTTCTTCAATTATCCCAATTATTGCATCGTCGATCAGATTTCTGTCAGCAGCTTGTTTCAATGGAACGCCATTCTTAACATACACATATAAATAGCTAGTTGCTATTTCCAGGGGTTTGATGAGGCCGTCTATGGGCTTTGTCAGATTGTAGCAGGAATGCATAAATCCAAGCAGCAATGAATCTAACCATAAGTTACGATTATATAATTCCTCATTGCGATGAGCTTCCTTCAGTTGATCATGATATACTGTTAACAACTGGTGCATGCAATCAATGCGTGTGATTCGTTTGTCATTTAACACAAAGCAAACGCATTTTTCTACAACTGAAATAAACAGATCCAGAGCCTCGGGATCCACAGGGTTCCCCTGCGCAAAACGCACAATGTTGGAATCTTCCGTGGTGTATCCCACCTCAAGCGCTAGGGAGCCCAGCAAACAAGCCAGCTGTCTACACCCTGCCCGGATATAGCACACGTCGATTGGGCTACAAGCTCGTGGTCCTGTTTTGCTCACATTCGCGCTTTGTTTGCGTGGCCATGGGTTTCTGTCACCGATGATCTTTGTGATGCCAAGATCTGGCGCCATTGAGCCAACTTGTCTCGACATGTTTTGCACAATTATCATCGAGCTTACGAAGCCGTAATATCGTGGCAACGATGTGACGTCGTCCGGGAAGCAGCATTTCCCCTCCCCTTGCAAGATGTCGTCTTTTACTCGGAGGGAAGTCTGTCGGGCTTCTTGACGTGCAGCCGACATTTTTACAGGCTATGTTGTAGTTTTTGCTATAAGGCTATGCTTCTCTCAAGTGTTGATGCTGGTTTGCTTTCGCTATTATTACTCCATGGCACGTCGTTTTCTCACAAGTTTCATAATTTGGATAATAATGTGGAAAGTTTCAACGTAGATCAATCTCCTTCAAAAGTAGTAGGAGGTTGTAAACCATCAAATCTGATGTTAACCTCGACAAACCACACACAGATACAGATACAGATACTGATTAGGAAAACATACTGATTTATACTCTGCAATCGTGTTCCAGTTGTAAGCAGAATAAATAAACACCAAGGTAAATTTCAACATTCAAATGTAGATTCGGATGTACAATTGTATTTGCAGATAAAAGAAAAGTTTCTAATAAAGTTGACGAAGTGACTTCAATGCCTAATGTCATATAAACGACATTTGGTAATATCACTGCTGTGGTCACTATTAACTAAAAAGCTGTTGAAATTGCATTACGGGTATCTTTAAAATGTTTCATTAACCACTAACTTACACTCTCCAATATGAACATCCTGAAAGACCGTATCAGAGTTTAAAGAGCCGAGAGAACACATCGGGGGACAGTAAGCTGAGCAAGCACAACTGGTACGCCCAGGCATAGTTCCTCCCAGAGATACCACCCTCGGGACTGCGGTGGCCATTGGTTCTTCCTTCCCTGTAAAAATGAAGACACCTCCGTAGTATAAGTGCCCATGGCCTCGTGACCTCCCGATTCGCACCTGCTAAAATGGACTTCACTAATGCACGCGCTCTCCAAGGACTGTCTATCAGTACTTAACATTAATCTGAATCTGAATAGGTACCGTGCAGGATCCAAAGATGGAAAAATACACAATGGGAGAGAGGGGCGTGCCCCGTACTAAATGTTCTAAACCGAAACCCAACTTATTCACCATGGTGGTCCCAATTTAACACAGTTTCCATAAAAAAAAGGTGCTTATATGTGCCCTTCCTACTCTGTGTCAATACAAAACTGTCTGAGTGGGTGTATACAAGTCTATTAATTGTTGATGTGTCTGCAACTTAGTCTTTTACATGTGTTGATATTTTGACACGTCGTAGGGCCTGCGCAAGTGTCAGACAGTGCGGTGGTGGAAGTGCAGGCAGTTTATTTTTCACCACTTTTTACGTGGTGCTGACCCCAATGACTCTGCGTCGAGCGTTGAGACTTTGGATCTCAACAAATCTGAGCATTTCTTTGACAATGCAGTCCTCTTCACGTGATGTGATAAAACTGGCAGCTAGATTCTGACCACTTTCTAACTTCTTGAACAACTTCCATCATATTTATGACCTTTGGGCACTTTCTACATGGGCTTAATCCAAACAAATCTTGCATGTATATACCGGTAGTTCTGCGAGCGTTGTTAGGAGTCGCAACACCGGTGTCTGTTGTGAAATAAAAACGTTACTTAAGATAACCTAATCAATCTCATTTTGCCTCCCGCGGACGTGCTAAGCGTGAGCTTGGCGTTAGGGTAATGGGCAGGGATAGCTGGCATTTCACCACTGGACGTGTGCTTAAAGATCATACCGGTGTGGTTGGAACAGTTCTTGTTGTGACAGACTCCTGTCCATAGGGCGGGAAATGGCAGTGTGGTACACCCAGACCATCCTGGAACCCAGCTCTACTTCGATAAAAATACACAGATATATGAATGGATTATAGTCTTGATTTCCAGGCAGGCTATGCAGAGAGCTCCTTTCATGTATCAGTGGTCCAAAACATTTTTAACCAGTTAAAAAGTGTGTTTTGTGTTGTTAACCAGCCGCAAAACATAACCAGTTAAACCAAAACACACCCGAAAATGGACCTGGTGACGCAAAACATAACCACTGCCGCAAAATATAACCACAGCAAATGTGCACTATTTTAAACATACAATAGAGAGTGTTTTTGTTTTACTAGCCTACGACGGTATCAGATATATTTACTCGAGTCATCCAATGGTTAGTGCTTCGTGTGATTTCGAGGTACATGTAGGTCGTGGCCATTCTGGCCTCAAATATTGAGTGGTCTGGCTGGTTCATTTGGTCATGGGGCACTTCTAGATGGTTCTGTCTAATGACTATTGATTAATGCTGTCTTCCTGAAGGAAGTGACACATATCTACTTGGTTCTAGCCCAATTTTTTTATTACTTCTCGGGAGACGTTATTTGATTCTTTTCAGCATGTGAGCTCCCGTTATGGATTATTAAGTTGGTGATCTTGGATAATTCTTTTTCCCTTTTGGGATGTATGAGGGTGGGGGGCGGGGCTAACTTGCTTAAAAGTGGTCATGCTGGCAATGTTCATAAAGATGTTCCCCTGTTATTGTGTGCTATTAACGAATGATCCCATGAGCTTGCCTTCTTAATCAGTCTAGCTGAAAGGTCACCGAACGTTATTCCAGACGTTCCCATAAGTTCTGGCCACAGAAATTGCACACAAGCCACCAGCTATCAATGCCTATATAAAATTTAGGGGTTAATGCGAGAGAACAGACTTGTGATTCTGAGACAGATGGGATCTGAGCTGGAACATTTGAGCATATCTCTGTGAAAATTATAGATAAGCAAAACTTCCACATAGTGTCAATATATGATACATATGATGCTAGTGTTGAGCGAAATATTTGACATGCGCCCACAAAATTGATGATTTTTTTTTTAATATCTAACGTGTTTCAACCAGTCTTTTTCTTGTATTAGCATGTTTGTCTCTTCTTTGTGTGCTTGAATGGGAACTTGCTCTGGTGAGTTGTGTGGTTCATATGCTTAATATAGGTATGGACGAGATGTTAGGCTTTAGTAAGAAACTTTGCTTATGAACCTATAAAATCAACAATTATTACACGGTTTAGCTGTAGCTTGATGTGTGGTTTGTTTTTGCCGAGTTGATTTTGATCACATCGAGCACTTTTACAGAACTCACCATCTTCTCCAGTGCTACTGGTCACTTTAAAGGTAGTCGTTGTTGACTTGTGCATCTATGGTAGGCTCGAAACTGTCCATGCTAGTATGATAGCAATTGGGTGCAGTAAGATTAGCAGATTTTCACTTACATGCATTATCAAATTCCTGTCAGTTCTCCGCCTCCTCCAAAAATGGATACATAACTTTCGGTGAGCATGTTTCTATTACAATATCCATGGATGCAGACAGTTAACACTACACTAATTTGACATCATCGATAGGCCCAAGAGGATGTCAAAACTTATGACTCGAAGCTTTTGACACTAGACCATTGGAGAATGCTGAGACAGACCAGATTGGGATTCAAAACATCAAAATGACCCACTGGGTACCGCTGTGAAAGTTACCAGCAGTAATACAAGCAAAATGGGGGCACAGTCTGTGGGTTGAACCAATTGTCGTAAGATTACTAAGATCTCGTGTACAAAAAAACTAACCAGATATGTATCTTCTTTAGAATCTACTATAAAAACAGACGGCACCCGAGATCTTGATACATACAAATACATATACAGAAACCACGTACTATCATAAGTGGAAATACAAATAATGGACGGAGGGAGGACAAACTCAAGGCCAGGATGGTGCCGCTTTGGATACCATGGCTGAATAGTCAGGTGTTACAGTTCTTATATACTACGCTCAATTAGGGCTACAGATATTCGTGTGTCTCATCATATTGCAGACCACATATGCTCACACCACATTTGACCACAATTCACCCTAAGATCAACCAAGATGTCTGCATATATAATGGCTTCACATTTTACAGCTTTGTTGCCAATATTTTACTCGTAACCAACCCACACAAATGCAGCTATAAACCTTACACATTTTAAACCATTTTTAAACATTATGCGCTCCATTTTCGAGTCCACCCTCTGCTGTACGTAGGCCATGTAAAAAAAAAATGAGTAGTCGTCAATTTTGTTATATTTTTATCACAAACATAAGGAACTTAAAACCTGCTGGCTAGAATCACAATAGCTTGTTATAAAACTAAAATCGCCAACTGATTATTTAACACATTTTATCTAAAACAAACTTCCATTATTTTAAAATAATTGTATGGCCTTCATCTGCCAAATGTAATATGTTTAAAACATTGTGTTGTGCAAATATACGCATTCTGTTCATGTTTCACTTCTATATAAAAAAACTGGGATCCATAAATTGAACTGCATAGTTTCAAGGTGTGAGTTACCATCAGTCGCATTTCGTCTACACGTGGATGGGACGGTGTGTGTGTGGGGGGGGGTCCTGTGATGAACACTGTCATAGTGGATCCTTGATGGCAACGATACATCGAACATCATTCTTTTGTATCAGGCTACGCTCGCTCGTCACACACATAATGTTAATAAAAATCTGTCAAAAGATTAATCATCCCCACGCTTAAAAATCATTGCATCCATGGATCATATGCTAACTAAACACCTTTGTATTCTAAAGCCATCGTAATTACGTAGTTCCGACTATTGATCACACTTTCAATTCGGACCTTCACAGTATCAATGTTAGGTAGTTTGAACTATGAATCGGCTGTGATTGGCTTTGCTCAGCTTTTAGGGTTTCACGTTTGGGTTGCGGGCAATAGCGCTGCTGTACATTGTGAGATGCTGAGCGTATGCATGCAATGCTCTGCTATTGTCGTCATTTAACAGCATCATCGGGTCCCACCTTTCACCAGCCATTCGTTGCCGGAACAGGAGCTCGGCATGAGCTGTCAACGCGGGTACCGCCAGTCCCAGCTGCCACGTGTGCCTTGAGATAAGCAGATTTGCCCTCGCCACACTGCGGCGTGCGCTTTGGTCAACAGTTTGAGCGCTCCTAGAGCCTGAGGAAATATCACCACCTGGAGGTCTCTGGCACGCTACACTTTGAGTACTTTTAGAGTCCGACCAACTATCACCATCTGCGGGTGTACGGCTCAGTCCACTTAGAGTGCTAGAATCTGAGCCAGTATCAACATCTACGGGTCTGTGCCACGCTCCTCTTTGAGTACTGCTAGAATCCTCACAAGTTTCACCATCTACGGGTCTGTGCCACAATCCACCTTGAAAACTTCTAGAATCCGCGCAAGTTCCACCATCTGCGGGTGTTCGGCGCACTCCACTTCCATGCATATTGCGGCGTCCGTCAATGGTCGATCCCTCGGCAGCTGCGCTGCTAGCTGATATCTGTGGAGCACCGCCCAGGTCTCCCCCCTCACTGGCAGAATTATCAACGGCGCATTCAGCTTTCTCACTCACACAGTCTCCATCAATGCCATGGCCTTCTTGTCCTTTCTCCTTGAAACTATCTGCACTCTTTTTATCACCATCATCAGCAACAACGTTCACCAATGTTTTTTTACATCTCTCATTGATATCATCGACAGAAAGGTTCGGGCCTACTTGCTCATTGCTATTTTCTACAGCTTCAACGCTCGTCTGAATATCACTATCATCGCCAATGGCCGCGGATTCCACTTGCTTCCTGGAATGGTTCCCCTTAGAAAGAGTAAATTGTGCATATTTGCTTTGCCTTCCAATTATATGCTCCACCCGTTCGTGGACGTATTTGTGGTTAGTGTGATGTATGCTGACGTTTTTTCTCCAAGCTTTTTTCTGGCAATCCTTTGAGCAGTACATGTGTCCAAAATTGAAATAGAATTTCTCACACCTAGCACATTTCTTGAGGCCATTCTCTGTCTGGTGCTCAAGTTTCAGACACTCATCACAAAAGTTTACTTTCAGGCTATCAGATTGAGTGGCTTTCACACGTCTTTTTGCACGAAGATAGGCCACTGCATCGCGGACAATGTCTCCAACAGATTCGTGCTGATCCCTGTCTATTATTGACTCAAACACGAGCTTCATCGGCGTGGTGTAGCCCATACCATTGGCCACCAAATGCACTACTATGTCTTCCACGAGGGCTGCAATAGCATTATTAACATCACTGTTGAGATCAACCTCTTGATGTAGACGGCCAGTATCCAAAATATACGAATACACGTATCCGAGTGCCAAGTTCATTTGGCCGACGAGGCAGTCGATAGGCTTGGTGAGGTGGTAGCAGGCGTGCACGAAGCCAAGCTGCAAGGCTCCCATCCAGCGCGCCTCGAAGCTGGCGTGCAGGTCCACGTCGCACAGCAGGTCGTGGTACACTTCCAGGTAGTTGTTCGTGTAGTCCAGCGGCTTCAGATCCATTACACAACTGAAACACACGTTGATGATGCATTCCACAGACGAGATGAGCATATCGAGAGCCTCTGGGTCCACCGGCTTCCCACGCACCAGCCGCTCGATGTTGGTGTCGTCCCCGCAGTGTCTCACCTCAACCGCTACACCTGATAGCATCAGTGATACACCGCGGCAAAGCTTTTGGATGCGGCATGCCCAGGTCGGCGGGTCTTGTCTCCCACTCTCTCTGTCCTCCTCTGATGTGGCCCACTGGTTTCCATCGGCGATAATATCTAGAATGCCTGTATCTGGTGCCCTCCCGCCCACGTCAAACGCCATCCGGGCCATATCTGACCAATAGGTCGTAAAGTCTTTGTATCCCGGCAACGATTCGATGCTATCTGGGAAGTAGATCCGTCCCACTTCTTGCGTGAACAGGTCATCCTCTATGGGGGCGCGAGTCTGTCGCGGGGCCTCCTGGCGTGCAGCTTCTGCCATTCTAAAAGTCTGTCCCCGTTTCTTAAAATCCTATGTTTACATGCTAATGTGGCTGTAAACCTATCCAACTGTGCCGATTTGCTGTAGGTAGCATGTGCCCGCCATTTTGGATTGGATTTGCGATCAACTACAGTGTGATATGCTGCATAACATTAACAGAACACTGCCCGCAATGTCTAACGTTGACTTTACAGTATCATTCACAAGTGGTGTTTATACTCTGGGTCAGTTTGCTGCGTTATGAAATGCAAGAACACATGTACGGCGGCCGTGTCAGGGTGTTGCACGGAATGTGAGGGAATGACTGTTTACAATCGATTGTCCAGGCGTTTGTTGGGGGAGTACGTGCAATCTTCTTTCGTTTGCTTTGTTTTTGTTTTGTATTTTTATTTTCTATTCTTATTTTCACTTTTACTTATTTGGAGGGGGTTCTCTATAGTGAAAAGCTGTTACTGTTGTGCCATTTTCAACTTCTTGCATGTACCCATCGATGCCCTACTGATATGGGCCTGAAAAGGTGGGCATAAATTTACTACAGTATATGTACACTATTCCTTCAAAAATAAAAATCCAAATGATATTGATTAATTTGTTTTTATTATGAATCCATATCATTTGGATTTCTATTTTTGAAGGAATAGTGTACATATAGTAAATTTATAAGAAATTGTAAAGCTCTCTAAAGAGATGAAAAGCCTTTTGTAAATAAATAAGTTTTAAATTTTACATATTATATGTTAGAAAACTAACGTGGTAGGAAAAGACTATACATGAAATGAATGATATATAAATGGTGGGTGATGCTTGATGTTGGAGTGTGCCCTATCGAGGATAGAGCTGCAATGGCCGTCTGGAATGCGTACTTGGAAAGTGCCAGAAGTAGATCAAGTGAGAGTCACTTGTTGTACGCAGTGCACAGCGTTTGAAGATTGTATTTCAAATGGTACAGCTGCAGGTAACTCAGAGGCTTTTCTTCATAGCATATCATATTCATGTCTCGTCGTTAATATCATGATATGTATCCAGTGAAAGAGGTGCAGTTAATAGTCTATAGAGGTGGTTGGCAACGGGGGACAGGGCTCTGGTATCCAGCATGCAATGCAAATGAGTGGTCATTAAATACAGAGGGGGTGGCGAAGAGAAATAGTTTTCCTGCCATTTTCTTCATGCCCCCCTATCGCCATGCTACTATTTATTTCATGCCCCCCCCCCCTCCGCCAGGCACATTGTCATCTACATCAGCAAGTCATTCGAAATGATGGAAGAACACCAGCAGATTTGTGATCTAAGGGAATTACTCTCATTTCAAACTTCTCGAGCCAGGTTGGCGAGAGCAATAACATGAGGACTAGCACCATGTTATTTAATGTGTTTTACCCAAGTTTGCTTGTGGATACAATCATATTCTCTCTCTCGCTCTCTCTTCTATGGCAAGCAAGCTTCTACCCACTACATTGACATAGCTGAAGACACATCTTCCATTTGACTATATCAAGTGGCCAGACGGGACTCGATCTCACGACCCCAAGGTTGTGAGACGAGAATGATACCATCATCCCAAGCAGCTGGCTGTTAAAAAGGCTACACAGTCAATTAACATCTCAACCCGGAGGTCGTGGGTTCGAATCCCACCTCTGGACAGAAATTTTGGGAGTTCTAATTTCTTCGCATTTTTCAGCTAGTGGAGTTTTCTAATGTGTTTTTCCAAAGTTTGCTTGTGGATACAAGTATATTCTTCTCTTCCTTTCTCTTTCATCACGTACATTAACTATTAACCAATGGCGTCCGTTCACTATTCTCGATTTAACTTTTTGTAGTTCATAATCTTGCAGGGGACGTCCTGAAGCAATCATCAATTTCACTAAATATTCTTACAAAAACATAGTCACAATTTCGTGAAATCCAAATATCTAATTGTTTGTTTCATACCTATTATAAAATGGCAATTGCAATGTGTACAAGTATAATTGCATCGTTGATCAGTAAATGATTACACGAATGTCAATGTTCATATTTGGAACTTTTAGAATATCTTTTGGAGAAGTACAGAAAATAGACAGCTGTGTAACAAAGTGGTTCTCAGTGCAATACTGGGCCGCAATTTCAATATTTATATATTGAAACAACGGAAAAGTACAACACATAAGATATTCTTGCTTAGTTCCAAGCTAAACACATTTACGTTGGTTTAAACCACTGGAAATAAACAATCTTATTTACATTTTGGGTGAATTATAAAATAAACATATTTATCTTAATATATGAGGCAAGACGACAATATGAAATATGTATTTTGGTAATCTATCGACATGATTCAATTACATAGCATTAATATGCGTGTGATGCAAAGTGAATCTAAAAACGACAATATTAGTGGCAACCCCACCTTTCTAAACTAAATGACACATGAGCAAGTACCCAGCCCACCTCGTGGCGGATGTTAGCAGACACAATGCCGACTGCGTACATCTGTAATTAATGCATGAGCTGCTGTATACAGTGGGATTTGTTACACATCACCTCCCAGCAGTGAGTTAAGTACCAGTCAGACAGTCACAGATTTCATTCACGAACTCTTAGTGTCGGGTGGGTGATGACAATATATGGATGAAAAAATAAAACAATATTCCCACGGTAAAAAAATACACACCGCTGGATGGCTAGCTGTGTCAAAACAAGGTGAACATTATAGACTGGGGTTTGCTCAGCACACCCTTAGAACCAAAGTCAACCATAAAACATCATACTTTCAACAAACATGCTTCAGTGAAATTACACCATTTGACGACTGACTTTTAATGATGGGTGCATGCCACGGCTGACAGCTGCAATATTGGGATCACCAGACTTCAGCTTGATGGTAATAGATACCTATATGACTGGCACAGATCACGGCCATAACGGACATGTACATATTTGCTTCCAAAGCAGATGGTCTACCTGGCACATAACAATTACATAGGAAATGACTCCATTTGGAGTTGTAAAACTATCATAATCATAAATTTGCTCTTATTGGTGAAACCAACCACCTTTACTATGCCTCATCACACATCACCCCCAAACTGGCACCACCTATTGCGCCGGGCCGACATCAAGGTAATCTAGGCCTCGATGGGGAGGGCCGAAAGATGGACCTGTCATTGCTGATTGGGCAACACTTATTGGGAATGTCTGACTCCAGCATAATATAACATGTCTCTATCATATTGTGTGTATATATATTCGTTAATGGGCGGTAATGACATCACATAAATGAGCCCACTGTTTTTCTGGCTTCCATTCATGCGTATTGACATTGTTAAAAGCTTTGACCCCCACTTTTCATTATCTACTGTGTGAGTCCAATATTCATGTGTATTTTGCTGACTGCTGCCACTATTTGATGGCTTGACATGTGTACAGAGATGCATTTATCTAGTCGGTGCCCAGCGTTTATGGTGTGCACGATATTGTGTTATGGGGACAGGGATATATATGGTAATTGCAATTGTAAAACGATAGTGGAAACCTGGGAGACATACCACACATGCAGTATATCTGCTAAACTGATACGAAGTTCTGTTTTAATGTTTACAATGACAGGCATTTTCGTGTGATATTTTTATTTTTCACTTTCTCAATCACTACTATTACCCCAGCGACACCTAAATATTGTGGATGAAATTCAGTTCAAATAATTTTGAAAATAAGTTTGGATTAGAAAGATATTTTCTAGAAAGTGGATTTAACAGCATACAATTTTCAGGAAACTACGTCGATTCAGAGAGGACCACATTATAGAATAACACCAAATTTAACAGGAGCAGCTATGGCACAAATTTGACATATTAAGAACTCTACAAGAGTATAGACAATACAAATTATGAGATATTTTGAATATTAAGGAAGGACACGTAGTTTTCATTACTATTTTGTAAAACTTTCAGGGTTAGGGGTTTTGAGTATGAGGAATCCAATGAAGATTAGTGACAGATTCAAATATGACCCTAAATGGGTCAAAATGGCCGCCGAAATCCAAGATGGCCGAAAACTGATGCGTTAGTGGAAAATAACCCTTCTGTGTTTAATAGAATAGCCTTATGCATCCCAAAACCATCCAAACGAGAGCTTAATAGCATTTCAAACATAATAAATATGTAATTGTTGGTCGAATTAGATATCTATGTTCATATATTACATAGACCAATGCAGTAAATTATTGAAATTCTGTTAAAAAAAGATTTAACAAATCACATGGCATTTGTGTTGTATCGAGCTCAGATTGACCACAAGACAGACAAGATGTCTAACTGGACAGAGTTCAATAAACGCCTTTACCAAGACACCACCAAAAGAACATCAATTGTAGGTCAGACTGCACTGCTGAATGCTAAAGCTGATGAGCACAACACCATTTACACCGTAGGAGAGAGGAGTAAGTTCATAACCCGTGAGCGGGGAGTGGATGGACTGATAACATGGATCACTTGTGACCAAGGTATTCATGGGCCAGCGATGGAGGTGAAGTTCGCCATGGGTAGAGAATGGGATGATGTTCAGTTTAGAGTTGGGGGTCTCCATTCATTAGATACCTGGATAGCCACAACCAGTGATCATATTGCTGGATCTGAGCTGCCTCTCATGTGGATCCAGTCCGGCATCATTACAGAGGGAGCTGCAGACAAAGTACTCAAAGGAAGAGACAATAAGGCCTCAATGAGAATTCACAAGTGGACATATCAAGTCAGTCTGCCAGTGCATCATTGTACCCCAGCTGCTTGAGTTCTTAGAAATAAATTACAGAGACCTGCACATAGATATTTTACCTCTGATGAACCAGAAAGAATGCATGCAAACTTTGATCGCAAGATGTGATACACAGGACTTCAGAGATACGTATGCAGCATTCGAAGAAATGAAGATGGAGGACAAGTACTTTCAATTTCCGAGGACATACATGAAGATGGTGGAGATCCTGCTAGCCTATACGAGAGCTGACAGGACGGACAATTGGGCTCTCCATGTCAACACCTTCACTCGGGTGCTAGGACCTTTTGAGAAGTTTGTTTTGTTTCATTACAGCTTTGTTCTTTCTACCATACCTAGCAGACTCTTTTGTTAAGAAAGGTATGGCTAATAAATCATTCCCCAACGAATCGTTTGGTTCAATGATTTTAATAGTTATTGATATATATTGTAATATTGGTGTGTTTCAGGTATAACCATCATAGGTACCTAAGGTCTGGTGTTCTGTACATGTCAGAGATGCACAGGTTACCTGAAGATGCACTAAACACAGTCATAAAGAATGGCTTTGGTGTGACATGGAATGATTATAGTCCATTTACCACTGTGAGCGATGATCATGCAACTGAGTGGGTCAATGGTGATTCAAAGGGTGCTGCTGGCCTAGCGTCTATCACTCAAGTTGATTCTGCTACTCTGTAGTAATTATCTGCTGTATCTTTTATTGATACATGTATATCATATCCATACTTACTTTGAAACAAGCAATATGCGTGTATACATGTCTACATAAAGTTGCTTATTTTTGTAGGAGGGTTCTTACTCATCATTCAAGCAACATTACTGCTGCCCAGACAATGGATTACTATGGACTATCCAAACAACACAAACCACAATCTCAAAGAGTGAGCGAGCTCTAGAAGATGAATATGAAAACAAACTCTATGCTGAGTTTAAACGTTACCACCTGTTTGAGTGGAGAAATCCTGATAAGCTCACAACATTAATCAACAACGATGTGGCCTCTATAGCCATAGAAGAGTGTCTGTTGGGTGTGTTTGATAATGGAGATGAGGCTGTGAGAAATTTTCTGCTAACTAGGATGGTTGGAACAGGAGAGCAAAATAAACCCTAAACTCAATTTAGTGCCACTCTGCGACAATCCAAAATCCCCACCTTCTTGAATCTGTTTGATGTGGAACGTCAAACTGAAAATGATATGTCAGAAAAACAGATGGTTCGTGCTGACAGAACCATTCTCAAGTGCCTGGTGACAGCCCAGCTAGCGGGTAGGGAAATAAACTTTCAAGAAGCAGCCAGTTATGAAGCCTTTCCAGTCCCCATATCAATCTTCAAGACTGATAGGACCATGCACGGAGGATCCAAGTCTGGTATCGTTGAACCAATGCTAAAATCTGCTGGAATATGTATCCAGGAGTCAATACCTATCAAACCAGAAGACCAGTCCCAGCATGCTGTTGACATGATGTTCCTAGTAAACAAAACTCAAATCACAGATCAGATGAAAACATTCCAGCATTTCAGTGACGCATTTTGTAACTTAGGGTATGGTTTACCAAGTGAGCGCATTGACATTCTAGCTGATCACTACGAGGCTCTAACTACAAAAGAGCAAACACGAGTTGCACGAGCCAAGAATAAGAAGGCTACAAAAACATCAAGGAAAAGTGTCAGCAAGAGAGCTATAGAGAACGTTGTGACACCCCACACAGACTTACCATCTACTCAGACAGATTTCAAGCTTTTCTTAGAACTCAATAAAACAAGGAGGGGCTGCAGCATCTCCTGGGGAAAGAGTTGATTAGGAATGCACCTCAGAATAAGACAATTGTAGTATCTGGAGTATTTGAAGATCCTGTCGACACAAGATCCAACAAACTCTCCCCAGCAGAACTGGCAAATCTCTCCTGTGACCATGAGGAGGCAGACATCCGAGTGGTGCTTCATGCTTTGAAATCTGACAAATCCAGAGTTCTGATGTATTGCTACGACACAGATATCCTTATATCAGCTCTCACAAATTATGAGAAATTGGAAAATAAGGACATTCACATGCACAGAAGTAAGAGAGAATTCATCAATATATCTGCTATGGCTCAAGGACTGATATCAAAGTGCGATATCAAAGTGGATTCTCTGCCTAGTATTGCTATTATGTTTGCTATAAGTGGGTCTGATCAAACTAGCTTTCAGTATGGCATAAGTAAACCAAAGGCGTGGAACATTTATCTTACTCATCATGTAAGGATGAAAAATCACTCACTACTATTATTTATTTTATGATACTGTTCATTATCATATACTATATATCTAATTTGAATTTCAGGCTCTTTTAGATGATATCAATCCAATGAGGCCTACTGGAGAAGATTTTAAAAAAGGTGAAATGTTCATGGCTAGACAGTATGGCAGCACTAAGAACACGCTCAATGAAGTTCGCGTAACAACATTGCTGCTCCATGACAAGCCGGAAGAGAGTGCCCCTACAAGCAATGCAGCTGGGTTTCACTTGAAAAGATCATTTTGCCAGGCAGCTAAGTGGATATATGCTGCAGAAACATCCCATGCAGACCTTCCTTCACCTGCAGAGAATGGGGGTTACAAGGAGGGAGGGCATTTTGTGCCGATTATGATGAGCACTGACCCGATGCCTAAAATGATATAAGAAATTGTTACCTGTAACTGTCAGGGATTTTGTAACTCAAAACATTGTAAATGTTTTAAAGGGATCCTACACTGCACTCATCTGTGACACAAGAAACTAGAATTCAACCATGAACGTTGTCTAAACATTAACAGTAGATGATAATGTAAATCAAGTATCTTGATTGAGACTTAACATTTAAAACATTCTGGTTTAAATAACCACCTAATCTATGAAATGTCAATTAAGTGCTAAGAATAGAGAAATAAGTAACATTAAGCAAAGGGCTTTTTATCAGTTTATTTAAAGATATTGTATTTGAATTGCTGGTGGCTTGTGATTTGTTAGATTCTTTTTCTGTCGAATTTCAATAATTTTGCGTCTTTGTTTATATAATACATGAACATAAATATGTAATTAGACCAACAATTACTTCAATTATGTTTGAAATGCTATTAAGCTCTCATTTGGATGGTTTGGTGATGCAAAAGGTTATTCTAGTAAACACAGAAGGGTTATTTTCCACTAACGCGTCAGTTTTCGGCCATCTTGGATTTCGGCAGCCATTTTGACCCATTTAGGGTCATTTTTGAATCTGTCACTAATCTTCATTGGATTCCTCATACTCAAAACCCCCAACCCTAAAAGTTTTACAAAATAGTAATGAAAACTACGTGTCCTTCACATATTCTCATTATTTGTATTTGGAAGACGCCGCCCCAGAGTCGGAGCTGTCGTCATCCCAGAAGCTGCTGCGAGCGTACACGGAGCAGACGAGCCTGCACGGCGTCCGAGCCGCCGCCTGCCGGGAGTACAGCACGTGCAGGAGGTGAGGCCGCCACACACACACACACACACACTCTCTCTCTCTCTCTCTCTCTCTCTCTCTCTCTCTCTCACACACACACACACACACACACTCACTCTCCACGCACTCTTCTCTTTGTGTGCTTCCGTGGCCCAGTTGATGGGGAGTTGAACTCGTGACCCGAAAATCGTGGGTTTGATTCCCGGTCGGGTCTGTTGGTGGGTGATGAGCAAACTTACCTCTAACAGGTTGCACACTGCTCCGTGGCACCTACACGTTAATTTGGTACAGGTGATTGGGTTGAAAGAGCGAGTGATTGAGTGAGTGATTGGCATTGTGCGCTGAATGTGCTCTGGATGCAAATGCGCGAGAGATGATCAATTGATGATTATTAAGTGGGCTTATGACCTGGTGTAAATTTTAAAGTCGTGAGAGCAAGACTTATATCACAACTATAAACCACAACATTTACATTTTATTTCCCTATGGTAATATCTTCTCGTTATTGCCATGTCCCTTATTTTGAATTTACAATCATCTCAATGTTAGTTGCGTCGCTTCAGTAGCTGAAGCAAAAGCTTTGTTTCATTCGTTTGTATGTCAGTATTCGTGTATGTATGCATGTGTATATGTCTCTGGACAAGCTAGGGCGCTCACCAATGAAAGGATTTCGTTCAAACTTTACACAACTGTAAGATATGAGGCGACACCGAAGTGATTGGTTTGGGGGCACATTGCCAGTTAAAATGTGGTTTCTACAAAGCTATTTATGGTCCTATTTCAACATTCTAATTAGTATTGAATGCACAATCATGGATCAATAATTCATTAGCAGCAAAACTGTCTACATGTATTTTGTGCGGTTTGCTATTTGCTGCTGAGCAAATCAATATTTAGTATGTGATATAGACGGTGGCACTTGTCCAACGCCGTGTTCTTTTAACATTTTTGATCTAGTTATTTTTTTCGTCAACCACACTTTGAACATATAGCAGTTGGTTATCTTGAATATTTGGCTATCTCGAATATTTCAGTGACGTATCTTAACGTTCGAGATAGCTAGTTTGTTTCTTCTTTTTGGTTTCTTTTCTGATATTTTTCTCATATATCTTTCACTAACAAACATATTTCCTCCACAACTATTTCTATAGTTGTAGAAATATAGCATTAAAGAACACAATAGAGAAATTTTGAAACTCAAGTCACATTATTTTCACAGACCAAATTTTTTTTTCATTTTTGAAATAAACCAAGGCAGCTTCTGACCTTCAGGTAGCAACGTTTCTTTGACTGGGAAATTATAAACCCTGAAAAGTAGTGTCAAAAGCGACTATACTTATTGGTTGTTAGTCACTCGGCGCTTTGTTTTCTCAGGGGAACTAGCCGGGGGAGCTAGCTTATCTCGTACACCTTAGTTTGTCACGTGACCGCCATGGCATATTTACACTACACCAGTAGGGCAGATATGCAGGAAACATGGTATATCTTATCATTTCTATGCCGATGATACACAACTGTACTTGCCCTTTGACCTTAATGAAGAAGAACTTGCTCTGAGCAAATTAGAGGCGTGCATACAAGAAGTACGAGAATGGATGCATTTAAATTATCTGAAATTGAATGATTCAAAGACAGAATTTATGGTAATTGGATCTCCACACACACTGAAGGAAACCAAAATTGCTTCTATCAAAATAGGTGATGAAATCATCAACTCATCACATTCAGCTCGAAACATTGGTGCAGTCTTTGATGAGAATCTGTCCATGAAAGATCACATAGCCTCAGTCACAAAATCATGCTATTATCATCTTAGAAACATTGGCAAAATTAGAAAAAACCTAACTCAAAATGCAGCACAAACACTCATTCATTCCTTTTTGACTTCAAAAATAGACTATCTAAACAGTTTATTAATTGGCTTACCTGAAGGACTAGTTCAAAAACTACAAAAAATTCAAAACGTTGCGGCAAGAATTCTTACTGGATGCCAGAAAAGACAGCACATTACACCGGTGCTAAAAGAGCTGCATTGGCTCCCTGTGAAAAGCAGGATTAAATACAAAATCCTACTATTGACTTTTTAAGGCTCTCCATGGACAAGCCCCAGGATACTTAAGGGACCTCATCACACCATATGTGCCCACACGTCGCCTCAGATCAGCAGATCAGCACCTTCTCTCTGTGCCACGTATCCAATCAAAGACTGGTGAAAGGGCATTTGCGTGGGCTGCTCCACATTTGTGGAATGCACTTCCGATTCACCTAAGAGAACTTTCTGAGTTGAACAGTTTTAAATCTCAACTAAAAACACATTTATTTCACAGTGCATTTGACTAGGTACCGGATATTACTTTTGGGTATGAACTGTAAATAATTGCAAATTAAATGTCATCCCTAATCTAAGCAGAGATATTCATTAATGAGTCAACTTATTTCTAGAAAATTTGGATATTTCAGGACCATGTAAATGTATTTGTATTTTATTGTGTATTTTAACTAGTTTATGTGAAGCGCTTTGAGCTATATTGCATATATTCTATTTATGTAGGTTAACTGCGCTATATAAATAAAGCTTATTATTATTATTTATTATTATTATTATTATTATTATTATTATTATTATTATTATTATTATTATTATTATTATTATTATTATTATTATTATTATTAGTGCAAATAACTATATATATATGGGCAAAGCTTAGGTGACATTGAAATACAAAAACATCACTTTTATGAAGTAAAAGTAACTTTAAAAAGCATCAATTGGTGGTATCAATAAAAGATACATTTTTAGATAGATTGCAGAAAGCCATAATAAACATAATGGGAGGTGGGTGTATACAATCAAATCAGACTATTTTACACAATAAGGAAAAGCAGCAAACGGTTTGTAGTAATGATACTGAGTAATATTGTGCTGCAGGGATTATAATTTCTTGTGGCTAGCCTAGTGACAGAGCCAATAATATTTTTTGACAGTAAAACGCCAGTATCTTTTTTGAAATAGTATATGCAACTGACAAACAGATTTTTTTATAATTAAGTTGATTTTATAGCAGCATTGGAAAGGAATACAATTTACATGTTGAAAAAGACATGGATACTGATTTGCAGTTATTTTTGCGCCACCCTGTAATGGTGGCAACTTCAATTGTCTGAAATTTTGTGATGTTCAATTTTTTTTTTGAGAAATATCATTTACTTATAATTTCTTGTGGCTAGCCTGGTGACAGAGCCACTCAAGCATAACACAGGGGATTAGCAAAATGTTATAATCCATCAACTCAACTAACTATTCTACAGTAAAACGCCAGTATCTTTTTTGAAATAGTATATGCAACTGACAAACAGATTTTTCATTATAATTAAGTTGATTTTATAGCAGCATTGGAAAGGAATACAATTAATACATGTAGGTTGAAAAGACATGGATACTGATTTGCAGTTATATTTTTGCGCCACCCTGTAATGGTGGCAACTTCAAACCTCTGAAATATTGAAAAATTGTGATGTTCAAATTTTTTTTGAGAAATATCATTTACACAGCTCTAATTCTTTGTCTTTATTATTAATTATATGTATGGTTTATAGATAAATAAAGAACATATAATCTTAAGATCGGGAATTCTTTATTATAGCTATACAACCCAATATTGTCTATAAAATTAAGAACTGACAAAGCAGCCTAACATAAACAAATTAATTCAAATTTTATTTTTTCAATATTGCTATTTAACCAAGGTTATTAGAGTAAAACTTATGATGGATTATCGTTTTAAAGTTAGTGTGAGCATTAGGATGTATATTGTCATCTATACATGATTATGGACACCAATGCGCTTGTATTCATTGTATTGAATATTCTAGCTAGGTGGATCGGTCTCTTGGTATTATGTTGAAAAAGAGCAAAAAATGTGATTCAATCTAAATTTGTAGTCTAGCCAATCAATTTGCAATCATATATGCGACCTTTACAGGTAGCACATATCATTGTTTCAAAGATACAAAATTAAGTACTAATAACTTTCTTGCTGGTTATATAGAACCACTATATTTGGTATCAGATAAATTATACAGATATCATGTCAATATATATCTTGTGAATTACCATAAAGAACACATTGTTTAAGAATTTAAAATGCTTTATTTTCAGTAATTAAAACCAAACATTGTCTATAAAAGAAAACTGAATAAAGCAAGCATCACAAATACCGGTATTGTGTGGGTTGACAGTCATGCAAGTTCAGTGAATAGATCTATTTACAGCTATGCAAACCTGCTTAGTCTGGATGTACATGGATCTACTAAGATCATAGGTAGATCCAGGGGCGCAGGGGGTGCCCTCCACCCTCACCCCCACCCCAATAAAATACTTCATTTTCAGTTTTTCATGAAATGCCATGAATGCGCCCCCCCCTTTCCTTATTATGTGCACCCTCCACCTTTTTTCAAAAATCCTGGATCTGCCTATGAAGATACTGTGCTGCAGTACAGTACAGGCATTTAATATATATGTAAAGCTTGGAGTTTGTACATTAGGGACCATTCAGTACTTATGACAGGGTGAGGTAGGAAGATTATCCAAAAACTCCTGTGAAAAAAATTAATAGCCCCCCTCAAATCTCTGTGAAATAATTGGTAATATAACCACCCTCAATTTCATGTGATAAAAATTTATGACCCTCACCCCCCAACACTTAACGCAATCATTGTCAGTTAAAAATCCTATTTGATAGCTATCCATATAAAAACAGCAATTTGTAGTACAGAATCTCTCAAAATAGGGGTAATTTTTTGTGAAAAAATTGTTAGCCCCCTCAAAAGTGTGTGAAAAAATTGATAGCCCCCCCCTCTAAACATTGTGACAAAAGTTCATGGCCCGCCCAAAAATCATCCTACCCCACCCTGTAATAAATACTCAATGGTCCCTAATGTACAGTCATGACTCCTCAAATGCAACAATTGAATGTGAAAACTTTATATCCATTTTTCCATACCCGTGCCTAGTATAATACACTGATGTTCTATATATGTAAGCTCTCCATATTTTAGGCATCTGAATAAACCACAATCACAGATGACACACGGATATTGTGATGTCCCTTATAGGACCTTTTAAGATGGGGTTTTGGCATGTCACTCGGTCGATACCATGCAACTTTTGTGTGACCATTTTTCATTCTTTTTTCGTTCTTTTTGTTATCCCTTTGGCCTAAATAATGGGCATATGCCATCCTCAGCTCGTTTTACTTGTTTTTCATGTGTTTTGATTCCACTTTCTATTATTTTTAAGTCTATATCGTTCCCCAAATACACTTTCTTGTAATATTACGCAAAATTCACTTAGGTCTTTCACTACCCTGTCTTTAAATGGGGAAAGTGTTCTACTGGTGTCTCGTAGTATCCTTACAACTTTTTGCACTAGACATATCTTTTGAGCTTTTTAGCAACACTCTAATGCAGGCAGTTCACAATGCACAATCCAGATGTAGGCCCTATCTCCAATCACAGTTTACTGACGACTTAAATTTGCTTTCTACTTGCTGCCACCAGTCCATGAGTCATGCAAAATCCCGGTATAATCTTTCAGACACACATTTACTATGATGTTTCGTTGTCGTTGTGTTATTTGAGTCAATCCCGGTGTACCTAATCCTATGAATGCGTATTGAGATTCTTCTAATCGTGCAACACTAATAGTCTCCATTTATGACAAAAAAAAAACATGACATTCGAGTTTACTGCAATAGGTTACTGTGATGACAAACGGGTACTCAATTTATTTAAGCCCCATTTTAATATTGCAGCAAGATTATACCGAGCGTCACAGTCGAGTAAGTCTACCGATACTGGCGGGATTACTGGTGCGTTTTAGCTGTCAATATTGAGATGCGGGGATTAACTTTTCGTCGGCGCACTGCAATAGTTTTTAAAGGATTATACGTGCCTGGCCTTCCAGGGTCAAAATCTGCGATAATTGTACTTAATAATTATGGGTTTTTGCCTATATCTCAAAAAGTACTGGTTCGATTTTTAATCTGAAACTACCGCCGAAGAGAGCTCTTTGTACCCGTTCTAATGCGCCATCACACGACCCAAAGCTCATAGAAATAAAGAAACATGGTGGACGTGACTGTATACACGTCTTTAGCCTGCACACGTGGACAACACGGCCTTGGTGCATTCTAATTGGTTGGATTTTAGGCGTAGTAAAAAATGTGAGGGGTATAGTAGGGAATTTGTGAATGAATGTGAAAAAATGGGTGGGGCATAGTAGAAATTTGTGAATGAAAGCTGAATTATCAACCATATTACTACCCTGAATGTGACAATATCAAATAGTTCCTAAGAAATCTGTATATTTTCATTATTTACAGGATATTTCTAATTTCCAAAGTGTAATGTATGTATTGTCCACACACTAAGGAATACGTACATACCAACCAACGGAATAATAATATCTTGGGCTTCATTCAAACGTTACCAGTATACATCCTAAGAAATTATATTATTATTATTATTATTATTATTATTATTATTATTATTATTATTATTATTACAAGTTAGTGCAAATAACTATATATATATGGGCAAAGCTTAGGTGACATTGAAATACAAAAACATCACTTTTTATGAAGTAAAAAGTAACTTTAAAAAGCATCAATTGGTGGTATCAATAAAAGATACATTTTTAGATAGATTGCAGAAAGCCATAATAAACATAATGGGAGGTGGGTGTATACAATCAAATCAGACTATTTTACACAATAAAGGAAAAGCAGCGTACGGTTTGTAGTAATGATACTGAGTAATATTGTGCTGCAGGGATTATAATTTCTTGTGGCTAGCCTGGTGACAGAGCCACTCAAGCATAACACAGGGGATTAGCAAAATGTTATAATCCATCAACTCAACTAACTATTCTACAGTAAAACGCCAGTATCTTTTTTGAAATAGTATATGCAACTGACAAACAGATTTTTCATTATAATTAAGTTGATTTTATAGCAGCAGGAAAGGAATACAATTAATACATGTAGGTTGAAAAGACATGGATACTGATTTGCAGTTATATTTTTGCGCCACCCTGTAATGGTGGCAACTTCAAACCTCTGAAATATTGAAAAATTGTGATGTTCAAATTTTTTTTTTGAGAAATATCATTTACACAGCTCTAATTCTTTGTCTTTATTATTAATTATATGTATGGTTTATAGATAAATAAAGAACATATAATCTTAAGATCGGGAATTCTTTATTATAGCTATACAACCCAATATTGTCTATAAAATTAAGAACTGACAAAGCAGCCTAACATAAACTAATTAATTCAAATTTTATTTTTTTTCAATATTGCTATTTAACCAAGGTTATTAGAGTAAAACTTATGATGGATTATTGTTTTAAAAATTCTACTTTACTTAATTCCAATGCCAAACCAAATAATAATAATCCGAGTTATTATTATTATTATTATTATTATTATTATTATTATTATTATTATTTATTATTATTATTATTATTATTATTATTATTATTATTATTATTTTAGTGCAAATAACTATATATATATGGGCAAAGCTTAGGTGACATTGAAATACAAAAACATCACTTTTTATGAAGTAAAAAGTAACTTTAAAAAGCATCAATTGGTGGTATCAATAAAAGATACATTTTTAGATAGATTGCAGAAAGCCATAATAAACATAATGGGAGGTGGGTGTATACAATCAAATCAGACTATTTTACACAATAAAGGAAAAGCAGCGTACGGTTTGTAGTAATGATACTGAGTAATATTGTGCTGCAGGGATTATAATTTCTTGTGGCTAGCCTGGTGACAGAGCCACTCAAGCATAACACAGGGGATTAGCAAAATGTTATAATCCATCAACTCAACTAACTATTCTACAGTAAAACGCCAGTATCTTTTTTGAAATAGTATATGCAACTGACAAACAGATTTTTCATTATAATTAAGTTGATTTTATAGCAGCATTGGAAAGGAATACAATTAATACATGTAGGTTGAAAAGACATGGATACTGATTTGCAGTTATATTTTTGCGCCACCCTGTAATGGTGGCAACTTCAAACCTCTGAAATATTGAAAAATTGTGATGTTCAATTTTTTTTTTTTTTGAAATATCATTTACACAGCTCTAATTCTTTGTCTTTATTATTAATTATATGTATGGTTTATAGATAAATAAAGAACATATAATCTTAAGATCGGGAATTCTTTATTATAGCTATACAACCCAATATTGTCTATAAAATTAAGAACTGACAAAGCAGCCTAACATAAACAAATTAATTCAAATTTTATTTTTTTCAATATTGCTATTTAACCAAGGTTATTAGAGTAAAACTTATGATGGATTATCGTTTTAAAAATTCTACTTTACTTAATTCCAATGCCAAACCAAATAATAATAATCCGAGCAACCAAGATGAGAGAAGTGTTCATTCTTATATGTAGAAGTATGTGCGACTGTTTCAGAGTGCTGTGGCGCCTGACTCTGGCCTCGAACGTCCTCGCGTTTGTCATGGTGTTCATCACGGGCACCACCAACCTGATCTTCCCCCAGTGGACCACCAGAATCAGCGTGCGGCCCGCGCCGGACAACCGCACCTTCCCCGCGCTCACGATCTGCAACAACAACAAGGTCAGTACACACATATATAGGTAAGGATCTGTCGATTTTATGAAAAATATAAAACCATTGTGATGTGATTTTCAGGCTAGCCGGCTTAAAATTGTTTAGACATTTCAGCCGCCATACCTCTGAAATGGCTACTGATTTTGTTGGCAACGCCTACAAGTGCACTTCAAATTTTCAAACCCAAATGCAAACCCACATAAAGATAAAATTGAGTTCCAAAAAGAGGTCTTGGGGGGTATTTAAATGAGACAGCGTGTCAGTGGTAGTTGCTGTGCTGCTGTAGGTGCGGCAGTCGGTGGCGGCGTCCTCGCCAGCGGCCGCCACCTGGTTTGCCGGCCAGGGCTTCCAGCCGGGCGGCATGGAGGGCACCAAGAGGGTCATACGAGGGCCGGAGGAGTTCGACGACGAGGTAGGACTACTGATACTGTCTGTTAGCTTACCGGTACCTTCAATCTAAACTGTTATCCCACTATATATCTTGGCCTACAAGTCATATAAAAACAATAGAGGTGGAGGTGGGGGTGGGGGTGGGTGGGGGCGGGTAGGGGGGCAGAGTTATGGTTGGGATGGTGTGGAAAGGGGGGGGGTAAATCTTCAAACAGATTCAGATAGGGGCCTGGAAATCATATCAATTTATAATAGTTTAATTTTTCATACCTCCTGGGTTACCAGTTAGTCTATGTGGGTAGATCAGTAGAACCTCTATATTAGGACCTTCATTTGGGACATGTGTGGGGTGATCTCTAAACATAGGTTAGTTTTTGGTAGCCTTATAACAGATTGCGACCGTGACAAGTTGTCTTGTTATATAAGTGGTCTCAATAGAGAGGTGGTCTTAATTGGAGGTTCTCTTATACGTCCCCACAGGTGGTGTGGTGGACAGAGTGCTAATCTCTGTACGTAATCTCTCCCCAGGTTGTGTCCTGTGTACGCAAGCCACCAGGTAGTATGGTGGGTACGTAATTGACCCCCCACCCCTCGCCAGGTGTTAGTCTCTGTACGTAATCCCTCCCCAGGTGTTGTCATGGGCGCGGGAGACCGCCGCGGCTGACTTCTTCCCGCGGGCCGCACACCAGGCCGCCGACATGTTCGTCACGTGCTCCTTCGGCGGGCTGAACCGGCCGTGCGCAGACCTGCTGGAGCCCGTCACCACAGGCGAGGGGCTCTGCTACACTCTCAACGGTAGGAACTCTTCACCCATTGTCCACATTGTCATGGTAATAGGCCTAGTTTTCTAAATTGTATGATAACCAAACATATGCAGCAAAATGCATGTTCTCGACAC
>CM032666.1:17317872-17365047 GCA_019095985.1 Streblospio benedicti | reverse complement strand
TATATCCGAAAAAAAAATGTTTCAAAAGTCCTATTCTAAGCCTAAAATTCCTATGCTCTGAGAGATATCTGTTAGCAAGGAGTGGTGAACGCTACTAGTGTAATAAAAAACAAAATATAATATGATATTTTAGTATAGAGATGATATAAAAAAAGGATTGTCATTGCTGTTTGAATTTGGTTTTATAAAAAGTTGAGAAGGGCACTGAAGATGCCGAAACATGTACAAATAAAATTTAGAATAGGACTTTATTATTTTTCGGATATAAGGCAGCAGAAAAAGAAAAAACAACAACAACAACTGTAAAAAATGCATGAACTCTTTAGATTTAATATTTCAAAAAAAGTTTTTTATCATACAGTCAGGGTTTTAACCCATTCATATCGGCATACGCAAAACGAAAACACGTAATATAAACATTAGCGAACAGTGGCATTTGACAGCTTACGTCCAAGACAATAACTTATCTGGGGCCTCCATATATGCTTATTTTTTTACATAAATTGTACACGTGTATTCTGAATCGCATAGAGTTTCTTATTTTTACGACCCAGTAATAGGAATATGGATATATTTGTTTAGAATATCTTCCAAACATGTGTCTGTTGCCGGCCTCGATTAAAATGACAGGTTCGAGATACACTTTAGAAAGATCTTAATTATAAAACAATGCATGGTATTTGAGAAATATCCTTTCGTCCATGACTTCATAATCGGTTTATAATTGATCCGACACGTGAATTTGTGATGGGTATGTTACTGTGACGATGATAATCCATTCGTTTCAAAAAATATCTTACCTTCAACCAACTTAATTATGGCGCCTTTTTTCATTAGAAAAATTAGCTTTCTTCATAGCAACATTGTCATCTGTACACATAATTAATTATGGACACCTATGCGCTTGTATTCATTGTATTGAATATTCTAGCTAAGTGGATCGGTCTCTTGGTATTATTTTGAAAAAGAGCAAAAAAATGTGATTCAATCTAAATTTGTAGTCTAGCCAATCAATTTGCAATCATATATGCGACCTTTACAGGTAGCACATATCATTGTTTCAAAGATACCAAATTAAGCACTAATAACTTTCTTGCTGGTTATATAGAACCACTATATTTGGTCTCCGATAAATTATACAGATATCATGTCAATATATATTTTGTGAATTACCATAAAGAACACATTGTTTAAGAATTTAAAATGCTTTATTTTCAGTAATTAAAACCAAACATTGTCTATAAAAGAAAACTGAATAAAGCAAGCATCACAAATACCGGTATTGTGTGGGTTGACAGTCATGCAAGTTCAGTGAATAGATCTATTTACAGCTATGCAAACCTGCTTAGTCTGGATGTACATGGATCTACTAAGATCATAGGTAGATGCAGGGGGGCTCAGGGGGGGGCCTCCACCCCCACCCCCATCCCAATAAAATACTTCATTTTCAGTTTTTCATGAAATGCCTTTATGCGCCCCCCACCTTTTTCAAATACCTGGCTCTACCTATGAAGATACTGTGCAGCAGTACAGTACAGGCATTTAATATATATGTAAAGCTTGGAGTTTGTACATTAGGGACCATTCAGTACTTATGACAGGTTGAGGTAGGAAGATTTTCCAAAAAATCCTGTGAAAAAATTAATAACCCCCTCAAATCTCTGAAATAATTGGTAATATAACCACCCTCAATTTCATGTGATAAAAATTCATGACCCTCGCCCCCCAACACTTAACGCAATCATTGTCAGTTAAAAATCCTATTTGATAGCTATCCATATTAAAACAGCAATTTGTAGTACAGCATCTCTCAAAATAGGGGTAATTTTTTGTGAAAAAATTGTTAGCCCCCTCAAAAGTGTGTGGAAAAAATTGATAGTACCCCCCCCCTCTAAGCATTGTGACAAAAGTTCATGGCCTGCCCTAAAATCCTCCTACCCCACCCTGTCATAAGGGGACCGTAACTATATAAATCGTTTTTGACGAAATTTTGAGGAAAAAAAAATCCATGCGGTCGGAAAAAAATAAAAAAATGGTACTATCAATCAGACCGGTAGGCACCAGAAGAAAAAAAAACGTAGCCAATTTTCTGTCATACGGTCGGGTTTGATAAAAAAAAATACACATCATACCATGAATTCTTTAGATTTAATATTTCAAAAAAAGTTTTTTATCATACAGTCAGGGTTTTAACCCATTCATATCGGCATACGCAAAACGTAAACACGTAATATAAACATTAGCGAACAGTGGCATTTGACAGCTTTACGTCCAAGACAATAACTTATCTGGGGCCTCCATATATGCTTATTTTTTTACATAAATTGTACACGTGTATTCTGAATCGCATAGAGTTTCTTATTTTTACGACCCAGTAATAGGAATATGGATATATTTGTTTAGAATATCTTCCAAACATGTGTCTGTTGCCCGGGGGGGCACTGAGTCTAGAAAAGTACGGTTGTGCTAGGGGAGCGCTCAGAAATCTGACCCAACCTGAGTGCTAAATCCCAAAATTCTAACCCAATCTGAGTGCTCGATGGATGATTTTGTACCCCAAACCGAATGTTTACATGCCTAGATAATAGAAGCAAGAGACACACATGTGGTTGCATTATGTTTCACATTGGCTTATCAAAATATCCATAGATAAATTGTACATATTTGTGAACTGTGACATTTGATGCAGTGTAATATTAAAATCAATCAGTCATTTTGAAAATTTGATACCAACCTGAGTGCATATTGATAAAAATCCAACCCAACCTGAGTGCAACATGACAACTAGACCCAAACTGAGTGCAAATTTGTGGTGAAAAAGGTGGGTCTTTTTCCCCTAGCACACCCGTCCGCGAAATGAAGAGACCCCCTGATGCCCCCCGGCCCCCCAGTCTGTTGTCGGCCTCATTAAAAATGACAGGTTCAATACACTTTAGAAAGACGAATTATAAAACAATGCATGGTATTTGAGAAATATCCTTTCGTCCATGACTTCATAATCGGTTTATAATTGATTCGACACGTGAATTTGTGATGGGTATGTTACTGTGACGATGATAATCCATTCGTTTCAACAAATATCTTACCTTCAACCAACTTAACCATGGCGTCTTTTTTCATTAGAAAAATTAGCCTTTATCACACGCCGTCATATCTCTACACCGATCACAGCACGATGCAATTAAGAGTAGCGGCTTCATTAGCCGTTATCAATGCAGAGAAAAAATGCGGGTTTGTGGTAACAACGCACGGTGTGCTTTCGAGGCTGAGTATTAATACCCTTATTTGAGTAATGAATATTAAGTGGCTTTTTCTAATGACGTCAATTTTGTCGAAATTAGAGTATTTTTTGAGCTTGAATTTCGCAGTGTAAATCACGTGTTTCTTGTGCAGATATATATTCTTACAAATGATGCGTTAATATTATGAAAACCGTGCTTCACTTCCACAAAATTTACATCGAAATGTTAAGGTACAATAGACGGTCATGTGATTGCATACGGCGATCGTACAAAAACATAAAAAATGGCAGGTCTGTGACAGGATTCGGCCGATATTTGAATAAAAATGGCAATTTTTAGCTCCATCGTCGGAATTTTAATAAAATAACACATAAGTGAGTTTTTTTTATGTATCGGGTTCCATCTAGACCTATCGTCGCTACCATCAAATGATTTATATAGTTACGGTCCCCCTAAATACTCAATGGTCCCTTATGTACAGTCATGACTCCTCAAATGCAACACTTGAATGTGAAAACTTTATATCCATTTTTCCATACCCGTGTCTAGTATAATACACTGATGTTCTATATATGTAAGCTCTCCATATTTTAGGCATCTGAATAAACCACAGAGTATCCTGCTTTATCATAACGGCTGCTGTTATGTTTTTCATACTCTCTTCTTAATCTTTCAGACACACATTTACTATGATGTTTTGTTGTCGTTGTGTTATTTGAGTCAATCCCGGTGTACCTAATCCTATGAATTGAGATTCTTGTAATCGTGCAACACTAATAATCTCTATTTATGACAAAAAAAAACATGACATTCGAGTTTACTGCAATAGGTTACTGTGATGACAAACGGGTACTCAATTTATTTAAGCCCCATTTTAATATTGCAGCAAGATTATACCGAGCGTCATACTCGAGTAAGTCTACCGATACTGGCGGGATTACTGGTGCGTTTTAGCTGTCAATATTGAGATGCGGGGATTAACTTTTCGTCGGCGCACTGCAATAATTTTTAAAGGATTATACGTGCCTGGCCTTCCAAGGTCAAAATCTGCGATAATTGTACTTAATAATTATGGGTTTTTGCCTATATCTAAAAAAGTACTGGTTCAATTTTTAATCTGAAACTACCGCCGAAGAGAGCTCTTTGTACCCGTTCTAATGCGCCATTGCACGACGCCAACCTCATAGAAATAAAGAAACATGGTGGACTGTATACACGTCTTTAGCCTACACACGTGGACAACACGGCCTTGGTGCATTCTAATTGGTTGGATTTTAGGCGTAGTAAAAAATGTGAGGGGCATAGTAGGGAATTTGTGAATGAATGTGAAAAAATGGGTGTGGCATAGTAGAAATTTGTGAATGAAAGCTGAATTATCAACCATATTACTACCCTGAATGTGACGATATCAAATAGTTCCTAAGAAATCTGTATATTTTCATTATTTACAGGATATTTCTAATTTCCAAAGTGTAATGTATGTATTGTCCACACACTAAGGGATACGTACATACCAACCAACGGAATAATAATATCTTGGGCTTCATTCAAACATTATCAGTATCCATCCTAAGAAATAATAATAATTAGCATGCACACTGTTAGTAATAGAATCATGATTTGCTTGTATAGTTGTTATGTAATTTGGTTTTACACTATCTAAAACAACATAAAACATCTGATCTACCATTTGTTATTCACTTATGAGTAAAATCCAAGGTGACCAGTTTGAAAAATGATCGTCTAAAGGAATGCATCATTGTGATTGAGACAGTCTTCAAATCTATTGAAGACACCTGCTATACTGATCTTTCCTTAGAGAGACTGTGTAAGGCTAGCTTCACTCATTGGTTTTGCATACTAGCCCAGGACAAAGATATGCTATATTTCGAGTTAGTCCTGATATTCATATATACTTATTAACTGACCATCTGATGAAGCAAAGTTTCAGATTACCTATATGCGGTGCTGTATTGTAGTTAGGCCAGAAAACTCAAGCACAGAACATGAAGTATTAAAATCTCCCTGTCCTGCGATAACGTGGCCATTTTGATAACACTAGTAGCTCCTGCATCACATTTTAGGAAACCCCAGAAAATTCCCCCAGGCTTCTCACTTCCCCAGAGGCCTCCCACATCTCTGATTCCCATGTTTTGTTTCCAAACGCCTACCAATCCGAAAGCTCAACCAAAGTGTGGGAGTAGCAGTATCCTTCTAACGTGGGTATTCTATTAGCAATCTCATCAGTGATTGGTGGGAATTCACCACAGAGTTGCTCATTTGTAGTATGGGAGCTCCAGTTTATGTTCAGGATCGTTTGCAGCATATGTGTAGAAATGTCTGTAGCATTGCAAGAACTTTCCTCTATTTTTGTCCAGTGGTAGCTTTCTCAGCAATTTCTAGACTTTGTTAATGCTTTTGTATGCTTTCTAAGCAAGTATCTTTTTGACACAGATGTACTTTTGAGATTCAAGGATCCATGTACCAATGGGTTTAAGTCATCCTTGTGCTCCAGTACAGTACTATTACCGGTTTGAAGTCCATTGCTGTCATTTGTGTTTTATAATAGCTATTTTTTCTTTTCAAGCTTTTCAAGTGTCTTTCGAAATGAACTTAATTCTTACCTGTAGCTGGAAGAGGCTGATCATAATAAGCCTATACTAGTGTAAGTATGTAATTGTCATCCATATTGTAAATATGAGGTGATAATATATCATGTATCCATCTTCAGCTTTTGGAAGGTCTTTGTAGAAAATAATATACAACAGCTTCTTGAGGCATCTCATTATGCTGTTTGGCATATGTTAGTGGCACACAGAGATGCCACATAACACAACAATGTCTTCCCAGAGATCAAGGTTGGGGTCCAGAGTTACATGTCTGCACTTCCACTTCTTATGCCTGTTGTTAGATATTGGTAAACTCCTTCACATTGTCTCAATTTTAAAGATTATTCTGTAATCCATTAGACATATATATAATAATTTGGTGGCCAAATTTATTTTGATAGTCAGTTTTGTACTTTTATAGTAATATTTGAATTTTATGTCTCAGTAAACCTGCACGTTTGATACCAAAATCATTCACTCTTAAATAGTTATTTAAACTCGATCATCGTACCCTCGTAGTGGCGGCCATTTTGAATTTGCTTACATCAAATTAGTGAGTTATATTTTCATGAGTAAGTTTGATTGTGACTCAACTACCCTACATCGAGATACCAAATCATGATTCTATCATTAATAGTTAGCACATTAAAGATAATCTCAACTTTGTACCACACCTAAGGCGGCCATCTTGGATTTTGTCTATGTCTAGTTGGTCAATTTTCTTACCATTAGGATCTTTGGATTGTATGACCATACAAACCTACATCTAGATACCAAAATCAAGTTTCTATCATTGATAGTTAAAAAGTTACACAGAATCTCAGATTTCGAACACTCGTGTGGTGGCCATCTTGGATTGTGCATATATGGAGATGATCAATCTTATTCCAATGAATATATTTGGATTCCTTGACCTCTAAAACCTACCCCAAGACACCAAAATCATGACTATCACAAATATCAAGAAAGATATGTACAATATGAGATTTCGGCCCTCCCACCGGCGGCCATCTTGGATTTCTCAAAACGCTGGGGAATATCAAAATGTTATCAGGGCTAAAATTCATTATTAGGCACCCTTCTAACCAAATCGGGTAAAAAAAATTCTTATACTCACAAAAAAGGGTTAGGTGGTCTGGCTACCTAACTAATAATTACATGTAGTGGAAACGCGAAGCTGTTGTTGATCATGAAGAAGCATCAACATTCCTGCCACAAAAACAATTGTTTCAATTGATATGTGGTGGTGTTGCTGTTGCCATTAATTTGTATTTTACTTCACCCTCAAAAGTTGCCGTCACATCATGTGTAGTCAGATAGACTTACATGTACCATACTTAAACATAATGGAATTATGTACATTATACATAAAACATCAACGAATAATTTCAAATTAACATTTGGTGTAGTTTTGTGTAGTAATCCATGAAATCTCTATATACTTACACAGATTGATGTTGGGTGTTGATCGATAGAAATATCTAGAAACGCATAGGAAATAGTCATCTTTTTTTTATACTATCAATCAAATG
The DNA here is from genome assembly GCA_019095985.1 of Streblospio benedicti. Classification (NCBI taxonomy): domain Eukaryota; kingdom Metazoa; phylum Annelida; class Polychaeta; order Spionida; family Spionidae; genus Streblospio; species Streblospio benedicti. The sequence goes on along the minus strand of CM032666.1, from coordinate 17,357,664 downwards.
TTGTGGTTTTTCCATTTTGTGTAATCTATGGGTAATATGACACCCAGTAAGTGCAAACTAATGGTGTCAAATGAAACTTCTTTTTAATCTGCTAAAATATTAAAATAGAATCAAAATAGATCAATCACCATGATTCCATATATGGTTTTCCGTACAGTGATCTAGTTCAATGTCACAAGTCAAATATTCTGATCCTGAGCAAGGATGGAATCATAAACTTATATAAATAGTTTAGTGATCTAATTTTAATCACAACGATACCACTTTTATACCCCAAACAAATGACTTGTATGACAAAGCTTTTGACAATCAAACACAGGAAATGACCCAGTCGGTTTAGGCCGATATGAGGGTCACAGCTCAAGGCAGTTTTGAGGGAAGGAGTGTTAATAGCTATTTATGTGCTGTTTCAGTAAAAGTGTGTGTTCACAATAACCGTACGCTGCACCCTGGTGACTCCATGGCCTACGACTGTGATCCCGGATTCCAGCCCATGTCAGAGCAATGCTGCCGGCTCGATGGATCAGTGTCCAGCAGTAATTGTAAAAGTGGGTGGTTGATTTCATATTTACTGTATCTACTCTATATCCATGCATCATGTTACATATCTAACAATAGGCCTTGATGCTGAGTATTGTATTATTAAAGATATCAATATTTGCATTGAAGTGTCTAGTCCTAAAAATAATAGTGGTCGCAAGTGTTTAGTTAGGGAACAAACTTACTAAGGATCCAGTCAGTTTTCTTACCGTGGGTACCTACGAGACTGGGCAACCCTCAATCCCCACTCAGCTCACCCATTATGAGCTTTGAAATGATTATTTATAGAACATGAACAGCTGTCAAACTAGTACACATCAAAGGCGGGTTTTTTGTTCGAAATAATTTCCCGGTTCTGGAGTAGAGGAACATCACATGTTATTTGTTTACTGGCATCAAGGGGGTTAATGAGAAAAACAATGGAACAGTTATTAAAATTATTGGATTGAATTTTCAGATTCATGTGTAGACAGGTAAAGAATGTCTTTACATATCTATAAAATATAGATATTGCTGTATTTCAGGTCTTACTACAGGAGAAATCAAAGTCATAGACAAAGGTAGGTTCTGTTAATTTTATATATTGTACACACATTTTAATACTGGTTAAGAAAGTGCTAAATTCATAAATATGCTCACTGGTATTCAATGCTGTTTGATGATGCTTTTTATATTGGACCCAATTGTGTTACTTGTTGACACTTACAATATCATTAGTAGATTGTTGCATTCCTTTTTCCATCAGGTTATTTCAGTATTTACACTGGCTAGTACCCCATTAATCGCGTCTGTCTGTCCTTCCATCTGGCTTGTTACCAGTCTACAGGTCACAACGTTTGAGCTAGGGTGCTCAAATTTGGTTTGTGACTTGAAGATGGTGACCAATCACAGCCTATTTCACTTGGAGCCAAATGATCAATATTTGGACCTAAATCAGACCTTTATTTCATCCATTTTTAACCCCCTATTGGTTGCATCATTTAGAACTAGAGTGCTCAAATATTGCCAGTTGAAAATGGTCACCATACAGAGCCCATTTCATATGGACTTAATTGTCTACATTTGGGTCTATTCCGGATCATCATTTGGTCCATTCTAGACTATAACCCTTTTACTGGTGGTATCATTGGAGCTAGTGTGCTCAAATTTGATATATGCCGGTATGTCAGTTGTAAATGGTGCCATCCCGAGCCTATTGCACACTGGTTTTGTCACCACGGGTTGTCGCTTTTTTATTTTAAGTTGTGTATATAATCATCACATTACAGACTATTACTACAATAGCATGCTGGGCTGGTAAACAGATTGCGCTCAAGTAACAAATGTTTACAACATTTCATGTTTTAATCACAATAATAAACAATGTTATCTATTTTTTATTCAGGCACTGGACCTGATATCAAGGAAGATGATGAAGTAGGAAAGCAGAAAAATGATGAAGTTATTATAGAAGAAATTGAAAAAGAGGGGCCAAAATATATTGTGTTGTTCATTTTCCTTGGCATTTTATTTAACCTGCTACTTGTCATGGTTGCGTATTATTACAAAGACCGTCAAAAGCGTGAGTATGTCTATCCATAGCTCTAGCTTATTTAGAATTTTCTCATAAACACATGGCTGTATTTGATTATGTAAACTTAAATGTTAAATGATAATTTGATTTTTAATGGATTTTTTAACTTTAACAATTTCTAGTTTTTAATGCAAACTGGGTGAGTGTTTTTGTATTTTGCAGAGTATGACTGGACGGATCTCTACATGCATCCCTCAGAATGCCTACATTTCTTCATCATCATGGTTGTTTTGATAATTCCTTTTGTGCTTTTACAGTTGCACTTGTTATACTGTGCATGATGAAACGATATGGTAATAATTTGATTTTTTTACATCAGTGTTAAGTTTTTGTAGTGGAAAAGATCTTTGGTTCTTATAGCATGATTCATGCCCAATGAGTAATGCTATTTTTAGTGTTATTAGAAAAGCTATTGTTGCATAGTAACAATGTTTAAACTAGAGATGTCAATTTTTACCAACGTTGATATTCGAAGCTTCGGCCGTTTTGAGGGCCGAAGCTTCGAAGCTTTGGACATAAAGGGGGCGGGGCATTATGTTAAACTTCATTAACACAAGTCACCATTTTACAGAGTGCGATATCATAAGAAGAACAGTGAAACAGTGATAGACATCATACTATTGACGTGTTCTACAAGTTTATAACATTAGACAAACTACACATGTACATGTAAATAAACCATAATTATTACTTGAATGAGTTGTGAGTATAGTGCAGGTATACAGTACTTACTTGGTCATAAATAAAACTAAAACACGCAACAAAAAGGACGATACTGTGTTAGAATAATCTCCATTCTACTCGCCTTATTTGACCATTACAATGATAATCAAGAAGTATGCTGTTACACAACTTACCACCTTTTAATGGTTTAGAGTGACCTTGAATGACCAGCAGGCGCACGATGCTTTCATTTACACTGCCAGAGAACAATGGGAAACTTTTACTGACGGCCTAAATCACAAGGCACAACAAAGCAGCCGACGCTATGGTATAACTATCTCCCTTAGTACTCGTGGTATTTGACAGTTTAACTGGTAATCTTGTAGTATACGCTTACGTAACTTGCTACCTTGAGAGTTTAAACGCTATGAATGATATCAAATGACTAGCCGATGGCCCTTTCATTGGCAACACCAGGGAACAAACGGACAATGGTACACTAACCGCTGATGCAAAGTCCCTATTCATATAAATTTGACATCTCTAGTTTAAACAGATCATACATGTCTATCATTAAACGCTGTACAATCTGCATTCATCATAGAATAAAAATATGCAAAGGCACAGTACTGATTTTGTCAGAAGGATACAAAAGAAAAATTTTGAGAAGTACGCTACGATTCCTTAAGTTTTTCTCCTATTTCTTCTCATTGTTGCGATTGTTACAAACAGAAAATACATGTCATATCATTAAGACATTTTGGCGGAATTTTCTTCATATTTAAAAATCTGCAAAGGTACAGTACTGATTTTTAACCGATCGGATGTCATGGCGGGAATAAACAAAATTTATTTATGAGCAATTAAGTATCAAAGATGGACGCCATTGTGCGGAAGTGTAAGAAATTATTCTGATTATTACGTTTTTTCTGTTTATTTTGATTATCGTAAGTACCATAATTTCAGTGATCGAGCAGTTCCAAGAAAACCGTGATAGGCATAACTTTGTTTCGAACTGTTACAAATAGTTACATTTTCTTACACCGATTCATTTCTAATTTCAGTTTAATGATTCTATATCCTTTTGCCATTATTAGTACTGTACACACTCAGTCTCAAAATAGCAACATTTCAGATGATATTATGTATATCTCCAGTGTCGGGCAAGAGGCTGGTTGGCAAATACATGTACACCCAATATTTCTGTGCTTTATCTTTGTTCATTTGAGTCCTGACACTTTCATTTTGTGAGTGATGCCTTGTCAGGTGACTCAAAGGCTTTATGAAAGATTCATCTGATGCATTCTGTGAGAAACTTGATTAACCCTGCAAAACTTGCTGTGAAGAGACCAAATGTTTGCATCTGGGGCACACTTGTATTCTTATATACAATCTATAAGATGATGATATAAATATGATGTTTATGGGATATTATCTTAACATGTTTCAGTACTTATATTTAAGTCTTTGTTATGTTAACTTTCATTAAGATGTGCAATAGAGAAAGTATTTAGACAAGTAATTTTATTGAATGCATTCTGCTCAAAAAATGTTTGACAATTTTATAGAAACTGTTGATAACATGTCTAACTATTACATTTTGAATTCCAGAAAGAAAGATTGGAGCCGTGAGTGATTACACAATATTAGAGATGGAAGGGGCAGTGGAGGAGGAGGATGAAGTTGAAAAATGGAAAAGGGAACAGGAAGAAGAAGAAAGAAGGCTTAAAAGAAAAGGAAGAAAGAGAGAGACAAGAAGAAGAGAGATTGAAAAGAGAAAAAGAAGAAGAGGAAGCACGGGAAAAGAAATTAAAAGAAGAGGAAGAGAAGAGGAGGAAGATGGAAAAACTAAGAGATGAAGAAAGATTAAGAAAATTAAAAGAAGAGGAAGCAGAGAGGTTGAGAAAACAGAAAGAAGAAGAGGAAAAAGAGCGGCTAAGAAAGAAAAAAGAAGAAGAGGAAAGGTTAAGGAAACAAAAAGAGGAAGAAGAAAGACTTAAGAAACAACAGGAAGAAGAACGGAAACGAGAAGAAGAAAGGTTGCAAAAACAAAGAGAAGAAGAAGAGCGATTAAGAAAGCAGCAGGAAGAAGAAGAAAGGTTGAGAAAACAAAAGGAGGAAGAAGAGAGAATACGAAAACAAAAAGAAGAAGATGAAAGATTAAAGAAATTAGCAGAAGAAGAGCGACTTAAAGAAGAGGAGCGTTTGAGAAAACAAAGAGAAGAAGAAGAGAGACTTAGAAAGCAGAAAGAAGAGGAAGAGCGTTTAAGGAAACAAAGAGAAGAAGAAGAGCGATTGAGGAAAGAAAAAGAGGAAGAAGAGAGACTTAGAAAACAAAAGGAAGAAGAACATCGACGAGAAATGGAAAGATTGCAAAAACAAAGAGAAGAAGAAGAGCGATTAAGAAAGCAAAAGGAAGAAGAAGAGCGTTTAAGGAAGCAAAGAGAAGAAGAGGAAAGGTTGAGAAAAATAAAAGAAGAAGAAGAGAGATTAAGGAAAAAGCAGGAAGAAGAAGAACGGCTGAGAAAAAAGAAAGAGGAAGAAGAGCGTTTGAGGCAACAAAGGGAAGAAGAAGAGAGATTGAGAAAAATAGCAGAACAAGGCATGTTATTATGTAATATATTTATATTACAATATTAATTGTTCATGATTTATAATTTCTATGACCATTTTAACTTAGCAATGGAAAGTTGAAATTTACATTTATCATGTTTTACAGAGGCGCTTTATGAAAAGTTCAGAAAAATGCTAGCAGCTGCTGTAGCAACGAGAAATATTGTCACAATCAAGAAAGCAATTGATGACTATGATAAAAACAAAATACCTGAGTTTGAGAACAATTTGACTTATGCAAGGAGATTATCTAAGGTTCTGCCAATAGAGCAAGGTATGAAACGTGTTATTTATTTTCAAATTCATTTATACTCTAAGGTAATGAAACTGGATAATATGACTTGTAAAATTGTTACCCATGGTAAATTATGGCTCCAAACATATTATGGTATTACCAACCATAGCATTTAACCACAAATATTTTAGCAAAGTTGTTAAAAGTTAGACATGCGAGATGATGGTAAACAGTGGATGGGTGAATTAATCTTAACCATTATTTTGTAGCATTGAAGGAGGGCATGCAAAAGAAGGATCTTCCTAACGTTGACATCAACCTCAAGAAAGCTGATGCTGCAAATTTTGCCAAGGATCTCGGTGAAATTTATACAAAGGCTGTTAATTGGAGGGAGCAATTTTGCAAAGAGAAGAGAGAAATGTTAGCTGCTGCTGTTGCTTCAAAGAATGTAGTAAAACTCAAGTCAGCTCTTGAAGATTATGCAAAAAATAAAGTTCCAGAATACGAAAATAATATAACTGAAGCAAAGAGGACATTAAAACTTTTGCCATATCAACTAGGTATTAACATGTTTTTTGTTATGAATTTGACAGTCATGTGAATGTCCACATATGCAAACACACACACACACACACACACACACACACACACACACACACACACACACACACACACACACACACACACACACACACACACACACACACACACACACACACACACACACACACACACACACACACACACACACACACACACACACACACACACACACACACACACACACACACACACACACACACACACACACACACACACACACACACACACACACACACACACACACACACACACACACACACACACATATCCAAATATATGAGCATTATGAGCATTAATGTATCATATTAAGGACCATATCCATTAATAGAACAAGATTTGTGAAATCTGGTATGTAGCATGTGGTCGCATTTCCTTTTTGTAACTGATATTTTGAAAATTTTAATTTTAATTTGAAAAGGATACTGGTAGTATCGAAACATGTTAAAAGAGTAAAGTAAATAAAATTTGGACCAACATAAATTTAATTTTGATTTAATTTAGACTGCGTTAAAGCAGCAAAAATAAAAGTACAAAAGAAAAATTAATAACACAGCTGTAAATGAACCATTGTCTTCTAGCTAATAAGTTATCATACTGATAGATAAATATTAACATCCTATTTGAGACTAGATTTTATCGTGAAAAGTAATTGTGTAAGTATTTGGATCTATTACATTGCGAATGAATGGATTCTCTGACCAGTCAGAATTGATAATGTAATAAAAAATACAACAGGCACAACATATTTTGTACTTGAAGTTCACAGTATGTACTGTTTATAATGCCAAAACATTGATCATCTCACATCTAGTTTTTACTGATATATTTAATTATGCAAAGGAGCTATCTAATATTCATGACACATTAACATAGAGTTAGTATTACCATCATCCATCAATCTATCAAATGAGTAACAGTTTCAGAACTAATCAGTGCTATAAAAATCAATTTGTTGACTTGTAAAATTGTCTAGATTTGGTAAGCAGGGTACGGTTTCATTATTTTGTTTTCATTTTTCTAGTCCTTTTCTGCCATTTTGTATCAAACTTAAACAAAAATATTTTTCTTATTTGATTTTTTAAAACAGTTTTGGAGATCTTTAGTCTCCTTTTCAATCATCGAAAAAAGACTAAAGATCTCAAAAGCTGTTTTAAATAATAAAATAGTAAAAATATTTTTGTTTAAGTTTGATACAAAATGGCAGAAGAGGACTAGAAAAATAATAATAAAATAATATTTGTTGACTGTTATTCTTCATCCATTGATAATGTATGGCACCTTTTATTTCAGATTTGGAGGAAGGCATTGAGAAGCACAGTCTTCCTAAACTTGAAGAGGCCATACAAAATGCTGAAAACAAAGAGTATCAAAGAGATCTGGGCGAAACCTATATAAAAGCAGTTACTTTACGAGACAAATTAAAAAGGGAGCAAGGTACATGATATCCTAGCTTGTACGAAAGATTAGGGTTAACACGTGTTGGGACTTGTTTGCTAATATGATTATTAAATTGTATTGTGTAATTGATTAAATCGTTAACTGACCAAGACCATGCGATTCTGCATAAAATCAAGAAGCCTTGATGGGTCAGTGTACAGTGTAAATGGGGAAAAGTTAAAGGGCTGCAGGATGTGCAACTTTGAAAAACTGTAATTCCAGTCCTCCACAATGCGTTATTTTAATACTTTGATGGTGCCTAATAACAGACAAGAGTAATTTTTAATGGGACACATTTTCTGGTAGAATCTTTTAAGCAAACCAGGGAAACAGAGACTATAGCCATTTGGTTTTGCAAAACGTCAATCCCTCTACACCTCTAAACTGACCCATTGAAAGTGTATATTTGTTGAACTAAGTCTAATGCAGTTTTTGGTTGAGCTTTGTGTTGATTCTGTGGCTGTGGCTAACTTGGGTGCATGGTTTTAAAAATTTCATATGCTGGTGCAGGATTGAGTACGCAAGTTGGATGTGAGTGCAACTACAAACTCACCACCCCAACAAGGCTTTGTAAGGCTTTTACTTGTACTTCCTAGTAAAAAAAATCTACTCACTGCTTTTGTGCTTTTTTCAGATGCAAAATATGCTAAGTTCAAGGAAATGTTGGCAACAGCTATGGCCAAGAGAAACCTTGAAGGTCTAAAGACGGCAATAAAAGATTATGAGAAAAATAAAATTCCAGAAATTGACTTAAATTTGACACAAGCAAAAAGACTAGTTAAAGTTTTATCAATGGAAGAAGGTATTCATGCTATTTATTTCTAGGTTATTATCATTAACATACATGTATTTTGTATTGAGTTGCAAATTTAGATGAACTGATGACTAGAAGTGATGTTTCCTTTTAGAATTGAAAGAACCAATGAAACAGCATGATTTAGCAAAACTTGAGAAAGCTATCAAAAAGGCTGAAAGTGGAAAGTTTGAAGAGGAATTGGGTGAAACATATCAGAAGGCTCTTGCTCTAAGGGAACAATTAAAGATTGGTACATTGATTTTTAGCTGAATATGTTTTCTCAATTGTACATGTTTGATTGAAATAGATAACCTGTCTCATGTGATTTGAAATGGCTTTTTCAGAGGCTATGCATGCAAAATTCAGAGCTAAACTTAAAACGGCAGTTGAGAGTAAAAATAGGACAAAAATCATGAATGCAATAGCTGAATATGAGCAAAACCAAGTTCCTGAGCACAACAACAACTTGACTGAAGCTAGAAAAGCACTTGAAATATTGGATATAGAAAATGGTACTTTTCTATTTATTGCATTTATATTAGTACATCTTAAAGCGTCATAAATATACGCTGTTCCAGTGAGTCAAATGTACTTTGGCATATATCTGGTTGGTTCATAATACATTTGTTATTATTCCAGACTTGAAGACGGCCACCGAGCAGAAAAACAGAGTGAAACTTGACGCAGCCATAAAAGCTGCTCAAGATGCAGGTGCTGTGGAGGAACTGGGCGCAACGTACAAGAAGGCAGTGGAAATGAGGAATAAGTTGAAAGAACAAGGCAAGTAGAGATTTCTATTATGATATTATGTTAAATGTTACTTCCGGTATTGTGCTTAGGCCAAAAAAAGATGAAGGTCCTGTTTCCTGCTTCGTGGAATTGGAAACGAACTTCAGGGGTAGATCTAGGAAAAAACTTTTTTTTATTATGTGGACTTTTCACAGAAAAAAAAATCAGTATAGAAATTTAAGTTTATGAATTTCATTTTGCTGTATCTACTTTTTTCACATAATTTTAACTTCGTTTTAAGCGTTAATATATGAGAATTCTTTCACCAAGTCTATAGGGCTATTTCACATAACCTCTGCCGTTGGAATGTCATTTTTGTAGCTGTGTCAGGATGGTCGAGTGGTCTATTGCGCCTACGCCTACCTTAAGTGTTCGGTGAATAGGTGCCACAGCAGTTTAGTGGTCGAGGGTTCGAGTCCAGGCAGAGGCTATGTGATATAGCTGTATAGGCTTGATGAAAGAATCATCTAATATCAATACTTAAGCCAGTAAATTAATTCCAATATATCTTTAATTTTTAATGTCTCCTGGTGCTTCGCATCTTTGTCATGCTTTGCTTCTATTATTTGATTGATGTTGTTCAAATTCCTTTGTTTGTTACATACAAACGTTCTTCTATATGACACATAGCATTGTACAAACAATTACCATCACCGGGCGTTTGAATGGGTCTATATAAGGCCCTTTCCGATGTACAGTACTGATTACGAATTATAGACATGGAATTTTCCGTAAATACTCCTTCCCAAAATTCTATTTGCCTGTATTCTGTGTTTTGATTTTTCTACGGTAAATTCTTCAAGCACACCTTGGATCCGGTGACAAATTTGGAAAATACGTATTACGTAGTCTACATTTAGAATTCGCCTTCTTCGGTTCCACTTTTTCAAAATTTGTAAAATTCTTCTCGTTTCATTAGTTTCAAAGAATTTACCAATAAATAATTGACTCTTTGATTTGAATAATTTGCAAAATTTGAAATCAAACGTAAAGCAAATTTGTTTTATTCTTACTTTTATTTTACTATATCACCCCATGGGAGTATAAACGCATGTAAATGGGAAGTTTGTTACCCTTCGTGTTGCATTATGTTATATATGTTATAGTGCAGCAAATAAACTTGAAACAGTAATTTTAAATGACACATAACTAAAATAAGATTGCAGAACAGTTGGGTGATGCCAGCTCAAGGGTTAAGAAGAATTTTACGAAGAACATGAACGAATTCGCGAATTTACAGCAGGGTTCCCAAGGAGTCTGGAAAAGTCATGGAAATTGAAATTTTTTCCAGTTCCTGGAAAAGTCATGGAATTTTGTAAAGAGTCATGGAAAATTGAGATTTTGTCAAAAAGTCATGGAAAAGTCATGGAATTTTTTACAACTGATAGTTTATTAGCTATTTGGGCAGATTTTTTAATATTTTAGAAAATGGCTAACATTTTGATAACTACTCACTGTGACAGGATAATACCCCAACAAAATATTTTGTTACTATGTGAACAAACTTTGTGTTATCAGGAGTGGATTATTTTCAACTATTTTTAGACACGTATGACTGCTATTTGAATGATAGCAAGCGGTGAGGCCAGTGGGGCACGTGCCCCGTCACTTTTTTGCCAGATTTTGGTCAGAAATAGAGAAAATATTAAAAAGTGCGCCCTCACTTTTTTTGGAAAAAAAAATCTTTATTTCATTTGAAAATGCACCAGAATTGCTCTCAGAGTATCTAATTTTCAAAATTTTGGGAGAAACCCCCCCAGACCCCCCTTGAATGTGCTGGGATCAACACAAACGCTCACGCCATCTTTTTTTACTGTAGAAATTAAAAATTTTCCGGGGGAGTATGCCCCCCGAACCTCCCTAAGTGTAGCATCACAGCGTTTCAGCTTGCATCAATACATTTCTGTGCCCCCCCCTCACTTTTCTAACCCATCCCACAGGCTGTGACGTATGTAAAAAAAAGGTCCTGGAAAAATAAAAATTTGTGTGGAAAATTCATGGAAAATTGTCATGGAATTTTGCCAAACAAAATCTGTGGGAACCCTGTACAGAATTGACTTCATGTGTCATTCTCAAAATTCCCACAATTCTTTCTTTTTCTCAGAATTTGCATACTATAAGGTCATGACAGCATGCAGATTGCAATTATCATCAGAATATACGGACAATCGGACATTTCACGAATTATGAGAATTTTCAGACGTTCAGACTTCTTTTCATTCGTGTAATTCTTGAATTTCCTGTAATATCACCAAGGTGAGTAAAATGAGAATTTACCATTCGCCTTTTATAAATTCGTTCACCTCGATGCAGTCATTCATTTCGAATTCTAAATATTCGGGTAAATTCCATGTCTATAATTCGTAATCAGTACTGTACTCATCAATGCTTCTGCCAGCAAATCAATTGTGTAATCTAAAATTATAATTAAAAAAATCCAATGGATCTATCAGTCTATGCCAAATGTGAAACATTTGTGTGCAAACGTTTTGTCAAAGGATGGAAAATACTGCCAGCCAATGTATGTAAGTGCCTACAGGCAAGCCTATCAAGAGTGGGTCATGATTTTCTGCAGATAGTATAATATCTAGTTGCAAAAAAGATCAATTAGTATTCAGAAAAATGCCCTTCCTTGCCTTAATCATATCTATTTTTCGTAGACTTGTTATATGTCAATGAACTTCAAAATAAAATTGTTCCAATATTCTTTATTCATACAGTGGTAGGAGCTTGCTTGCAAGAACAGTGAGAGTAACATTGAATTCATAAGCAAACTTGGGGGAAAATATATACATGTATACATTTTTTATAGAATCACCGACCTTAACACGGGTGAAACTTAGACCTCCCAAAAATTTCTGTTCTAAGGTGGGATTCAAACCCTCGACCTCTGGGTTGAGATGGTAACTGACCAAGTATGTAGGCTGTATCAATCTGGTCTCACAACCTTGGTGTCTTGAGTTCAATCCCTTGAGTTCAGTCCCGTCAGAGCCACTTTGTCAAATGAAAGCTGTGTCTTCAGCTATACCAATACAGTGGTAGGAGCTTGCTTGCAAGAACAGTGAGAGTAAAATTGAATTCTTCATTCATACATAGGAAGAAGGCATTACTTATTTATATGTAGATTTCAAGTTTACGAAGGCATTACATGTAATTAAGGAAACTCCAGTTGTCTGGTTACAATAGCCCTGTAACAAGTGTGTTAACTGTTATCAGTGACAAAAATTGGCACTGGCCCGTCGGCCCGAGGCCAGTACAACCTTGGAAGGGCCAGTGACTTTCCCCAAACACTGGCCCGGCTGACGAACATAAAATTTAGTCTTATTTTGATCATATTTGTGGTATTTTATTGGAAAATTCATCTGCGCTGTGTATTTTTATATGTAAAAAAATAATGCACTACTTAGCGCTTAATTTTATATTCAGTAGTTTTTGGTCCGGCAAAAATTTTCAATAGTTTACTGGAGTCACATTTTATCAAAGCGTGTATTTTTTTCTTCAGATTACACTTGTAAATGAATTCAAATAAGTTTGTGGTTGCCTTTTTTTTTTGCTGCATGGATTAAAAAAAATCTGTGGAAGGGGGTGGGGGGGTGGGGCATGCTTAGTGATAGTTAGCGCTTGCAGGACCAGTAAGATATTAAAAGGGCCAGTGAAAATTTCTATACACAGGCCAGTCTGGCCAGTTTGGGCTACTCCCAAATTTTTGTCACTGTGTTATCAATTCCGTACCTAGTAGAAGTCATATTTTGTACCTCTGAAAATACCCCAAAATGTTTCCATCAGGTATCATGTTCATAATGCACATATGCAAATTCAATTTATGTTTTGAACTCAATGAATTCATTGAAAGAAGTGCTGTGCTCGTTTTAGCCATTTGAGTGCTACCTGTTTTTAACTACCTCCGTCGTGTACAATGTCACCTTACTGACATAAGGTACTGCTGGTGGATAGATTAGATCGTGATTTGCATGCTACGTGATGGCCAATCGTTTAACAATATGGTTGCCCGCATCAAAGCAACATAAAGATTCTAAAAAGCAATTTTTTTCCTTATTTTGCGGTCATCAGGACAACCACCTGTAAATAATTGTTGGACACAAGTCAAAGTTATCAGTCAGGACCGGCTGATTTGGCATCGACTGGTCTATGCCAGTCATCCACACATTGGCATCCACATGAACATGTTTTATTGTTTAACTTCTACAGTTTTGAAAAAAAGCAATATCAACATAAAATCTTTTATTTTTAGAGGAGAAGTACAGGAAATTTATAGAAGCTTTGGAGGCTGCAGTTGCAAGTGAAAATGTGGGACAAATTGAGAAAGCTCTTAAAGATTATGAGAAAAATAAGATTCCAGAATTCAATAATAATGTGACAGATGCAAAGAAATTGCTTGGCATTTTGAAGATGAAGGAAGGTAATTGAACATTCTACCATTTGTAATGATAACGTTATGAAAATAAGACATCAAGGTTCAATCTACGTTCACACGCAAGCAATGTGAATTGCCCTGTATACTGGGAATGAGGCGCCATTGCTCTGGCCATGTGTCTGTTCACATACGAGGCAATTTTGACACAATTTCTCTGGAGATATTCTTGTGATAGACACTACATGGGAGGACATCACTGGAATATAAAAATCACCACGTCCCTTTGTTGCTCAGGAATTTTTCCGCTTGATTGCAAAAAATCACCTGGGCAGCGTGGCAACATTGCTTGCATGTGAAAGTTTCAATTCAAATATGATATTATCGGAAAAACCACCAGTGGGTTCATCATTACATCGCTAGTGATATTACTTACATCTAAACATACACTTAATGCTATATTTGAGTAATATTGAATCTATACAACTGAATTTGAATTTATTTACACGAGGCATCTTCCATGTTTCTTCAGTATGTTACTTGATTCGTATGATAATGTAATGACGTAACCCTAAGACAAATAGGGTTACTGAAGTTCTCCCCTCTCAGGACTGGTCCAACACCCAACTCAGGTCAACTCTGACCCTCGTCCTTTAGAAAGGCTGGTACAAGCTTTCCTGAATCCCCTATCTTATACCCTGCTCAAATCACATAGTTTCTCTTTTCAGTATATCTAACATATGTTGCGAAATCTTTGTGTAAGTACGTTCAAATTTAGTTATATTGATTCAATATTACCCTTATATTTCTATTGACATACAGTACTGACACCGTCAGAAGGATACAGAAAAAATATTTTGAGAATTACGCTACGACTCCTAACCTTTTTTTTCCCGAATTGTTTTCATTGTTGTGACTATTACGAACGTAAAACGGTTCTGTAGCTTCTGCAAATTACGGCTTTCTTCATTACTCGCCTGAAGTTACGTTTATTCCGATTGTTTCCCCTATAGCATTTTACGGAGGTTCCCGTAATTTCTAAAAAATTTCTAAAAGTTCCAAATCATGCCAAAATTTTGACAGATTTTCATTTCATTGGGTGTCTGTACCGCATCTGCACTTCCGGCACTATCGTTATGGCAGGAATAAACGAGAACGCCCAAACTAATCCGAATATTTATGAGTGAAAGATCAATGCCATCTTGTGGAAGTGTAAGAAATTATTCTGATTATTACGTTTTTTTTCTGTTTATTTCGATAATCGTAAGTATCGTAGTTATTGTGATTGAGCAGTTCCAAGAAAACCGTGATAGCCATATTAATCTTTGTTTCAAAATGTTACGAAGTATTACGTTTTCTTACGGCGATTCCTCTAATTTCATTTTGATTCTGTATCCTTTTGACGATATCAGTTCTGCATTTGCGTCGCTTATGCCGCTGAACCAAACCCTTTTGTTTGGTTCGTTTGACTGACTGACTGACTGACTGACTGACTGACTGACTGACTGACTGACTGACTGACTGACTGACTAACAAATTAACTATGTTTGTATGTCTCCGGACAAGCTAGAGCATTTACCGATGAACCCCTTTCGTTAAACTTGACACAACTATGAGGTATTTATGAGCCAACACCGAAGTGATTCGATTTTTGGAACTTTGTCAGATAAAGTATGCTTTTCACAGGATCATTTATGGTCCATTTTTGACATACTTAAGAGTTTTGAATGCACAATGACAAGTCAGTATAATATATTTAAATGGTGTTTTCCATTTTGAGGTAAAATAGCACAAATTTTGTACTTTTTTAAAGTCATAATATGTTGTTAGAGCTACAAGATGCTAGGAGTTCAAGAGATGTGAAAAAGCTAGACAAAGCTATTCAAAAGGCAAAAAGGATGGAAGAAGATCTTGGTGAAACGTATGTTAAGGCATGCGCATTAAGGGATCAGGTAAATTAAGTATACTTAAAATTATAATGTATTTTCAACTTTAACTTAAGATTTTGTATAGAAGTTAAGACTGTGAAACTGGAAAGAAATGAATGAAAGTGTGATGGTGATGTATACTGATTTTAACTTATGTAATATGTGTAATTTATATCTACTAGTATCTGGATGCAAAGAAATTACAAATGAATTCCAGTGAACACCCATTTCAATGTTTACTTTTGTTCAACTTGCTACCCATTCTCCTATTGCAGCCATTTGAGTTATGCTAGGAGTCCACTAGAGCTACGACGCTGGGGGACAAAGCGTGCGAGTTATTTCACGGTTAAGGGTGGAATTTTGCGCAATGTTGCTCAATTAATGTGTGGTTTGCTTCCACCCCCAAGTGACGTAAATTGGGTGTCATCTTAAGTGTGGGCCAAACACACCAAATAACACCCAATTCAAGTCACTTGGTGATTCTAGTTTTCAGACACTCAGCGTTGAAATTCGCGCCATGGAAATTTTAAGCATTTTAAAATTCTCTTGGCACCAAATCCACGTTTTGCGCCATTAGCCGTCATTGCGCGCTAGTTGGTCGGAGATTTGAGACATTGCACGTCATTAGGCACCCAGTCCATGACACTTGGTGTAGCATGAAATTACGATATCGTACACTGGAGGAATCAATTGTCGCAGCCCTGGTGGTGGACGCCTAGCATTAAAGATGGTAACATAACATTAGGTGTGGTATTTAAGACTTAAAAATTTGAGCTATAGACAAAAAATTAAATTTCAGCTAAACCGGATTGAAAAATTAAAATTGGCAGTGTTAGCCTTAGACCAGAAGACGATTGCAGAATTGAAATCCTACAGTTCACCACCAAAACCTGCTCATGTGGTCATGACTGCTACATTCATGATTCTAGGAGATGAGGAAAGTTTATTAAAGGTGTGTTCATTCAGTGTAATATTAAATAAGCCAAGAACCATCTATAATTATGTATAAGTGGTGGTATAATCAGACAAGCCTAATTATGTTATCTCATGTAGAGATTGCAGTGTGGGTGCCTAATCTTACCAATGCAAGCTTTGTGTGCTTAAGGCTCAAATAATGTTATTAAAAACAATTAACAATCATCCATTGAAATTGAAATGTACAAGTTATAGGTATGTGGGTAAAATGAGTCAGGATCATTCTTTTTATTTGTAGGACTGGAAGGCTGTCCAGGTGTTAATTGGAAAAACTGGAAAATTAAGTCTCAAACGGAGAATCCATGAATTTGATGTTGATAAATTGGATATTAAGATTGCTGAAAAGACAAAAAAAATGCTACTGAAGTTCACTGAAGATGAAGTTTCTCTTGTGAGTCTTGGAGCTGGTACTTTTTACGTCTGGGTAAGAGCTTCAAACTTCCATTGTATTCAATATGATATATATTCTAAATGAAAATTGAAAAATTGACGTACTGCTTATTTATGGATAGGCGATTGCTGGGTCGTAGAGGGAGGTTGACATGGTAGTCTTTCTCTACTGCCTCCATACTGCCTAAAAAAGTACTGTTATGACACTTTTGCTGCACTGGACACAAACTGATCTGTCTCTGTGAGATTTTCCAATAGAGTAGCAGTACTGGCATTTGTGCCCTAAGCTTTTACAATGTGACGCAACATTATTTGGGATGTTGCCTGAGATCTGTGGTAGTTTCAAGGTCCTCTCGTGGTAATAGAAGATGGTCTTGAGCTTGCAGATGTAGATTCACTCCTTAATGGGAACCTCAATAAACATGACGTTACCATGGTTCCATAGCACCATGCCTGATATAGAGTTCTCCGAGCAATGCCAAGGTTAAAAGAGAAGGTGAAAATAAAAGTATGAACTGGCTTCAATTCTTAGATATTTACTACATATTATATTTTGCAGGCTTTGGGCATGGCAGAGGTGGCGGAATTCAACTTTCATGAATCTGGAGGAATTGTACCACCAAAGCCTGCCAAGAAAAAAAAGTGATCATCATCATCAAAGTCTACACGCACCACCAAGATTTTAGATAGTGAAACTTTTAACGGTTCTCTAGTCATTGGAAAAATGGATTTGTGATGTCGTAATGTCATCAGAAGTGAAATGATTGTACCAGATGTGCAGGATCTTCAGTTATGTGGTTTGGTTCACAAAATTTGCATACTCCATTTTGTCCAAACAATATTTTTGCTTGAAGACATTGAGTTAAAAAGAATACACTGTCTACTTCATTCTGCCATATTCATACCATTCCTACATGAATTGAAATGTCTGAAATATGATCCGCAAAATCTGAAATGCACAACATAGCAAAACTTGTTCAACACAGGAAAACAGTTGACGCACCATGATTATAAAGTCTGGTTGTAGACTGTGTATTGGGTCTGTCTTTTCTCATTCTCCTATCAATGTCTATGATTCTTATGGTGTGTTGTATTACCCATACTTTTATAATAATAATTTTATTGGTTATTTTGTAAGCATTTGACAATCTTGTCTGAAACTAATACATTTGTTCACTAAGTCATATTGACTAGTAAAACGTTAGTGAAAATGGTCCGTGCATAGCTAGTGGAGAATAGTGGTCGTAATTTTATTACTTTCCAATATTTATTCAATCTTGGTTTTTTGTTTTGTTTTGTTTATATTTGCTCTGTGCTGTAAATTATGTATGATTCTGCAGTCACAGCATACACATATTGGACTTTAATTTGTATGAATTTTATTCTTCTTTTAACATTTTATTTGCATATTATGTCATGCCAATTGTTGTAATTGTGAATCATTAAGTTCTTGAAGAATCATAGTTTTCAAAAATTGAAGCAAAATATATATGTATTTTCATGATATGGAAATTGTCTTGTTCCGGAGTATTATGCATATACTGTTATAGTACATGTCTCATTGTATATATTTATTTATTATAGTCTCTAATTCAAAAGTGTGAATAACATCAATTTTTCAAATATTAAAATCAGATAATAAATTACATATCTTAACCACTCCAGTAAGAGTTATTCAGAAACTAAAACCTTTCAACACATACAATTATAACACAAATTAAGTATAAAACTGTGTTGTAAACATTTGGGGCAGCATATGCTAGCAGAGCATGCAATTAAACTTCATCTGAAACTGTCCCATGAAAATATGGTGCAAAGATCTCTTCTTTTAAAATTACAAAATTACTTTTGTGGGTCATGGCAGTCAATTTCTCCAACTTTTCATTTGACAGAGCAAGGCCAACAATCTGGTTTTCATTAAGTTTGTTAAAAAAATATAAATGATAGAACCAACATCTTTAATTCATTCACATTTCGATTAGATAATTTCGACCTTGCAGTCATCCTCACAATGTAATGCAAAATGGAAAAACTTAAATTACAAAATTATTTTAAACAGTACATTTTTCAATATTCCTTCTATAATACATACCATTAAAATGATATATACATTTTCCCTTATACCGGTATATACTCATATAAATCTTTTTGAATATCTTCATAAGATAAACATTGTAATAAAACATGTTCGTCTTCTTCAATCATATTATACATCTAGGCGAGCAAAGCAAATTCTTCCAAACAGAGATTGGTATTTTTCAATTGATCTCTGAAAAGTTTCACCAAAGAGTGGATATGCATTGTCTTTTATCGAAGGACCTTCACCATAACAATCAAACACAACTGTTGCCTGCCCATAATGTTTCTCAGTGTAGTCTGCATAAGACTCAGCTATTGAACCATATGAGTCCCCTTTCTTCCACGATAAACGATGGATCAAAAGAGCCACCATCAAACGTGTAACAATCTGTTTTGGGAATATTGTTAATCACAGCCATACTTGATAAATCTGCAACATGCTCTAGAATTGGGTGAATTGCGTTTTCAAGAATGTTCCTCGACTCGAAGAGAGCTGAAGGATAAGGGCTTAGCTCATACTCTAAAACCTCTTCAAGAGACAAATCTTCTGACTTCAAAACCAGAGGAAAACACTGGAACAGAAGGGCAGGATCAAGGGTACAATCAGGAGCAACCTTCACAGCTGAGATATTTCCAAGTGTTCGTGCTCTTTCTTTACGCTTGAATTTGTAGGTAAATGCAGCCTTTTCAATTATATTCTTAATAATATTTTCCCCAACCAATTTGAAATCATGTACATTCACATCTGGCCCAGCCAATAACCCAATGACAATGTTCCTCAGAGTAGGATCAGACAAAGATGAGTCACTGAGTAGGCCTCAAACTTTAGATGAATTTTCTCCAGATCAGATGCATCTCTTTTCATGGGTGCTTTAGTTGATTCTTTGTGCTGTGGACTGGTAGTATGTGAAATCCTGCATTGCAATATTATACTCAGATGTTACAGGTGCAGATAAAGTCCAAAGGTTTCGCATGTCCTCGGTCATCCCACTGCCTCGAGTTAAACCACCAGTGCTCTTTAGAGACCGCATTAAGGTTTGTTCAATGCCAATGTAACTAATAGGCCATGCCCAGCACTGATTGCTCCTATGAAGAACATGAAACCCATCAAGAAACTTTTGATAAACATCTGGGTGGTTTCCCTCCAGGTTGTTCATTTGCTGAAGGTAGTAATAAGCTGATCTCAGGTAATTGAAGTGTGCAGCTGTAGCAAAGACAGGTAAGCAATCAGACGCTGCCTGCAAATGCATCAACTAGAACCCAGTACGATCTGCCTTGATCAACATTCTTACCATAGCAACCATGTGCTGATAATTCAACCACAACTGGCTCGTCTTCGAGGTCTGAGCAAGTTCACATTTTTTACTCTCTATTACTGTACAAGTTTGATCAACACCTCAGCACAATCAGCATCCCTAAGTGTTGTCTCTCTGTTAAGAAGGGAAGAGTACAGTTCCTCGGCCTCATCTGGCAATGTTTGAATTTCAGATTTGTCTTTGCCCATTTCTGTTACAAGCTGACTGTGTAGTCCTATTTATAGTGTGCAAATATAGATCTTGGGCAAACTGCTTGAATTATGGCTTGACCAACTGCCGCAACTTCGCATCTTGCGTCTTTGTCCACAAACAATATCTCAAATGCTGTCCGCAGACTAGTCGGAATGAACAATAGAGCTGAATCAAGGTTTAAATCATCAGAACTTGGATACTGCTTTGTCACTGTAGACACCTGAGATTTTATGTCAATTTTGATTAATTTAGCAGCAGTTTCAATGACAGCACGTTCTGAGATTCTCCATCACCTTCCTGACACTTTTTTTTTTACTTTTGCTTGTAATATGACCTCAGAATCAGTCACGTTTGTTCTCTCATTGTTACAATACTGTCCACACCTTCGCCTTCACAAAAAATAATCAAAAATGATCTTTAGATGTGTTTTTTTCAAACTGGGTGTCATATATGTTTCTGAATCTGGATTACAAAGATAACCGTTCATCATACGTTTCAAAGATGATTTATTAGATGGGGGCAGGGATATATACAGCATTCAACACATTCTTCAGGAAACTTTATAGAAAATTTCCATTTAACCTGTTAAATAATGGCTCTTTTTAATTTCTAATAGTCTTAATGTGTTCCTTGCCCCACAATACCTGGATTTAGACACCAAAATCATCAACTTGGTAAGGATAGGTACATAGTTATGATCATTAATAGGTTTGGCAGCCATCTTGGACGCCATCTTGAAAAACACATTTTTCTGACTGTCCTACTTTGGTAAACTTTTAGTCTGGTATAGAGTAAACTAATCCCTACTAGAAGCAGTTGAGAAACCTTTTGTAGCAATTTTTTTGGGGGTTAGGGGTAGTTCTCACATATATTGACTCAACTAATCATGGGTTCGAATAGAATATTGAGATAGAAATTTGGTAGGTTGAATCTCACTCACACACAACCACTTGGATTATTGCATCATTCACTGGACACACATATATAGTAAAAAATGTAAGTTAGTTGCATAGTTAAGTCATAACAATGGCAGCTTTGGATAAAAGTATGAAGCTGGTCTAAGAACAAGAGGTTATGAGAGTACGCGTGCGTGCGTGTAGTCAGTGTTGCACGAGGCTCCAACAATATAGACGACATCTAGTGGTGAAATTTGGAATAACTGTGTGGGCTGTATGTTGTGTACTATTATTTTCAGTTAGGATTTTCAGCCGCTGTCCCATGGTGTGGCGGGCTGTCTACACCGATTTTGTTACAGTATCATTTTTTTACCATGTCATATCAATATGTTTCAGTTCGGCACGAATAGAAAAATAGCATACCCTTTTAAAGCTGTTGAATCCGTGGTGCATACGTCGCAGGGCAGTCAGGTTTTGGAAAATGGGGTGGTAGTTGTTTATCAACCAAGTACTTTGGGGTTTATTCGAGGCTATGCAACCCCCATAATTTCTGTGGTGGACCCTGGTTGTTGTTTGGAGTGGGTAAGATGATAAGCATTGTGCAATGCCTCAGGCATGCATACATTTGTCACATACTTGCACATGCTGGGGTGGGTGTCGGGGGACATGCCTCCCAGCCCTTCCCCACCCCGGGAAAATTTAGAAATTTTGTGTGCTCTGGGGTCAAAGGAAAGTTTGAGATTCACAGAATTTGAAATGGTATGAACTGTCAATTGTTTTTTTTTTATTATTGTCCTGTTAATTAGGTCAATATGTTTCTTTCTTTTTGTAGTTCTGCTTTTTTTATTCCAAAAACAAATGGCATTTTTTTTTAAATATATTTAATCCTTTAGTGCATATCATTAAAAATCTAAGTCATTAAAAATTTTTATTATTATACTTTAGTTTCATATGAAAAAATTTCTTTCGTTCTCAAGGATCTCAAAATGACCCTGGTTCCTACTGGTTTGTTGTTTTGAATTTAATAAGATGATCCAAACATTGTGCAATTGTTTTGCATTATTTTTACCCCCAATATTGCATTTTTTTCCCTTGTGCTCTTTTGATTATGTGTCTTGCAAATGCTGGGGTGGGTTGTTTATTGCTTCTAAATGCCTCCCACGCCCTTCCCCACATAATCAAAGAGGAAAATTTTGAAATTTTGTGTGCTCTGGGGTCAAAACTTTATTAAATTGAAATTCACATTACAAACCAGTGGGAACAAATTGTAAACTGTCAATTTTATTTTATATATTATTAGTTTCATATGAAAAAGGAAAACAACTTAAGTGTTGATGTTTTATTCAGGAAACACATTAAACCTTCCAAAATTACCACAAAAACAAACAAACGACAACTTGATGCAATCGTCCTCAAATTGTAAATATTTTAAATTATTTGACCCACATCAAAAATGTACATTCATATGGCTTTTAAGATTTTGGCAGCTGTATGCATTCTAATAGCACAAACGTATATGAAGTAAATTATCACCAAACACTAGCTACACCTCGAGATGATTTTTGCAAATAGAGCATTACAGGGATTTCTTTTTTTCAAATCAAATGAATGATTTCTAACAAATAATGGGCTGAATACAATTTCTCAGAGATTTCTAATCTGCTTGGAGAACGTGACTATCTAAACCATAAACCTTTAACTGTTCCTGAAATACAAACATATGGTCAGGTATATTAAATATGCAGGATTTTCATTATCATTGAATGATGTTCATGCATTTTAAATGGTCATGTCACAGAACAAGTCCCTCTCTTCCTTAATATACTTCTCACATACACGGGAATCATATGGTTTCTCATCAATGTGTGTTCTCAAGTGGGAAGTTAAATTCGTCTTCTGATTAAATGATTTTGTACACACTGTGCACTGATATGGCCTTTCTCCAGTGTGAATTCTCTTGTGTGTAGTTAAATTGCTGTTAATATTAAAACTCTTTCCACATTCATCGCACTTATATGGTTTTACCCCGCTGTGGATTATCATGTGTCTTGACATTTTACTTTTTTCCTTGAAACCCTTTCCACAAACAGTACATTCATAGGGCTTTTCACCAGTATGGATTCTTAAGTGAATATCTAACTTGCTTTTGTCTCTGAAGATTTTATCACACACTATACACTGATATATTTTTATGCCCCTTACTCGAGAAGACAAGATAGTTTCAGAAATACATGATTGGTTTTTCTTTTGCAAATCGTCATAGCTGTGAATTTTCTTCTTTGTGTCCATGTTAAATTCATGACGTAATCTTGTCTGTTGAGATGTTCCACCACAGTGGTCCATGTCTTCACCCTGAATATCACGAGCTCAATATATAATATTGCTCAAAACTTGCTTTTCCTGCCAGACCAGAAACCGATATTACATGGAAAGCAAGTCTTGGTTAATATTGCGGAAACAGACAAAATCCTCTAGACATAATCGTTATTCCAAGACACGTATAATATTCTACTAACTGGCATATTCATCAAAGCGGATCTGCTCTTTTACAATTATTAATGTATGGTACATTGCAAAAAGCTGGTTTTATATCGTTATTTTGTTCATCAAATGCACCCAAATGTTGCAAAATATTCTTACAATCAGATTATAACATAAATTTATTTAGAATATTTATAGTGACTTTGAAAGCATATGTTTTTCATGAGTGATATCATCCGACATTCATAATTATATTTTGAAACACAACGGCCTCCATATCAATTCGTCATCGCAACTTCCGAATTTAGTGAGGTTAGTCATTGTTAGTGGCCTTAAAAGGTCATTCTATGGAGAGCTGTAAGAAATTATTATCTATATAACTTACTTTATTAAATGTCCTGTGTAGGCATGATACTATAAACCTTACTACTTTAAATAACAATGAATAAAACTCACCTCTCTGAGTCCCTTGATCAGAAACGCTATAGCAGTTTGTAGATTTACGGCAGCAGTTTTCTACTTGCAACAGGTTTTTCCTTGTCCATCTAGGAGCACTTCGATATTGGTTTATAACAGAAAATTATTATTATTTATCTCGCAAACTTTTGGTCTTCTGGCTTTATAAAATCCTTCGTTAATAAACAAGACCAATTGTCCGTGTCTACTGAGCGC
Organism: Streblospio benedicti; assembly: GCA_019095985.1. Classification (NCBI taxonomy): domain Eukaryota; kingdom Metazoa; phylum Annelida; class Polychaeta; order Spionida; family Spionidae; genus Streblospio; species Streblospio benedicti. Next base: position 17,333,114 of record CM032666.1, on the reverse strand, counting down.
AAGCCGACGTCCTTGTATGCATAGAGTGAAGATTAGTAACAGCACTTTAGTAGGCAGATTCACAATATATAATGATAATGTATATATACCATGTATATGTTTCTCTACTGTTTATATTGATGAAACATGACGTTTCGCCAAGGTAACTACAAGGCTTCAACAGATGTGGTACTGTATAGGTCAGAACGAGAGGATGAGAGAGAGAGAGGATGGAAATACCAGGAGACAAATACTTGAAGCCCTCAAGATTCACCAGAACCCAGTCGTGAACGGGTGTGTGTGTGTGGGGGGGGGGTGTTCATATAGCAGAAATATGATTGGTGACATGGCCTAAAGCTTGATCGTGAATTGTGAACTGTCTGCACTAAGTGTGTGAATTGTGATGGAACCTATTATTGGTGACTGGTGATTTAGGGAAAAAATGTTGGCGATTGGATTTTCATCAAGACTAGCTATATACACCCCTCCTCAACAATAACAAAGGGAGAGAGATACCGCACGCACTGCTCCAGGTACTCCAGCCTCTTGCTGATCCATACGTCGCAACTTCTGAAGAAGCCATGTACATGTATAATTACCACGGTGAAACGTCATGTTTCATCAATATAGACCTAAACAGTAGAGAATGGTTTATGCATCATTATTGCGTCGCTTCAGCAGCTGGAGCGAAATCCTTGTGTTCACTTCCTTTCTATGTATGGATGTATCATAGTATGTATTTATGTATATCTCCGGCAAGCTATAGCTTTTACTGATGAATTGATTTAATTCAAACTTTACACAACTATGAGGTATGAGGCAACACCAAAGTGATTCGATTCTAGGCACTCTGCCAATCAAATTGTGCTTTCTACAAGACCATTTATGACCTTTTTTTACTGGTACTCAATGCACTTAAGGCGGCAAGCAAAAGACCAATATTCCAACCAAGCAGCGAAGTCTACTTGGTGCAGTTTGCTGTTTGCTACTGATCAGCAGGAGGAGCAAATATTGATTAGACAATGGCTATTTGTGGCTGATAACATGCATTGTAATTGTGTACTTTTAGTAAACATCTTTGAATATGAATGAACATGAACAATGACAAAATACATTTATTTTAGTTCACTGTACTTACACACATAGCTTTGAAACTATTATTGATTATCATGCAACACACAGAGCAATATGTTTTTTGCAGAATATTGATCACTGTTGTAAATTCATTCTGCGGTTTTCTCCTCAAATTCATAAACTTCTTAATTGTAAAATATACATCGTTTCAGTATATATCTTGATTGCTCAAACTTGCCCATAAGTTAACATTGTTCTAGCAATGCCGAATAGCGAATAGTTGTAACATACCGTAAAACGTCCATGATCAGTTAAGGATAATGCTCAGCCAAAAAATATTTGTTTTGTAAATACTCATATAGATCTGCTCTTTCATTGTAAGTGTAAAGAAAATACGTCTTGTATCGTTCATGTATACTATGTATTTTACATTGAAATCAACACGAAAACTTTTGATCTAGTTATCATTGTATGCAGTCACATCAATGCTAGGTGAGCATTATGACCAAATTTACAATATTGCAACATTATCTAATTTTTCAATATCATCCATAAAATGCAAGTTGAATTAATATACATTCCACATTTTGTAACTTATTCAAATTATCGCATCTGGAATGTCCGATAATGTAATGATATTGCATAAATAACCGGCACCAATGACCAAATTAGGTGTATTGTGTAAGTAATTTAACTAATTACAAAACCCCAAAAAGTGAATGCCCTTTGAGTCAACTGGACATAATCTGATGGTGAGAACACACAGTTAGCTTTGCCATTATTCTATTAACAAATGCCTTGAGGGTACGAAAATATGTATGAATGCTAAATACTAGTAGCTCAGTGTCAGTTTTTTTATTCTACTATGAATTCATGAACTTTGACCGGGCAGTTATTATGTAAACAAGTCAAACACGTGGTCACGCCTTGATTTGTTATGACTGGTTTAACTTTGACCTGTCGAATCATGACCATTAACATAATATTTTGATGCCCTGAACATATAGTTCCAAATGATTTCTGCTTGTGAATAAAACATCAGTAGAAATACTTCTAAACTTTCTTATACAATGTTAATGACAGCTTTTCATACAGCCGCATCACCTCAATACAAATCATACCTAATTGGAAGACATTGTGTTTTATCTAGGGGTACATTATGTCTAGCAGTGATAAGTATCCCACCCTGAATAACACCCAAGCACAATATCCCGTTTTAATTGAATATTAAGTAAATATTGTTGATTTTGAAATAATGATGTATACTTATATAACAGTCTAAGAATACAAATCATACCTAATTGGAAGACATTGTGTTTTATCTAGGGGTACATTATGTCTAGCAGTGATAAGTATCCCACCCTGAATAACACCCAAGCACAATATCCCGTTTTAATTGAATGTTAAGTAAATATTGTTGATTTTGAAATAATGATGTATACTTATATAACAGTCTAAGAAATCTGATCCTTGTTGACCCCTCGCATTAACTGTCCACCGTTTAGAAGAACGCAGACTGATAATGTCAATTGCATTTTATATAAGGCATATCTCTTCCCACAAAGACATGACTAAAAGATAGCCATGCTGCATGAAGCATTATAAAAGGCTCCCGAACTTAGGTTCTCTGTTTTAAAAAAGGTATAAATAGATTACAGATTTTTACATGCATATGGTTTTTCTCCAGATCAGATGACCACTTTTGCCAGGGTGGTATGCAAAGCACCCGCATTACCTAAATAAAACATTCATAGCTGATATTTCCTATGTTACTTTTAAAAAATTCCATATAGAGACAATGTGAGTTGATGTATATATCTTGTTCCCATTGAAATCTGCAGTATAGATAAAACATTGTTTTCTTCTATGATACAATTTTTACATAAGCTTAAAGAATAAACTGAAGCCATTGCATTTATGTCAGGTATAAATTAATGATAGCTTATATTTCAATGAACCCTAGTGAGGGAAAATCAATGTGTTTGGAATTGTTGAAAATAAGACATTGCTACTACATATTTTAAAATTGTCGGTGAAAAATCTGGTAAGTGCAGAGAAGACAATGTCCAAACACTGGTAGCTTTAAAATTGAATCAGTATATACACATCCACAAGGTTAAAAAACTACACAAATGTATCATTTGTGAAAAGTCATTCGTTCGAAGCGGACAACTAAATAAACATATAAAAGCTCACAGTGGTGAGAAACCATATGGATGGCGTGACTGTGGGAAGCATTTTAGGCAAAAGGGCAAATTGAATAGACACATAAGAGCCCACTCTGGGGAAAGGCCTTATCAATGCACATTGTGTAAAAGGTCATTCAAGGACTGTGGAGATTTAAGTAGACATATTAAAAAACACAGTGGTGAGAAACGAGAAGCCTTATAAATGTATGTTGTGAGAAATCATTCCGAGACCAAGAAAAATTGAAAGGTTACATGAAAATTCATATTACAGAGAACACAAAATAGAAACATGAATGGCTAAATTGAGTCAGCATGTACATATCCATAAAAGGAAAAACATAGACAACAGTATGGTGTGTGAGGAATCATTCAGAGTCCAAGCAGAACTAAATTGCATATGACATATCATAGTGGTGAGAAGTATTTGAAGTGTAAGGGTCTACTGAATGCGGGATACTCCTGTGGCTAGGGGGGGTGTCTGTGAACATAAAAGCGCCGCTCCTGATTATAGTATTCTTTGAAAGATCATACCCTTAGTGTTTAAGAAAAATTAGGTAGACATGTGGCATGTGGTAAATATGAGAGAAATTCAAGATGGCCGCCAAGATGGCCGCCGGTTCTCATATTGTTGTAACTTTCTATCTAATTGTGCTACAAATATAATTATATATTCTAAGAGTAAGTTTTTGAGGTCAAGGAATTCATTGGTGATGGTAAAAATGCCACATGTCTACCTAATTTTTCTCAATTACTAAGGGAATGATCTTTCAAAAAATACTATAATCAGGAGCGGCGCTTTTATGTTCACAGACACCCCCCTAGCCACAGGAGTGATTAGTGGAAATTCGAATTTGACTAGCCACAGGAGAGTACAAACTGATGAGACACCATACAAATGCAGTGAACGTTGAAAGTATTTTAATAGCAATATCAACTTCACAAACCATAAGAGAATCCACACACATTGATTGAGTGTCATATATTTTAACTATGAAAGAAGAAATATAAGTGTAAATAGATATGCACAGAAAATAATACAAATAAGTGAAAACCTCTAGCTTGTCTGTGCTTGATATGAGAGAAATCGTTCATTGATAAGTGAAAACTTACTTTGTTTGTACTAATGCAGTGAGCTAATAAAACAGTGCATATTGACTAAGACCATGATATGAGAATGTTAAAATAAAAGTGTTTTCAAAAAGAATGTTAAAATGGTATGGGTGTGTATATGTTATTAGAATTGTGTGTAAATATTGATAACTCAGTTAAAGAATTGTTACTTATGAATGATTAGTGTTAGGTGGAGTATTTGGGCGGGTTTTATGGAGTCGTTTTTGGTCATATAATGTGGTATGTACATGATTACTGTTGTCTTGTAGACTCTCTGTGGTTTATTGTGGTCATTATAAGAAGCGCTGGGATTTTTGTTTTAAAAAATAATGCAGTATTGTTTCAATATGCATACTCCTATATGAGTGTTCTTGCATTTGAATTATAGCAATTGACTTCAGACATTGTATATCATTTAACATCGTGCCATGACTAGTATCTGATATCTCAAATAAAATTATCTCCTATTATTGTTTAATTTTGTAAATTAAAATATAAGTCTGATTCATTGACCGGGACTGGTGTAGTTCGTACGTTGAACGTATAGCACGTTTCCAGTAAACAGGTCAAAATACGCAGAATAACAAGTATTTTAGTACATAGTCTAAGTACTAGTAATCCAGTAATGCTAGATCTAGTACCGTTATTATCAAACGTGGGTTTGGCTGAAATGTAGACGAAAATAAGCACAACGTCCAATCTATGGATACTAGTTAGACCTATAAAACTATGATTCAGATACTAGGCATAATTAAATTAGCAAGAATCTTTCGGGAATACTTAACTCACAGTTCTAACTGTAACTAGATCATTATTAGATCTAGTCTCATGAGTCTAGACTAGAGATCTAGAATTTAGAAAATTTTTATTTTTAAATTTTAGACACAAAAGCAAACTTTGCTGACTGTCGCCAACAGTGTCAAGGAAACCAATGTCCAGGATCTAGGAAATCTGACAGACATAGCTGAACTTGCCTGGATTCTAGGCTATCTAGGTAAAACAGTGGGTTGGGGTAGTTTATTAAGTATAAGCCTTTTTAATATAAAACTAATTGAAGCAATGAATTCGCAGAGAATGTATTCCATTATTAGTAGTAATTGAGAGATCTGAATAGTCGATGGTATTTCATGTAACGATTTTACTCTAAAGTTCCATAAAAGGATATTCTTACTGGAAAGAAAAAAAAAGCCCTTTAAAAAGGCTGTTTTTGTAATTTATTTTACTTTGCCTTCAATGCACCGAATTGTGGCTGCCTTTCTCAGGTGACTCTAATATAATACAGTACACGTGGGAATGGGGGCTATGAATGTTTATACCCTTTGAAATTACTTTCTTCTATTTTAATCCAGACGGATTCCCACTAGAATGCGCGGCGTCCTTCAGCCTCCTCCTTCCGAGCACCACGAGACATGGCCGTGTGTCGCCCCGGCACCTTTGGTGTGGATTGTCTGTACGAGTGCCACTGCGCCGACAGTGCTGCGTGCCACTACGAGACCGGCGAGTGTCCACGAGGCTGCGCCGACGGATACGAAGGGTCTAGCTGCTCACATCCAGTAGAAACACCAGGTGGCAAACTGGTGGTGACCTCTCAGGCTGCGTCGCTGTTGTATGGTATGCTGGCAGTAGGTGGCATTGCCTTGCTTATAGGAATATACATTTGCATAAAGAAAAGCCTTAAGAAGTATAAGATTGAGGATGACACTGATCCGCTGACACAGCAAGAGGAGCTGAAACTGGAGGACGTAGATTCAATAGAGGTCGATCCGATGTCGAGGCGCCAGTCTCGCCGCATGTCACGTCGCGTGGTGCACTACCAGGAGAGCCATGTGGAAAAGGATACTAACCAGATGGAAGAGGATGCTGTAAATGCAGATACCGAAGATGCTCTAAATGCTGACACTCAAATCACCCTAGATATGGACACTGGAAACACTATGAATCATAATAATCAAATTTCTCTAAATACGGATACTCAAAACACTGAAAATACTGAGGAGGCTGGTTGATTATAATTATTATTAATAGACTTTGTTGCTTTAATTCGAACTGTGTCTGTTTTGGAAAAGAATGTTTTCAACGCAAACAGTTAGTTTTATTTGGTTGTTACTCACTTGCTACCACATCAGCAATGGGGTATCAAGTTTGAATGATAGTTATCCTGGTTTCTACACACAAATTGTGACCAATACACATAATGATACGCAAAAATTGATCCCAAGCGAAGCAAAGTCCGAGCCTGATCGGAGCTTATTAACGGATCTTTTCAATGGCGTATGTTACTCTATTTTAGCTGTGGGATTGATCATGTTTTTTCTGTCAATTGGTTTGTGCATTAAGAAAAGGCTTCATAAGAGGACAACAGTTCATGATCTTCTGCTCACAGTGAGAGAGCACAACAGGCGAAGATATGGTAACATGTCTCACAATATGGGTGATGGTCAGAACACTGTGGAGGTCAAAAATTAAATGTGACCTTATGATATAAATACACGTGATTTTCAGGACTCGCGAGATGAATAAAATGATGATGGTGGCTTAAAAGGGATAGGAAATATTTCTGACTGCTTTTTCTATGGAGTTGAATATCAACTTACAATGTAAATACATGTTATGTTACAGATATATAATAACTATGATATCTATCTGTTGTGACTCTTAAACTATGGATAAGTAAGAGAACACTTTCAACACATTTTTTTATGTGGTGTGCTTAGAATAAACAGCCCAGTATTAAAAATATTTTGTATTTTAGACATTTGTAGATTCAACTACTGTGAGTATAATTGCCGTTGCTGTGCAAGAACATGGATGTTTTACAATAAAATATAAAACTTTATTTTTCTCTTTCTATTTTTGTTATTGTCGTCCAAACATTCTCAAAATCACTACAAAATACAAAGCCACCGATTTTATGAATCTGATTGTTCTTTACGTAAATTATGTATATATAAATGTATAATAATGCAATTAAAAGTACCGTCTCCTCACAAGTAATTATGTAAGAAACACGGTACCGTTTCAGAATGTGAACAATGACATACGTGTATATGTAACGTCAAATATACGGAAAATCTTTTTACAAAATACAAAATAATTATGCCCAGACTCTTCCACATTTCCTACATAGGCACTGTAATACAACGGGGGCCAAGAAACCTATAACTCGTAGCAAAAGCAACAACAAAAAACAGCTGTGAAAACCCCAAACCAATCAATTTCATAGATCTATAGCACTGAATCCAAATTTGAGGAGGTCCCTAATCACAACGGTTCAACGTGTCTATATTCTCAAGGAAACCCCCGCGTCCTATTAAAGTCATGTGATTTCACCCCGTGAGGTGATAACATTGACACGTTACCATATAAATGCACGGGAAAAGTGGCCGTTCTTGATTTGATATTTCTGTACTTAAAGTGGCTTTATTTTGTTAGTTGTGAATTACAATATGTTGTTTATGTATCATTGTATCATTGTATAACACACTGGGCAGGTTTTAGAGCAGAGGATGCTAATGACAGTTTCCCGTGGGTTCAAAACAGCCGAGGGGAGATAACAGACAACACACTGTGCATGTAGTAGACACTCTTACATGGACCTCAACCGTAAGACATCAAATTATATTTCTGAAAAGTACTTGAATTCAGTGCAATCCATATAAGTCAGAAAAATGCCGCTTTAATAGTCGTTGTCGAGGCACCGGTGCGGTGTATTGTGTTTAAGTAATTTAGGAACACTAATTGAAATACGTTTTAAAGCTATACTTAATTCAATTGGTTTAAAAAATAATTAGATCTAAACTAATACACTAAATGGACATAATCCAAATAGTATTTTAAGAATCCACTGATTACTAAGTAACTATTTTTTTATCTATTTTATAATCAGGTAGGCCGATATATATAGATTATAGGGAGACATAAACTTAACTCAACCACATATATGTATAATTTATTCAACATTTTATTTGTGATATTTTACTCAATGACATGGCAATTTTAAAAACAAAAAAAAATATTAAACTTCATAAAATAATATAATGACATGACAAAAATCAACTAATGTGATATATCACATAATGTACATGTATATGTGAATTTCATAGTTATTGACACTTGTATTTTTTAAAGCTGTTCACTTTCGTTCTAATGAAAGCAAACTGTATTTAAATTTAATCAATTGGTATTCATGTTGGAAAAAACAACATTCCTGCTATAGGTCTTATAAAAGATGAAAATAATATAGTGACAAATATAGTGACCAATGAAAAAAAATAAAACAAATTGTGAAAAATTTATTATTTTTTAAAAGGTGAATGAAGTGCAGAATTTTTAAAAGAAACATGCAGGGGGAGTAAAGTTAGTTACAACATTTTTGTTATAAACAGTTAACCCATATATTTTACATATACTTTGTTCATACCAAAGCTGCTCAAAAATGTTTAAATATTGAAAAAAAAAGTAATTTTTATGATACATTTACAATGTGCATTTGAATTTAATGTAATCAAAAGGTATGTATTTAATATAAAACATTAAACAAAATAAAATTATAATATACAAATTACATTGTACTTTTTTGTGAAGAACATAAGTATTATTGATATTGTCATGGCACAACATAATTAGCTCTGAGATAATTAGCATACTTGTCTGTCCCATAATTTTTAACTACTTAAATCCGCTATTTTAATCAACATATTACTTCTTAACTGGCCATGCTACTAAGTTTCTTTTATACCATAATATAAGGAATAAACGCCGGTAGCTCTGTCATAATTACATAAGACACAATGTGTACACTATACTTACAATGGAACAATCGTGATGTATGAAACACCTGAGTGACATTATCACCACCAAAATACAAACTATATATAACTTTTTTGTTCCTCAAAATTACCGTTCAAATAGTGGTCAACATGTCTGGAGCTTTTACATTTAATTTACAAACTATAGATACATATTTTCAATAGTATGGCGTAGAATTCCACCAACCATTTTCTATTCTGTATCTAAGGACTTGGCTTGAAATTGGTGCAAATTGAAAAAAGTTATGTCCAAAAACATGGGTTTCAATGGATTTCAATACAACATATACATGTGATATTACTCATTGTACCAACACATTTTAATTTTATATTTTATATAAACAATGGCTTAGTTGACAATGATGTAATTATCCACAAATTACAGAAAGAATGAAGAGCTACCATCATCAAGTGAAGCACTCCCTGTTGAAGTAGTCAGAATCATACAATGTATAACACAACACCTTGGATCTTTCTCTGTTCAACGCTACACATTTTACCTACAGCTTTACTAGGGTATACCGGGAGGGTAGATGCTGGAGACCTTATACATTGAGGTCAGTGGAGTGTCTCTCAAGTATCCTGTGATGGTGATGCATGCTTTGTTGAGCTCAACATCAATCTTTCATGTATGAGCTGACATTTCCATACTGCAGCACAGAATTCAGTTTTCAAGAAACACAGTCCAATACAGACTGTTTGAGGTTTGTGGGATCTGCACTCCTAGTAGAGGTTGCAGTGTTGTTTACAAGGTTGTTCCTCGTGGAAATCTTCGTAAATCACTGTGTATTCTTTCGCAGATACTCAACTCATCACCTGAAATATTAAGAAGAAAAGCAATGAATTATACCATTTATATGTGTTTACACTAGCTTAGATCACATAAATTGCATCAGCCCATCCATCCGGTTCGTACCCCTCTACAGGTTGCATCAGCCCATCCATCCATCCATTTGGGTCCCTTCTAGACCATTATTTGTCCATTTCTTACTGTTACCCCTCTACAGGTTTGAGCTAGGATGTTAAAATTTGGTTTGTAAGTTAAAATTGGTGACTTCTTGTTTTCGAGCCCAAAGGGTCCATAGATGGGTAACACATCGCCAAGATTTTCATCAGACTCTGTCTCCTCAAGTAATCTTCATTTCATCTTCAGCCTCCACAAATGTAAGTATTTATAGGGTAATCAATGATAATATCATCCTCAAATTCAATTTGCCTACAACAACTAAAATCACTTTGCAATAATGCTGGTTCTCCCCTCATGCATCTCCACTCTTTCATAAAAATAATTTTACCTCCTGGTCTTGCTTCACAACTAAATTGCAGTTAAAATTGGTTATGCGGGAGACCTTGGCGTGATGTGGCCCCTGCCTACTGCTGTAGCCAGCTGCCCAGGCTTGTTTGCAAAGAGCAATCTACAACAACAGAATTTAAGGACATGCCTTGTGCTTTGTGCATAGTTAGAGCATAGGCCAATGTAAGCGGTAACTGCTTCCTTGTGGCAACATCCATGCCCTCCTCCCTTGAAAAATACAGTAAATGTGTATGGTGTTATTTTTACTTGGCCCACATCTTTAAATGTCACAAGGACATGATCATCAAGGGAGTTCATCGACAACACCAAAAGTTCCATTAACAAGTATTGGGCTTATGTTTACAGTTAGCATTACTTTGGCATGTTGTTTAAGAACAAGATTCTTTTTGGCTCTGAGTCCAAACGAATTCAAGCGTCTTTATCCCCAGTATCTGTGGATGTGTAGCACCTCTCAACACCAGGCATATCATAAAGGAAATCATAATTTTTCAGTTCTACATCATAGTTTCTTGCGAATAGGTATAAGGGTTGTTGATCACTTGGAAGTGGCCTTGCCAATGAATGCAAAAGGTCTGTACTTTAGAAACAACCCCTAATGACAATTCATTTATACATTGTAACAACAATTCGGGATCTTGCACACGTTAAACGTCTTTTAGCACTATCGTATGGCTAATGGCAGCATTCCAAAATGGAGATGTGAAACAAAAATGGCCAGGGTCATACATGCTTAGAACAGGCTTCAATTGGTTAAATCCCCACAAAATAAGTTGAATGCCACCAAAACATATTTCCTGTTTCTCAATGTTCTACATATGCACTCCAATTGATCAAATACGTCACGTGAAATCATGGAAATTTCGTCAACAACCAAGACATCAACAGTAGTCAATATGTTTTTCCCTTGCATGATTTAAAAGATATGTCATCTTCGATAAGTTTTAAAAAGCTGTTCATTTGTGTATGGTTGTCTCGCAAACAAACCAGCGGGGATGAAGAGTTGTAGCATCACAACCTGAAACAGTGACAAAAGACAGTTGTAACTATGGCCTTTTTAATGTTAAAGTGTTATATATTGTAACATAAAGCGAATAAAAATGTATGCATGGATATCATTTGCTTCATACCCTTTAACTCCGAAATGAATAGGGAAATTGAGTTTGTATAGTAAATGTTATATACAGCCCCCCCCACCCTGGAATGGTGATGAGGTCCATGCATTAATATATCAATGTGAACAAGATGTTACCTGAAATCTGTTTGCTGGCTAAGCCAGTGGAAGCAGTCAATGCAGTTTTTCTTTTCCCTTGCTCTCAAATCTTTGATGATTTTACACAACAAATGTAGTTTTACCGGTGCCTCATAGCACCAGTCAGAAAAAAGTTAATACTTCTATTAAATCTAGAGCAGCAGCTTGCTGTTTGCATTCATATCTATCAGTATTGGTTGATACCACGTGACTTTTTGAGGATTGTATTGGTGGTCTACAATAAGATAAACAATTATTGATTTCTTAAAACATTAACCCCAATGATTTAGCAGCTTTATAATAGCAAAGTAGAACCGAAAGATAATCATTAGGTACTACGTACATCACACGCCCCATGCAAAAACATGGCCATGTAGGGTATTAGTAATTATTATTCACACTGTTTTCTCGATAAATGAATAAAATAAAATACCCCTACATTAAAAACTAAATAATATTCACTAACATTACAGTAATATAATAACGATTACAGTAATAATCTATTTAATATAGCATTTACAATTTCTGCGGTATCCTTCGTGAAAAGAAAAACTATTTTATCCTGCTATACTCTGAACTAACTTGATGATGCATACTTCGCAGATAAGCCTACTCACCTTTGAATGGTCCACAGCAAAGTTCACTTCAGTTCAGTTCAGTTCAGTTCAGTTGGTTAAGCAAATATTGACCTTCTTGTTTTCAGTACTGATTGATATGTAGATCTAATTATTTTTAATATGTTATTGATAAAACGGACGGGATAAATACATGGCACAGATTAGTGGCTCATATAACGTCCTCTCTCATTGTAAAGCAGACGTTGTGATTTCTATTTGCAGAAAATCACCTATGGGTATCGCGAACATGCATCACTGTTAATCTCTGTAATCTAGAGTCTTGTATAGGTGATGAATATAAACGTTTATACCAGTCTTTAATGACAGAGGTTAGGCATATTATTGCATAATTAATACATGAATAATTACTCTACGTGAAAACCTCCATGGAATGTGTTTCCTGTTCCTTTTTTGTGCATTTTGACTTATATCTATTGGTGCTATGGAAACGAAGTTACGTTAAATGCAAACACTAGGTTGTTTTGATCTGAGGATTTGATACATGTGTGGCAATTGAAAAAATAATAATTGCATTAAGAAGTAACGAAAACATCCGAGTAAGCTTAGCAGACGGTTCAAACCCGGATCCACTGCTTGAAGGCACCGTTATACCACTAATCGCTTGCACAATAAAGACTGATGGAGAGAGTAGTTTGAATCCACACAGAGTGACATTCAGCCTGGTACATTTTTATTTCATTTTTTTTTTATTTATAACTCCGAAAAATGCCCCCTTTGAAGACGTTGTCGAGGCATCGGTGGATTAGCAGTCCATTAACCACTGGCCAATGCAGAGGGGGTGGGGGTGTGGGGGATGGTTTGTGTCTGTGGGGGTGGGGGTGGGGGATAACTAGTATACACTTATGACACTAGGCATAATTATGTACTGCTCAGTGACAGAACAATACACATTTGACTTCCAAACATCTACTTTCTATTTATTTACAAAGTTCATCTTAATACAACACCATAAAATCTTAAATCTCTGCGCATGACAGGTCAATCTGCACGACTTCATGAAAAATCCTGTGACAGAGTCCCCCCCCCCCCAAGGCCTCGTTCATCCTTGATTTGATTGCTTCCTTGATTGTTCTTATCCTCCAATCACCCCAAGGATAAGCAGAAAAGCTGGAGATATGTGAAGTGGTTTACAAGATCCCTTGTAAATCTTGCAATAGTGTATATGTGGGGGGAAATGGCAGATAGGTTGGCACTCGTGTGAAGGAACACATGAAGGATGTGGATCAGAACACTAAGGGATCATTCACCAGAGCAGAGAGAAAAGAACCCCTCACCCTGATCCACAAGAGTGCAATTACAGATCATGTTAAGCAGAACAATCATGAGATAGACTGGGAGGAAGTCAGTGTGTTGGACAGAGAAAGTGATTGGAGGATAAGAACGCTGCTGCTGGGATTTAGGTGCTCACTGCCTAATTCTGCTTCCACGGCCAAGTCACGCTTGATTTGAGGGGGATGTAGCTAACGGGTTTAGACCCGTCGAAACCCAACGATTGTCTAATGTGTGTTGGGTATGTCTCACACCCCTTTTAAGATTCTATGGCAAATATTGTGTAAGTTACCAACAATTATCATTTATTGTCTTCTTCAATGGGTTAGGGTTTGACCGCACATATTGTGTCATACATTTACCTATTACATCATACATTACTCAAGTCTTGTTGAGTTTAGTCTACCGTCTCTGAAGAGAGCTTCTGTTCAGTGCCTGGGTAGCAAAAGAGTGCGGCACAAACAAGCAAGAATGGGAGCAAGAGTGCAAGAGCCGCAGCCAAAGAGACAGAGACCGGCACACTGCGTGCATCTGCTTTTATAGGGCTCCGCGGACTTCCCCACTGTCTCAAAATACTTCATTACATCATAATTTTGGCCCTAGTTCAACCCACGGACATTGACACTAAGCTGCATCTCGCTTGTGCCCAAAACTGCCACATATACTAGCAGTTCTGGCGCACATCGCACCTTATCATCTTGATAGTCTTGGGAGTCATCCTATGACAACCCTCCTCCTTCGAGAAGTGATACTGTTGTAAATTAGAGGTCATTTCCTATCCCACACAACACTGATAACAGCCGTACACGTGTTTCTGCTAACCCACCTGAGTCTGTGTACATAATGGTACGTAGGAACTTCATAGACGTACTAATCTATAATTTGTTTACATTATGTAGTATTTATATATTTTGTCACCTCTTTATATTGAAACTATAACATTGCTGTTATTTTTATGTAAGTATAAGCAGATATTTTGTATTATTATTGTTTGCCATAATGATATTGAATAAAATCAATCTCAATCTCAATCTCAATCTCAATCTCATTATCTAAATGTGTATTTCCAGTTTAACGCAATTATTTACAGATTGATATTTTGTTGATATGTTAGCAAACGGTTATTTTTTACATCTTAGAATACCGTATATGTATTTCTTTACTAGTTATGCATAAAACAATAATGCATTTTGGGACTTATTTCCCTAGATGCGCGCGCCAATTGCTGGACGGGGGGGTAATTATTTGGACGACGATATAGATCTAACGTAATACCTGGTGTATGATTGACTATTTTAATTTTTGTTTCTTTATTAGCCGTTAAAACTACAATCAAAATTATTACAAGTGATTAATTGTAGAATAAAATGACATCAGGAACATCATAGAATACCATACTCAAGAAATATAAATAAACAAATGAATATTATAAAATATGCCTTAATGTCAAATTGTCACAGTAGAATTATGTATAGATTTAAGTATGTATAAGTAATATTAATAATTACAACGGTGGGAACTTCTTAAACTTCTTAAAAACTTATTACACACACACAAAAAAACACAACAACAGAATTATCACAGACTTGACGTATGTAAACAAAATATAAT
>CM032666.1:17258373-17317772 GCA_019095985.1 Streblospio benedicti | reverse complement strand
TACGATTGGAAATATTTGATCTCAAAAAGTTAAATATGTCTAATGATTACAGAATACTTTAAAATTGAGACAATGGAAGGAGTTTACCAATATCTAACAACTTGGGCATAAGAAGTGGAAGTGCAGACATGTAACTCTGGACCCCAACCTTGATCTCTGGGGGAAGACATTGTTGTGTTATGTGGCATCTCTGTGTGCCACTAACATATGCCAAACAGCATAATGAGATGCCTCACGAAGCTGTTGTATATTATTTTCTACAAAGACCTTCCAAAAGCTGAAGATGGATACATGATATATTATCATTTCATATTTACCATATGGATGACAATTACATACTTACGCTAGTATAGGCTTATTATGATCAGCCTCTTCCAGCTACAGGTAAGAATTAAGTTCATTTCGAAAGACACTTGAAAAGCTTCTGAAAAGAAAAGTAGCTATTATAAAACACAAATGACAGCAATGGACTTCAAACCGGTAATAGTACTGTACTGAACACGAGGATGACTTCAAACCCATTGGCACACGGATCCTTGAATCTCTCAAAAGTACATCTGTGAAAAAAAAGATACTTGCTTAGAAAGCATACAAAAGCATTAACAAAGTCCAGAAATCTACTTTATTGCTGAGAAAAGCTACCACTGGACAAAAATAGAGGAAAGTTCTTGCAATGCTACAGACATTTCTACAATATATGCTGCAAAACGATCCTGAACATAAACTGGAGCTCCCATACTACAAATGAGCAACTCTGTGGTGAATTCCCACCAATCACTGATGAGATTGCTAATAGAATACCCACGTTAGAAGGATACTGCTACTCCCACACTTTGGTTGAGCTTTCGGATTGGCATGTGTTTGAAACAAAACATGGGAATCAGAGATGTGGGAGGCCTTTGGGGTTTCTTAAAAGTGAGAAGCCTGGGGGAATTTTTTTGGGGGGTTTCTAAAATGTGATGCAGGAGCTACTGGTTAATGTTATCAAAATGGCCACGTTATCGCAGGACAGGAGAATAATAATATAGAGGTATTTATAGTGCTAATATCCATACGCTCATTGACACTTTACAACAAAAGATACAAAATAATTACCGTAAAATTGAAACAGTAACATTAAGAATACAAATATCGAGAAAAACTTTAAAATTACACAGTGCATTAAGTTGCATTATTAAAAGAAATTTTAAACAAATGAGTTTTTAAAAGCCTCCTAAAAGTATCTAAATCAGTGCAATCTCTAAGAGCTGATGGTAAACCATTCCATAATATTAGGTGATAAAAGCATGAACCAGTTTTTCAGTCGATTTTTCATCTAAATACGGCCTAATCTGTCCTAACCGTCTTAGTTGAAACCAACTTATTTTACAGATGTAATTTACATGTGCTTTTGAATTTAGCATATCATCAAAAATAAAACCTATATTCTTCACAGATTTTACAGTATGAATTAAAGCATCACCAATTTTAACAGATGGAATATTCAGCTTACTATGATTTAACTTCGATGCAATTATCAAGACCTCAGTTTTATCTTCATTCAAGCACAAGAACTTTAAATTCATCCATTCTTTAACAAGAGTAACAACATTCTCAATACGACTAACAGTATTGTCAGATTCACAAGTATAAAATGAAATTAATATAGATCTGAGTATCATCTGCATAAAAATGGTACTGAATTCCTAAACTAGTCAAAAATTTCCCTAAAGGGTTCATATAAATTAAAAACAGAATGGGACCTAACACTGATCCCTGAGGTACTCCATAAAGAAGTTCCCAAGGATCAGATTTTTCTCCATTAATCAACACAGCCTGTTTACGACCAGTTACATAGCTTTTGAACCATTTAAGCACTGTGCCACATATACCAATGTCATGTTCAAGAGTTGCAAATAAGGTATTATGACTAACAGTGTCAAATGCTGCAGATAAGTCCAACATTAGTAAAAGGATGCACTTTCCTGAATCAAGTGACATAAGTACATCACTCTGTTATTTGAGCAAGGCTGTCTCAGTGCTGTGGAATAGTTTGTAGGAAGATTGATAGAGTTCATGAAGTTTATTTAACACCATATGATCCACAAGCCTACTTGCGCCAGCTCTCTCGATTACTTTCGATAAAAATGATAAGTTTGACACAGGACGAAAGTTTTTTAGAATTTCAGTCAGAATTACAATCATTCAAACATTGCAGTGGCGGCCATCTTGAATTTGGCTAATATCCAAATGAGGAATCATTTTTATGAGTATAGTTAGCTTATTTTAGCCTATAAGCCTATATCAAGACACCAAACTCATGATTCTATGACATAGTAGTTGAAATGTTATAAACAATCTCATATTTTGAGAACTCCTTTGGTGGCCATCTTGGATTTCGTTTATATGTAAATGTTGAATCTTGTTTTCACGAATATATGTGGATTGTATGACTTCATAAAAATACACCTGGACACCAAAAATCATGATTTTGTCATTTATAGTAGCTAAATTATGGACAATCATAGATTTTAAATACCCAATGTGACGGTCATCCTGGATTTTGCATATATGGAGATGGTCAATATTGTTCCAATGGCCATATCTGGATTCTATGACCAAGAAAACCTACCCCTAGACACCAAAATCATGACTCTATCACAAATATCAAGAACGATATGTACAATATGAAATTTTGACCCCCCCACCGGCGGCCATCTTGGATTTCTCAAAACGCTGGGGAATATCAAAATGTTGTCAGGGCTAAAATTCATTCTGAAGTACCCCTTTACCAAAATCCGGTGGGAAAAATTCTTATACTCACAAAAGATGGTTCAGTAAAAATACCCTTCTTGGCTACCTGACTATATGGGGAGGATGTTACCTTCACACTTTAGAGGCTCATCCAGCCATGCTCCTCTACTCATGCATACAATGTTTTCGCTGCCTCCACTCTTCTGTGAACCAGGTGGGCAGAAGAAAACAAGATTCGAGCCTATATAAAAAAATCTTGATTGTTAGTAAAAAGGCACAGGTCTATAATAATGCATAACTATATATAATATAGTAAGATTTTCATCTAAGATTAATTATTTGGTTGTAGGTGGTTCTTTTCATCTTATGGCTACCGTCTTTTCAAGCTATTATCTCATCAAGATCGGTATAGTTTCTCGGTAACAGAAAAAAAGTACTGAAATTTGTACCAGTATGCACAAATTTTTTAGGTTACTGATGCTATGTTTAAAACGATCAGTAGGTATCCCGGAATTAGATTTAATCGATAGTGCACTGCTGGTCTTAACCATGTTACAGAAATTGCAAAGCACCACTAGATACATCCTTCATTAATCATACCATGTTTCTTAGAAACATTTTGAGTATCCAACATGTAGTGAATATCAGCTAGAAATCAACCATATATCTACTACCAGTGATGTCCGAGGGACATGTAATCATGTATGTACAACACCTACATTGTAAAACAAAATTTATATATTGGCAATCGATTCCTTGCCAATATCTGACAGTATATCAATTAACAACGTGCACAGGATATGTGGAGCATTCTGAAAACATACGGACACTCGAAAATTATAATTTCAAGTTAAAACTCTCATAGCACGTCAATGCTGCCACCCAGCAGCAATGTCCGACCAGTGGCCAGGACAAAATGGTTAAAAATCATGCAGGTAGTATAGTGTAGGCTTAATTAGAAATCCAAAGTGGTTGTGAAGTATGTGAACCTATTTGTGTAGGTGCAGCAGTTTGGTCTAGATTATTTTCAATAACTTTCAGAATAACTTATTTTGAAAAAAAAGGCACACTAAATCCTGTACAATAAACAGGTGTCAGGACAATACATGTATTTCCATGCAAGAGAATAGCACTTGAGCAGTAATTGCATTGAGTTAGTAACTTCGCATTTATAATATATTACCTGGATAGTATTTGCTTTGACTCAGGCGACCTCTAAACTTGGAGACTGTCTGGCAGATATGAGTTTCCATATAGAAGATTGTTCTTGTCAAGACTTTGTCTACTGCCCCATTATATTTGGTGACTATTCTCTCGTCCAATATATGGGTATATCTATCAATATTAGGGGCAGTACAAAAAACTTCAGGCACTAAAAAAGACAAGAAAAACAGTATCAGTAATATGAGCCATTGCGCTAATTATAAACTACTGCTTTAATCTATGCCCCATCTGACTGTCTGTCGGTCATGACGGATTATTTTGACTCATGCCCAACAATTACTTTAAAGTTGCTGGACCGGACAACTGTATGATTTCTAGACATCAGCAAAACAGTTTTTTTAAATATATTTTTAAAATCTTCACATTGCTTTGATGGCGTTATTGTTCAAAAAGATGCTTGATCTTTAGGGCTGATCAATAAACATTAGTTAACCACTTGTTGATTTCTCTGTCTTGTTCTTTAACCCAAAATAAATGGCAAGAAAGAAACTCTTGAGGCATTGCAGAATAAAAGTGGTTAACCATGTGTTTCTAAAGGATAAAGAGGCCCTGAATCTATTTTTGGTGGTTGGGAAGTTGCATTTTCACTTTGAAGGCCTCAAATTCCCCCTTTTTCAAAATGGTCGTTTCCAAACACTAAAACCCATGAAACATAGGTTCTGAATCACTTAATGACTTGGAATCGGTGTCTATTCCTACTAATCCTACTAGCTTACTGGATATAAGAAATATGCATTTGCACATTAAATTTATTTTCAAATGTCAGCCATCTTGTTTCTAAGATGGAATCTACATACTAGGTTATTTACCCCCTAGTTGAGCAATACTTAGGGGCTCTCGAATACTATATATTCATCTAATGCACTACTTAATGAAGTTAATCCATTCTCTATGAGTCACTCTGTGCTATAGAAGCAGCTTAGTATCAGGAAGTGAGACCTCGGCTGGCTGGAGTTTCAGATCTCATACCATTTTAGGCCAAATATCACATGCATTGCTGTGATGATTTTTTTTTAAAAAGAGCATCCAAAACAGTCAGCTTACATCCTCTGTAGAATGAGATATTCTAATGATATGGTTCTCAAATTCATTACAAAGTGTGGCTGTTAATGGTCTTGTATATGAACATAATGAGGTTTGGAAAAGCTGTGACATTCTCTCAGGAAAATGGCGCTGAGATACCAAGGTCGTATGTCGGTAGAAGGTTCACATTTAGAGAAAAACTTCAAGCTGAAGTGGGAGATGCATACTAATTTCTGCTTGCATCCCTTGTTGTTTCAACTGCCATTGAAAAGCAACTTCTCTTGATGCCATTGAAATGGGAAAGCTCAAAAGACCTTTTCGGAGAATGAATCAGAATATCTCAAGCCAGAGGATATGTATCAATACGAACCACAAGAAGATATATTATTGTCAGTGGTACATGTTGCATTGAAGATTTGAGGCAACGTCTTGGAAAGCAGCCTTCATCAAAAATATCTCAACTTATTATTAATACTTTAGGATTATCTGCATATACCATAAAAATATTCTATCAACAATTCAATAATGATAAGAGGGAAATTAATGATACTGATGTCATATAAACGCGACTCTTAACGCAACACATGTTGCGAATGTCGCGCTGCCCGCGCTTTGTTCCTCATGGTGCCATTTGTGCATACCTTTTTAAAAAGTCTGGCTACCCCCCTGTCAAGAGACAAGGTCAAAAGAACTGGTCCAGCTATTCCACAGTGCTGCCCATACACTCACCTATGAACAAGTTCTGCAGCTGGACAATAGTCTTGCAAATCACATATTGGCATCACTTCCAACATCTAGTCCAACTTCATGGACCCTGATAAAAAGTAGACTTGGATTGTCATTCAGAAAGGACCTGCAGATGAGCTGGTCGTCACAGCAGGGGGATTCCAGAATGTTACAAAAGTGCAAAATTCAAGACCTGAAGTAGATGTCTCAATGCTTGTCAAACCACCAGGCAGGAGATACACCCATTGTACTTCATGCCATTCATTGACAGGTTGACACCACAGTGGATGAGGGCAGTAACTGCCAATACATTTGTATCACATGAAGTTCATTCCTGTCAAAGACTTGTCCTCTAATCTGCCAGTTGGTACAGAAAGAGAACTGCTTGCATTTCATGCTGTGACTGGCTGCCACTACACACCCTACAGATCATACCATACCAAGACGACTGTTCTCCTGAGGCACCATGAGCTGTTATAGGGATATGGTGAATGCGAGGAAGAGATCATCTGCAGAATCTACAAGCTGAACACAAACATTTCCTGTGGACAAAGCCAGAAGTGCACTTTTAGCAAAAGCAGCTTTGCCTCCAACTTGCAACACCCTAAGCTTCCACCTCAAACATGCTTACTACCAATCACCTGGACGCAGGCATTTGTGGCCCAGCCAAATTCCTCCAAACCCTGAAACCTATTGATGGAAGATCAAGGAAGGAAAACTCCATGTGCTTACGGACAAAGTACCTGTGTCAAAAGAATGTATGGAGTTCATATCTTGTTCATGCCAGACAGGTTGCAGGCTAGATCGCAGCAAGCGCAGACAGTCTGAGATAAAATGTACTACTGCATGCACAAATTTTGAGAATAGGGATTTAGTTTCAAGCACAAATCAAAACTAGATGATAAACTCACATCGGAATGCTTTGGTTATCATATTTCATGTCTCATTGTAAATTTGTAATACATATGTATGAATACGTATGCAATTTTATTTTGTGGGTGTTATGCTTATGTTTAGATATGTCTCAAACCTTATAGGCTAACCATAAGCTATTACAGTATTGTATTAATGTAGTAAAAAGCAAATTAAGCCATTTTAGAACTATTACAATACGATAATTGACAAAAACTAGTGTTACGTGGGACGTACAGTACTGACCCTGACAGAAGGATAATATTACAAATTACGCTACGACTTCTTACATTTCTCCTATTTCTTCTCATTGTGATGACTGTTAAGAACGTAAAAAGGTTCTGTTGCTTACGCAAGTTACGGGTTTCTTCATAACTTGCTTTTATAATAACTTTTATGGAGGTTCCCGTAATAAAAAGAATATTTCTAAATTTCATGACCACGCCAGACAGATTTCTGTTTCAATGGGTGTCTGTACTAAGTAAACACTTTTTAACCAATCGGCGTTGTCGCTCTGGCGGAAATAAACAAGAACGCCCGAACAAATCCGAATATTTATGAGCAAAAAAGTATCAAAGATGGACGCCAATGTGCAGAAATAGCACAAAATATTCTTATTTTTACGTTCTTTTCTGTTTATTCAGTTAATCGTAAATGCCGTATTTTCAGTGAGTGAGCAGTTCCAAAAAATCCATGACGGCCGTAACTTTGTTTTGCAATGTTACAATTTATTATGTTTTATTGCCCTGATTCCTCTGATATCATTACGGTTCTGTATCCTTCTGATGTTGTCAATACTGTAGATGAATTATACATAAAACTGTAGATGTGGTATTAAATTATTTGAAAACTTTATAACACGAGATCGCCTCACAGATTTAGGATTTAACTTCGGTAAGTCCATTTAATCTCATATTTCATGTCACTTTGAGGGGGTTTATCAGTTCTATGCATCCGATGGGATGCATAATTATTCAATAAGTACTATAAAAAAGTAATGAGTCATGGACACTGAATGTAAAACTACATGTACACATTGAGTAGTGCATAAAACATCTGTATGTACAAGGCAGGGGTATAAAGTAAGTTGCAGAGTAATCACTATGTCAATTTTAGCATGTTAAAACTAAAACCACACGTAAACATAACCATTTAATCTACTCCACTCGGGCAAAATAAAAACAAAATGTCACAGTTCAAAAATAGATGGTTCAGAAAATTACCTTTACAAAAATTTTCACTCAAAGGTCCAAGGGAGCTATACCACATGAGCCTTATCTCGTACCCTTTACCAGGCACATTAATGAGCTGACGATGGCAATAATGAGTTACATCAGGACCTGAAATGAAATCCTTTAACGTGTTATCCATACAAAATAATAGATATATTATGTGCTATAATTATCAGAGCTGTTCCAATATGATTCATTTTATATATATACTAGCTGTTTACCCGGCGTTGCTCGGGTTGAAACAGATGAGCTACGGAACACATTAAATGCTCCTCCCTCCCCATCCTTCCTCCTGTCCCACATTCCTCGAACCAGTTCTCGTCATTATGCAGGTCTGTGACAGATTAAATACACCTCCATCACCGTCGTCCCATCGTCATATATCACAGCCATTTCCACACTAAATGTACTAAATATGGCAAAGATTGATCCCTCTAATATCCCTCCCTCCAACTACGGCTACCCATGGTAAACACGTGTGGAGCAAATTAAATGTCCCACTCATCCCTACCCTTCCTTCCAACCCCCACCCCTCTTCTCTCCCCAACCCTCCCTACCCCATCCCCATCTCAACACGTCCATAATTAATGCACCCCCTTCCTGCTGCTGCTCTGGTTGAAACGGGTGAGATCTAGAACATATTAAATGCTCCTCCTTTCCCATTCTTTTCCCCTGTCACCTTTCTCCGACAGTCATATGTGACATCCATACACACACTACATGTATGTGACAATGCTTGATCCCTCTAATATCCCTCCCTCCAGCTACTCCTACCCCTGGTAAACGCGGGCAGACTATTAAATGTGCATCTCAATCACCCCCTTTCTGCTGCTGCTCGGGTTGAACTTGATGAGATCTAGAACATATAAAATGCTCCTCCCTGCCTCACCACACGCCATGTCCGCCCCCCACCCCTGCCATATGGACACACACCCTTTCTGCCAACACCCCTCCTCAAAACACATTCGGAGCAGATAAAATTCACCTCCATCACCATCACCACCCTCCCCAGTTCCCTGGTTGTACGACTGTACATGTACGTGTGACGTGCAACGTACGTTTGACATATACAAACGTCTAACGTATTATGTAACTTTAACAAACATGGCCCTGTAAGCAACCTTTCTAAAAATTACTTTTTTCTTGTTTTTTATCATTAAAACCAATTTATTTGGTTTGAAATGTGACATTATAATGACCACCAAGCTCTCCTGCTTGTACATACATAATTTGGAGTGTGTACGTCTTGTGGTTAAAAAGCCTTTTGTGATACAAAAAATGGTCTCTTCATTTATATATATAGATACTAGTATATATATTATATCATATCAGTATATGTCGTGAATTTAGCCGCATCTAATCCCAACTTAACACCAGACACTAGATATTCAAATCAAAATCAAACTGAATCAAATCCACATACATGTAATTCATAATCATAGATCTAACATCTAATGTGCTGACAGCAAGTTCAGAATTATACATTTTCAATCATAACTAAAAAATGGTAATGAATATCAAAATAAAAATTATAGGAATGAAACACTATTTTTATGCCAGATCTACATTGCAATTTTGATTATTCTAATTGGTTTACATAAAAAATTACTATGTTAACGAACCTATTTCATACAATGAAGTCAGAAATGCAGTTAAAAAGTTGAAAAATAAAAAAGCTGTAGGTATAGATTTCCTTCCAAATGAAGTTCTTAAATGTGATGATGTTATTCTTAGTATGTTTTATATGTTCAAATTATTTTTTCAACATGGCATGATACCCAGTACAAGAATCCTATTCAAAGGGTGCTAAAAAACCCTTATTTACCATAATTACCGAGGTATTAGCTTATTAAGTTGTGTTTATAAAGTTTATACATCAATTCTAAATCACCGAATCATGAGTTATTGTGAAATGCTAGATATATTTGTTGATGAGCAGAATGGTTTCCGTCAACGTCGCTCATGTGGAGACCACATATTTTCATTAACAAGTATTCTCAATAATAGACTGGTAGAAAAGAAAGATACATTTGCTGCTTTTTATTGTCTTAGAAAAGCATTTGATTGGAATGACAGGGATATGCTTTTTTATCGTTTATTACAATATAACATTGATGGCAAAATGTATAAAGATATTAAAACTATCTATAATGACTGTTATACATTCCTACGCATTAAAATCACTATACGGAATGGTTTCCTGTTACAACTGGTGTGAAACAGGGTGATAATATTTCACCAATATTATTCTCTCTGTACATAAATGAGTTAGCCAAAGAAATAAACTCCTTAAATCTTGGAGTAAAACTTGATAATGTCAACGTTTCAATATTTTTGTATGCAGATGATATGGTCTTGATGGCGAATAATGAAAAAGATCTTCAACAAATGTTAAGTGTTATGCAAAAATGGGGTAAGAAATGGGGTCTTAATTAAAGTAAATTCTTCAAAAAGCAATATTGTCCACTTTTGGCCATTAAGATCCCCCAGTCCAAGTTTCCTTTTATGTATGATGATTGCAAACTTGAAATGGTGTCAAATTACAAATATCTTGACGTGATTTTAGATGAACATCTTAATTTTGACTTATGTTCAAAAATGCTGGCTGACTCGGGGGGCAGAGCATTAAGTGCAATTATATCAAAATTGAAATTGTCCAAAAACGTTGGATTTAAGACATTTACTAAACTGTACGAATCATGTGTAGTTCCCGTAACTGATTATGGAAGTGGTGTTTGGGGAAAATTTAACGTTTCACATTCTGATGCTATACAAAACAGAGCCATTAGATACTTTCTTGGTGTGCACAAGTTTACTCCCATTCCAGCAATACATTCTGAAATGGGGTGGTTAAGTCCCAAATACAGGAAATACTTAAATATGCTACGACTTTGGAATAGGATTCAAAAGATGAAAAATTACAGATTAACTAAACGATTATTTTTTAGGGATTTCAATAGACAAATAAAAAGCAAAATTGGTCCAAACAAATGAAAAATATTTTTGTCTATTTAGATATGTCTCACCGGAAACAATGTGATTTGATATTATGCAATGAAAACTTAATGATATATTTGAAAAGGATTGTGAGAAATGTTGAAACCAAACCTAAACTTCGAACATTTAAAAAAACTGATTGTAAAACAAGTGATTCAAAGGCTGTTTAAATAAATGTCTCATTATTAGCTAAATTTAGATGTGATTTTACAGCTAAAATTGAGACAGGTCATTTTGAAAATATTGAATTAGAACAACGTCTGTGTATCTTCTGAAAGAAATGAAATTGAAAAAAGTTCATTTCCTTATAAATTGTGATTTGTATAAGGACCCCTCGTATGTACTGTTTTCAAAAACATTAGATAAATGTAAAAATGTTAATAGTTTTAATGATGGAAAATTTATATATCTTATGACAAATTGTCAATATTATGTAGCTAAATACATAGAAAATGCATGGAAATGAGAAAAGACAAACTGTATAATAACAATAATTTTATTTTTATTGCACCCTTATTATAAGATATGATTTAAACTGACTTATAAGCCATTATTGGCTGGGTGATATTACTAATGTATTTAAATATAAGCAGAATATGTATATCACATGTCAGTATAATAAATGATTATTTGACTTTGACTTGACTTTTGACTTTGACTATGATTGAAAATGTGTAGTTCTGAACTTGCTGTCAGCACATTAATCCCCAATTTTCACTTGTTCAAAATGTCTGACTCTGTCTCTCTCAGACACTGGAAAATGCCATTTTCATGTAAGTGTTCACTTTTATATAAACCAACCAGAATAATCAAAATTGCAATGTAGATCTGGCAAAAAAATAGCATTTCATTCCTATTATTTTTATTTTGATATGCATTACCATTTTTTTAGTTATGATTGAAAATGTATAGTTCTGAACTTGCTGTCAGCACATTAGTTTATATGCTATTGGTAATATATAGCCCATGAAAATCATTACATATGAAATGGGGATGTGCTACTTTTGTAGTCTTTTGAAATGCTGAACATTTTTATGTGATATATACAAATGAGAATGCCCCAACAAATCTGAATATTTACAAGCAAAATAGTACCAAAGGTGGACGCCAATGTGCAGAAGTAGCAAAAAATATTCTTATTTTCACTTTTTTTCTGTTCACTTAGTTAATCGTAAATATCATAGTTTCAGTGAGTGAGCAGTTCCAAAAAAAACATAATGGCGTTAACTTTGTTTTGAAATGTTATGATTTATCACGATTCATTACTTTTTTTACGCCTATACCTGTAATTTCGCTACCTTTTTTAGTATCTTTTTGACTTCGACAGTACTGTAGTAAATATAGCAAAATGATACTGACACAATCACAATACTTTGCAACTCCACTGAAAAAAAAATGCTTAAGATACTAGCATCATGAACTCACCAACATAAGGAGGAATACAGGTAAATTTCCATCTGGAGCCTAGATAAGGCTCCTTATGACTTGAAACCCATTTCCAAGTAACATGGTAGGCATCTGATGGAAATGGACACATTGCATCTGAAAAAAACGCCAAAACTACTAGTCTGTCCAGTAATTATTTCTTACAGTTTAAACAGCAGTTTTCTGGATCATATACCATGGTTACTGGCAATCCAGCACAATTCAATAATAAGCCATAGTGACCTATGACCTTACTCATAAGATTAAATAAGGATGTATGTAAGCATGACGTAGGTATAACATAACAATAATGATGTATGATACTGCAATTTGTGCAGGTGCTATGAATACTACCCCGAAATAAGCATGATATTTACAATTTATGAGTATATAAAACGCATTCTGGACTATTGTGTTATTGTCTGAGCAAGCCCTTTTTGACTCAGCACCAAACAAGATAAAGTTTTATGAAATTCAGTTAAGATTGAAGAAAGTTATGGGGGAAAAGCTATGGTACTAAAACAATACTGAACAAACCATGACTATAGCCTCAGGAAAATGCATGAGTGCTATAATTAACGTCCAGTGGCTAGCCCACTGTTAGTTTCAGCCCAGAGAGTTTGCATGGCTAGAAACAAACTTGGGTGAACTTAATGTTTCATCCAGGTTGTTTAAAAGAACATTACAATTTAAGTACAAAGGGGTTTTAGTGACCTATCAGCCTGAAACAGTGCCCATAGCAAACAGCTGACGCCAGGTTGACCCATCCCTGTTATGTAAAAATCCACTTCTTCAATGTAGATGTAAAGTTATGAAAGAAATGTGTTGTAATTATATGCTGTAACTTACAAGTATAAAAGCTCGTGCCGGAAATTGTTCTTCTTACTTTTCTTACAGTAATAGTTGATGCAGGATCACAGTGGTAACATATACATCTTCTACCACGGCTGAAAAAAAGAAAACGTTTTAACATTTGCTATTCAATGTGGCAATATTTGTGAATGTACAATGAACATCATCTTAACATCAAAGGTAATATTGTAACAAAACGAGTTTCGTGTAAGTCTCCAGTGCGCAAGAATTGTAGCATTCTTGCGCAGTATAAAATTAGGTAATAGAAGTTGCACTGGACTCGGTTTAGTTGTCCCTGTTACACACACCTTGATAGGCTTTGTTGTTCCTTTACTATGGCCACAATAGGATTAGGGAGCCAGTACTCTCTGGTACTGGTTTATGAGCCAAATAGCGGCAGTTCTCCTTTAGCGCTCGTCGGAAGCAGTAGGGCTGGCAACCTATTCTCTCAGGAATAGGGCCTCTTTACTCTCTTCTACGGAGGTTACACGGTGGGTACCTCTCTCAACGGGGCCCTGGCCCCGTCTTGCACTGTGTAGGGGACGCCTGAAACAGTGCGTGTCAGCAGCGGTGCAAAGTCCTCCCTGTTGGAGGCCCTTCGTGAAACCCGGGGTGTCACCAGCTACTCTGCCCCTTCCCGACGGTTAGACAGGTGTTTACAGTTAGCCTAATACACAATGAGAAGTGTACGAGGGTTCTGATCACGCACGGTGCGTCCACTCGGGTACTAGACCCGTCGGGTGGTTCGTACATGGTGTGTACACAGCCGAGGGGATACGGGGTAGATCTTCCAAGGGCCCTAGGCGGGGAGATAATCATATCGCCGCACCACAGATTTTTGACGGAGTCCTGGCAAGGTCTTCCACATAGATCGTCCAGGGATATCCACCAGTCAAGACCGGCAACTACAGAACTCACTTTGTTTACAATATTGCTTGCAGTGAGGTACCCATAATTTTTAAAAAGGTACGCACAATTGCACTAAGAGCGGAAATTTTGACATTTGTGTTGTGATGTCCTTCATATTATTACATCAGCATCACATAACATCCCTCTAATTATCATCGTATTGTTGATAAAATATCATTTATGGAATATGTAGATAATTATAAAGCATCAAGAATAAGTTCAGAGATTTTTCCAAAAAGTTTAGATTAGATTTATCGATTAAAACTAATCTCGCCCCAAATCTGGCGGCCATTTATAGTATAGTATTTATAGTAGCTATAGAAATCGGGAGTACAGATGCTTGCAAGATTAATATAATTTATTACTATTATGGTTGGCCGTAATGGACAGAACCTAAGTATTAAAAGGACTATATCAGTGATGTAAATAGGTCCGCGTCCTGCGTCCCTGACGCATTAAAAACTCTAGGGACGCATCATGATTTCACCACGACGTACCCATGGATGAATGTCAATTGAAAATCATAAATCCATTAAAGTAAGCTCATATTTAAACTTTTTCCACACGAATTGGGCATTTTCCCACCAGCATGGTCGTCGCCATATTGTAAATATTGTGAATATTAAAGCCCGCTTTACACTATAGCGAATTTCACCTACGTAGCTCTACGTGCAATGGCAAATTTGTGAGGAAATTTTGAAGATGTTCAAAATTCGTAGACGAATTTACTGGTTGGTTTAGGTTCGTTAAAAATAGTTATGCTGCGTCTAGGGATCGCAGAACATTCGCACATACAAGTAATACTTCGTTTGGCGCAGCAACTTGTCGTACCATGCATTTTTACTACGTTCAATGACTCCACAATACGCCCAAGTTGACGACGTGACATAATACGTACAGTTGCTTTGCACGGGTTCGCTCATGATCGCTCTAGTGTAAAGCGGGTTTAAACAAGCCATTCATTCCATTACCACTCAACTAAAACACAGCATGTTCAGCCATGTTATAAATCAATGAGAGCGCTATTCGTTGCAACGGTCTGGTTTATCAGTATGGCAGCGCCCATGTGACCAATATATTCATACATTATCTTTTATTTTTTCAAGTATATTCTTTGCGCTTTGATGTAAAATTATAGCACGAACAGTTACAATGCAGCCCCCCTTGAGAAATAAAAGTTGCCTCTAGGAGGATTATTTTGCGAGGATCGCGCAACCAGATTGAACTCTGCTGACAGTGTAGTAGTAGTTCATCAAGGATCAGCAACTGCCACACAACTTGCGGCATGCTCACAAGAGCGTGGAGACTCGTGGTGGTGAAAACGTCCAGCCTCCCTCCATGGTAAAGAACTAGACTTCTACCATGCCACTACCAGCTGTTTCTGCTCATCTGGCAGCACAAGACAGTGCCACAGGACTTTAAGGATGCCTCCATTGTGCACCTCTACAAACGCAAAGGAAACCGCCAAGTCTGTGACAATCATCGTGGAATCTCCCTGCTGTCCATTGCAGGCAAGATCCTGGCAAGAGTTCTACTCAATCACCTCAATGCACACCTCGAGCAAGGCCTCCTACCTTAGAGCCAGTGTGGCTTCCGGAAAGACCGCGGGGCTATCGACATGGTGTTTGCTGCTAGACAGCTTCAAGAGAAGTGTCAGGAACAGAACGCTGACCTGTACTCCACCTACGTCGATCTGACCAAAGCCTTCGACACTGCAAGTAGAGAGGGACTTTGGAGAATCATGGCTGGCACGGATGCCCAAGGAAGTTCATCGCCATAGCACTACAATTACACGATGGTATGCTGGCAAGAGTCCAGGACTACGGAGAGACCTCTGACCCCTTTCCTGTCGCAAGTGGAGTGAAACAAGGTTGTGTCCTTGCCCCCACCCTGTTCAGGCTCATGTTCTCGGCCATGCTGACAGATGCCTTCAAAGACGCCAACGTGGGCATCGGCATCAAGTATAGGACTGATGGCTCCGTCTTCAACCTCAGGAGGCTTCAAGCAAAACCAAGGTTTCCACAGACACACCATCAATGACTTCCTGTTTGCCGATGACTGTGCCCCTTAATGCTGCTACAGAAGCTGACATGCAACACAGTGTTGCAAAGTTCTCTGATGCTTGTGACAATTTCGGCCTCACCATCAGCACGAAGAAGACTGAGGTGATGCACCAGCCAACTCCAGGAAGTGGTATGTTTAACCGAACATCTTCATCAACGGGCAGAGACTGAGTGCGGTGGACAAGTTTACTTACCTTGGTAGCACACTCTCCAGAAACGTCGTCATCGATGGCGAAGTTAACGCCAGACTTCTGGCGAAAAGTGCTGCCTTTGGCAGACTGTACTCAAAAGTCTGGAACAGAAGAGGGATCACCACAGAGACTAAGATCAAGGTGTACCGGCCGTTGTTCTCACCGCACTTCTCTATGGCTGTGAAACATGGACAATTTACCAGCGTCATGCCAAAAGCTGAACCACTTCCACACCACCTGTCTCAGGAAGGTTCTCGGCATAAAGTGGCAAGACAGGATCCCAGACACTGAGGTACTCACTCGTGCTGACCTGCCCAGCATCTACCGTCCTGATGCAGTCCCAGCTTCGCTGGGCCGGGCACGTGGCTCGCATGTCAGACCACAGGCTTCCAAAGAAACTTTTTTGTTTGGCGAGCTACAGAATGGCAAGCGTTCTCAAGGTGGACAAAGGGAAGCGCTTCGACGACACACAAAGCCTCGTTGAAAGCCTTCAACATTGATCACAACACATGGGAGCAGTCAGCGCAAGATAGAGGAAAGTGGAGATCAACTGTCCACCAGGGTGCCAAATCATGTGAGGCAAACAGGACGGCAGCAGCTGAAACGCAACGGCAAGCCAAAAAGAGCAGAGCTGCCAACCCTGCAAAATTGCCACCATTCCTTGTCCTCACTGCCCGAGACTCTTCCGTGCACGAATCGGCCTGACCAGCCACCTGCGCACCCACAGCAACCCGATGTCACACCCCTAGGGTGGATGATAGATGGTCCTCGTCGTCGTATTGTCGTATCGACAGACGAACAACATTATACTGTATAATTCTACAATATAACTGTGTTACACTGAGGTTGGGTAGATCTGTACATCGTGTTTGTAAATAGTTTTAATTACTGTAGATCTACTGTGTCAGTATAATAAAAAAAAAATTGACTTGACTTATATTTTTGATTGAGCATTATCTTTAAAGGAAACTTCACATACATGTAGGTCTATTTTAGATGGGACTTATGAATATTGGAATTGGCACAGAATTTTGTAACAAATTAAAAATATCAAAGTAACTTACTCCCTCGACATTGCAGTGACTGGATATGGTGATCCTCTCCTCATCTCACAACATTTAGCCATACATCCTTCAACATCCATATGTTTTGTATACCTAAACACTTCTTTACAAGTAATCTCATTAACTTAATTCCCAAAATTCTCTAATGCTCTTCCCAGTTCATACGCTGTATTACTATTGATGCAATGCAAACCATCTGAAATTAAAAAAAAAAAAAAAAAAACAAACAATACAAGTGGTTCTTGAGCAGGGTAACCAGTGATTTTTGAGAATGAAATTCAATGTTATTTCTAGTTTTCTTCCAGGTTTGAAAAAAAAAAAAAAAGGCTACTTTACATGTAAATCTGAGGGTTGGGGCAGTTACAAATGTATCATGTCTAATGTATTTATTTATTTCAAAGTGTTTGGTCGTACCTACCTGTTAAATAGGTACAAGTTAAGTGAGTGAGCAATAATATGATTTACACGTTTGTGCTACGGTTGCAGCATGCTGTAGGCTCCCCAGGGAGTTGAGAAAGTCATAGTTTGACAGAGTTGCAAGTGACCTGGTGTTAATGTAAATGTTGCCTCAGCATATTAGATGGTAGACTATACAACTTATCCATTTCAGTATTCCAGATGTTGGCTGACTAGTGACTTGTACTGTATGTGGTATGTTGATAAAGTCCTCCAAGTTGGGTCAGTATGAGCACCAATCACAGAGCACCATAATGCACAACATTTTTGGTACTTTCTTTTCTTTCTATGCTATAGTTTCCAAAATATAACATAATTTTCAAAATGTTTTAAGTTTTTGTTAAGATTTTCTGCTCTACAGAGCCCTAATCATATTGATTTTAACGAACCAGAAACTCATAATGCAAACGGAAAATGAATCCAAGACCAAACATGCATTGAAAACTGTGTGTATAAAATGTTATCAAACCAAAACTAACCGAACATTCGTCAACAAATATCACGGATGATATTTTTATGCATGCTGTGAACTTTCGTTGTAAACAATGATCTTGGGTCATTTTTTAATATTGTTCCGATTTAGGGAGCCGTCAGAACAAATATTAAAAATTCTATATAGTTAGCTTACAGCGCTTGGTCTCAGAAGAATAAAACTATAGATTATAGAGCCAGAACAAGTGAAGGTCAACTTATTAGTGAAGTAAACCCTAGAATATTTACCAGAACTTCTTTTTTGTAGATTTGTGTAAAATATGGTTAGTTTCTAAACCACAAACAACGATGCGGATGTCTTTGATAAAAATTATGTTTTTCATGCAAAATAAATTTTAGTTTGTAATGATTCAAACAGTGACTTACATGTAAATCAATGCCAACCCTGGCCCAAATTTATTTTCAAACCTAGCAAAAATGATGGAATTTATACAAATTACCTTTTGCACAATAACCCCATTCGCCATCATCATCATAGTTGGCAGTAGTTGAACACCAAAAATCGTCAGGATTAGGTTTGTCATCATATGGAAGACATTCATGGTATGTATTGCCACCATAAATAAATGGGAAAACACACTTGTAACCGTTTGTTGTCAACTGGAACTCATCTGAAATCAACAGTGATCTTAAGTTTACAAAAGAAATCAACCCTTTATTACATGGAAAATATTTCTCCCGCTCATGAAACAGTAAATAAATGTACCACATTAAATTTAATTTTTTGTTTAAGATCTAATAGAGGGATTTGAACATACCTGTACTCATCTATAAGTGTATCAAATAATGAGAAGAGATCATAATGAGTCATTTTTTTAAAAATAAATTGAAAATTTTCTTGTCATTTGTGATGTACTCAGTCTCCGTTTGGTGGAACCTTATTAGCTCATTGCAACTACGAAGGTAACAATAATAACCGCCTACCCACCTTTTATAGAGAATGTTTTAAAGAATGGCGTTTTTTTTTGGATCTGGTAGAATATAGAAAAGAACCCTCCGACCAATTGATATGGAATAATAAGCATTTGAAAATAGACAATAAATCAATCTTTTTAAAGAATTTCATGGATGCAGGAATCTGGGTAATAGGAGATTTATTTGAAAATGGAGAAATCATAGATTTTCATTTCTGGAACAATAAGTGATTTCGTAAATTGAACGTGACGTCACGAGGTCAGAGGTCAATGGTATTAAAGACGTGTATTACGCATGATTTTCCTATACAGTATATAGTAAAACTCGGCGACAAAAATAAGGTAAAAACTTTGCTTATCATTATCCATTAGGTATGAATTTTAGTCACCTCTTGTAGGAAAGGTGTAAGAATGCACAGCTGGAAGAAGAGATTAAATTGGCATTAAATACCACTTGAAAAGCTTGTATGAAATCCGCTGTGAAAATGTAAACAATGGCAGAGTACTGCATATCACGCTACGAAAAGTCTACGTTACCAAAACTGCCAAAGCTCTCGCAGGTTTACTAACTATAGCATATGGTTGTTTATAAAGTTCTGGGTTGTTTATGTGATATATTTGATGCTCAGTATATGTTATTGGTAATTTGATGTTATGATTTAAGATGCTGTAACAGTCTAATGTCACTGCAGCTTATAGATCTAGCTAGATCTACAATATAAACATGAACCTTCTTTAGTAATTTCATTATACTGCAACTCTAAAATGAAGTTACTTGCAAAATAGCTAAAAGCTTTCCGTTCTTTGTAGTCCGACTATAGTCGTTTTGTAAACCAAGTCCTTGATGGGGAATGTGAGTCCAAATACACTGCAATATCCTGAATCATGGTTGGTGGCCATATAGCCATGCTTTGCTCTTCGTCTAGCCAGTCAGTTGCCAAATCATCTGTGTGAGGGATTGAACACTCTGGTGTTTGCAGCAGCTTTCCCATATGATCCTTCTTCTGCCGAATCACCTCAATGCGAGTTGGCAAAAGAGGCAACTGTAGCTCCCAAGCAACATAGCTAGATAAGCTCTGGCAGCAAGAACTTTCTTTGTTCCCGTCACATTGAGGCCTCGTTTTTTTTTTTTTTAACAAATTCCACAATGTATTAAGAGACAACGTCTCTACTATTGGTATTATTAATTGTTCTTTACTATTCTTATCCATTTTATCCGCATATGTTGTAATTGTAGTGTAAATCCTTTGTAAAAGCATACTTTCCACCACGACTTCACAATACAAAATGAGTGCAAACCGCGTGTTTGTTTACAATGTTATTACCGTTGACCTTTGACCCGTCACGTGACTTTGCTTTTACGAAATGGCTTATAAGGGGATTACTATCAATAATTATTTAACTTGGCGAAGTTTGATACCTTCAATACCTAAAAAGTTGAAAAATGAAAAAAAAAAATCATAAAGCAGATTCCCATAATATTTTAAGGATAAGCAAAGAACGAGATATTTCTAAGGCAAAATTTAAAGACTTTTATTGGCTTATTATAGATAATAGATACTCCTTACCGTCAGCTCAAAAACACTTCAAAACAATTGATATAAATGAAACAGAATGGTCTGATTATTACCTTATTCCACATAATGTCTTAAAAAAGAAAAAGCAATTGATTTCAGTATAGGTGCTTGCACAGAATTATTGCCACAAATGAATTAATGGAAAGATTCAGAAAAAATTGAATATAAAATGGGAACTGTGACAGTTTGAACATTTATTTTTTTGAATGTAAATTTGTGCGTAGTCTTGGAATCGATTGAACAAGAAATATTTTCTAAAAGCGTGACATATCCCTAACAGAAAAGAAAATCTATTTAGGAATACCTAATTCCTATCTACCTAACCAAATTATTAATATTGTAAAAAAATCCATAGTCAATTCAAGACATAGAAATACAATACCTACCCTGAAAAACGACATTTGTCAGATTTATAAAATATATGAAATAGAACATCACCATACAATTATCTGGATCTCATCTCCCGGGTCCCGTGTATAAAGATGTGAAAGTCTATCTTTTCCGTGCCGAAAAAAATTTCAGCAAAACCCAACCTATGTACTATATACTATTGCTACCATATGATGCGATTACCTAGCCTTTATCGAACAACTTTCCAATGATAATAGAAGCTACTTTGGTGGTACTCAATTGGATGATTGAGACTAGATCTTTGTTTGACCTAGAAACAGGCTAGAATATGAGACATGTGCACGGATTCATAAAAAAAGTTGGAAAATATTTTTGTTTAGGCTCAGCATTTGGCATGCAATGCTGCAATATGTGTGATATATGAATGTACGATGGACACCATTTTGAAAACAAATGTAACTTTTAATGCTGAAATATGCCAAGAAACGTAAGATACTCATATTTTTGCCCATATCAAGCCATATCAAAATATTCTTGAGTGGCCACTATGTTATCTGGTTGCCTGGACATATGCCTCCATCATCAAGTAATTCAACATTTTTGAAACGACCTGTCTCAATTTTTTACTGCAAAATACCACTGTTTTTTGGTAATGCATTTGTAGTATAAGTGTGTGGTATATTATCTATTGCCACCTCAATATTTGTTTTAGTTAATCAACAAACTTTAAAATTTCACTTTAGTTTAGTTTAATCATAAACTTACATTTTTATCATGATTAGTTTTGATTAAAAAAATCCGCCAATGGCTTTAGTTAAGATATGATAATTAGTTTCTATTGACCATACAATTAGCAGTTTCTTTGATTCTGCCTTGAAATAGATTGCTTACCATTTTGATTAAGTAATAGGATGGTAGATTGTGTGTTTTCATTTATGATATAATGGTTATCAGAGGTATGTTGCCTACTTGAAACTAGTTGAAATAGTAGTGCTTGAAGTATGTGGTTTGTTTGAATATTGATTAGAAGAATACAATATTATTTATGCATGTATGATATGTATATTTACATTAAAATAAAATAGTTAAAATAGAAAACAGAAATGTGTTATTTCATTTTGTAAATCCTTCATTTGCAAAATTTAGTTTAGTTTTAGTTAATCAAGCGATCATTTAGTTTAGTCTAGTTTAATTATAACATTTTCCCAAGTCACTTTAGTTTAGTTTAGTTTAATCATGAAAATTGTCATTTAGTTTAGTTTAGTTTTAATTAAAAAAAATGTAGTCGCCCCAACTCTGATCAATAGCAAATTAGACGCTGTTATGTAAACAAGAAAAATGACCGTGGTCGAATACAAAAGCATGAATGAAGTGAAATTTTGTAAAATATCAACGGATTTATTGTTATTGATTACTTTACCCTACACTCACCAGCAATGGTGAGTAACTTTGAATTCATACTCGCTAGCCTGAATTTAGATTGGCCTGAAGCAAGTAGCGAGTGTCTAAACTATACACTGTTGAATAAAGAATAAAACCCCAATCGACACGTGTTAATAGAAGAAATACACACACTGACTGATTTGAGTGAGAAACCTCCTATAATTTATGCATAGAAACAAAATGGAAAGATAAAGAAAATTAAATCGCAAAAAACCTTACCATGATTACCATGTCTTTTCAATCTGGTCCTCCTGTGCTGCATAGAATTTTCATTGACATAGTGATGTTTATCTGCAGCTCTTTCTACAAGGTATAAATGAGCACACGTTTCATTACAATTACAAGGCACCTATGGAGTCCCCCAATTAAGGCCTCAAATTATAGTTCACTTTTCAGCAGGACTAGTAACTCATTCTGACGATGATAGAGTGAAGATTAGTGACAGTAGGTAGATTCATAACAATATTATATATGCCATTCTCTACTGTTTATATCATTTGAAACATGACGTGTTGCCATGGTAATTTACACGGTTTCCTCAATTATTGTACTGTATTGGTCAGAACGAGGCTGGAGTAGATGAAGCAACGCGCGCGGTACCTCTCTCCCACTGTTGTTGTTCAGGGCCCAGTCACTGTGGTGTATCTTGAGGGCTTCAAGTATCTGTCTTCTAAGTTCTGGTCTTCCCATCCTCTTTCCGTATGATTTTTGTGTTTGGTGTCGGTAGGCCTACAGGCCACAACTTTGACATTGACAACACCAAAATCATAGGGAAATGTAGAAGAGGACGGGATGACGTGAAGCCCTCAAGATCCATCACAGTAACCCAGCCCAGAACAACAACTGACTGTTGTTTTTCAGGGCTGGGTTACGTTTCAGAGGGGTGTCAGTGCAGGGTGGAATAACAATGCAGGGCAGAAAACCAAGTTGTATTGTGAAGTATAATAGGGAATAATAGATCGTTTTTGAAATAACTATTTGGCAAGTAGAGAATAAAAATGGGAAGACAAAATTTACTGTCCAATATTCAAAATCAACAAAGTATTCTATTTTGAAGCTGGTCTACAAGGCCTCTTCCGTTCTATATTGATGCGGTGGCTTTACAATAACAGTGCAGGCTGGAAAATGGAGAGAAAAAAAAATAACCATGCAGGGTGGAATAAAAGCATGCAGGGCGAAAAAAAAGTTTAAAGTAAATAACCATGCGTACACTGTTATTAGGGATGTGATAGTACAGGCCACAAATACACATCAGATGCACGTGCATATACCTACCTTAAATCGGTAGGTTTAAGACAAAGAATGCCCCTTATTACAAGATTTGGGAGCATTAGTACCCTTCTGAGTGGTCGCTCCCACTTCCAAGCCTAGACTGAATTCATTCATCATTCATCATTCATCGGACATGGCATCACAACAACAAATTTTGTTGTTGTGATGCCACGTCCGATGACGGATTACGTCTTACGTAGGCAGAGTGACGTCAGTCACAGGGAGCGTGAGGGCGGATTGTAACCTAGCTACGCCCGGGGCAATCAAAGAGCTCAATTGCCTAACTAATTGGGGTGGACACTAGAGTAAGAGTCCACCGGCCCCAGGCACCTACTCTCGCTTTGATCACATATATATTATTATCATCCTGACAAGTTGCCAAACCTGTTCGGGCTCAACAGCTACAGGACTATTGAATTGAATTTAGCACTAGTCCTTACCAATTTCTACCAGTCTGGACAAGCTGACTAGTGACTTTGATATCTGGCTCAGTCTTATTCTGTAGTGTTTTGGAGACTTATTTTATAATTGCTTTAGAATCCCATGAATAAGGAATAATTTAGAGCAATTAGAAAGTCTATTATTTAAAACAATATTGTTTCCAACATTTTGACACACAGATGTCGCAATTTCAGGGGAAATATCACAATATCACCGCGTGTTTAAAGACCATTTAACCAAAATCTAGTCTAAAAATAATGAACAACATTTTAGACTAGATTTTGGTTATATTTTATGATTTTGAATTTACTGTGATATTGTGACATTTCACTAAAGAGGACATTTGTGTGTTGAAACGTTGGAAATAATATCGTTTTAAATAAAAAACTTTCTAATTACAATGTACTCTTAATTATTCTTTATTCATGGGATTCTAAAGCATTTATAAAATAAGTCGCAAAAACACTACAGAACAAGACTGCGGCAGATATCAAAATGAGACCATCTGTAATGTCCAAAATATAACAACGTGCATATGGACTAGTGACTAAATGGGAGACTGCTATGTTCAACAAACTTAGACATTTTGTATTGAGAATAACCCTTCACATAGACTCAATGTAACAAAAAATTTGTTCTTACATTTTTCTCATATGCTAATCATAGGAACAAAACATGTAAACAAGTCCAAAAATATTTATAATTCAAAACTTATTTAACAGTTTCAGCTGTGAGGAGCCCTAATCCTAATTAATGATTGTGTGGACTAACACTACTGATTGTCATGATATGTAATCAAGTCATTAGATTTATGACTCCAAGTCAGGTCAGGACTACATCACATAGTCTCTGGTGGGATTCAAACCCACGACCATACTGCACCAAATCGCAGTTCAGGCTAACTCACTAGTCCACTCTGCCACTGCAACTAGGTAAATAAAACATAGCTCAGATGGCAGTTTTCTTACAGTTATCCCTGAAATCACACTAAGAGAGAACTGCATTGGCGCTGTATGCTGGTGGGTTCGAATCCCACCAGAGACTGTGATATAGTCCTAACCTGACTTGGAGTCATAAGTCTAAATGACTTTGATTATATAATGATATATTCCAAAGTCCAATAAATCATAAATCATTTCAAAACTACTCATTGTATCATGGAAAGCTCCTAAAATAAACACAAAACATTAAAATTTATAATTATGTACGTTTGTCTAAATCCACAAAACATTACAACTGTATCATGATTGTATGCATATAATTTGTTTGCAGTTCATACTTTTGCCGTACAACAAAACTTCTATTGTTGTCTTTTTTTCTGTTGAAAAATGATGTTATTATTTGCAACTGCATCGTTTGCATTAAAAATAAAGGAGCATATACAAGAATAAGGCGCGCAGATATACAGCAGTATGATTTGTAGTCAAAAAAGAAAAAAATGAACATTACATTAATCAAGAAAACCTGGCTAACCAGTTAACCTTCTGGTACTTAGATTTTGCTATACTAACCTGTATAGATGACATTTGTACATCGCTTGCTGGTCCTGTTTATAGACGGCACAGTTATTACACAGCAAAATTTGCCATAATCTGTAAGCTCAAAATTGTGAATATTCAAGTTTTGCCTGTCCCGTGTGTATCTGTAAAAGATTCCAGAAACCTATGTGTAATTATACAAATAATATTAATATATATCCTACATTGAATATTCATTGGTTTACGTTAGACTATCTACACCTATCAACCACCTTTCACTGAACTAAGCAAAACCTTCATAATGTAGCTTTTAATATTCATAGCTTTTAATATGCTCTGCACATGTTCGTCATCCATATTTAGCTGTCAGAAGATTGTCCTGTGACTTCATTTAGGATGTTGACCCAGACGTGGGCAAGTTTGAGTACCCCTGTATTCTTGCTGAGTTTAGGCTTCAGACAACAGATATAGATGACCTTCATTTTCCTATTATAAGTGACCGTGTATTTGTCAAATGCAAGGTGACCTTATATTCCTCATTTCAATCAAGTTCCACAAAATTTTTGATTTTCCCCCGATTTATCACAGAATTCCTGGTGTCCTTGTGGAGAAACATTTCTTGTTCAAAGCTTGGGATTTGTATAAATACCATTTTGCCCCCTGATAACAACAAACATCGTCACTTCAATATTAACTAGATGCGAACGCCAGAGCCTCGACATACGTTAGCAGCCAGATCGTCACACGTACATTTTGGTGACGTGACGATCTGCTAAAAGTACATGTACAATGTATGTCAAGGCTCTGGCGACCGCATCTAGTCTAACTATTTTCAAATACATATAATGGCTGAGAAGCACTTTACTTCATTCATAAGCCTACATTTTCAATAATGTGTACTGGTAGTCCTCATCTAAGTCTTTCTCACAGCAAAAATCTAAAAACAACTAAGTAAGTAATTTTGCTTAGAATTTTCCTTGAATTCTCACTGAAACCTGAAATATGAGATTCCCTGAAATTTCCTAAAATTTGGGGGTTAAAGTTGAATTCCCAAAAAACTCCCTGTAGGAGACGCGTCAATAAAAATTCCGT
Source organism: Streblospio benedicti (assembly GCA_019095985.1). Lineage (NCBI taxonomy): Eukaryota > Metazoa > Annelida > Polychaeta > Spionida > Spionidae > Streblospio > Streblospio benedicti. The sequence continues at coordinate 17,290,905 of CM032666.1, read as the reverse complement.
GATTTCCTTCATTCTCACTGAGTGGTGGCTACACTAAAATACATGAATTCTTACAAATATCTGGTGGTTTACTTATTCTATTAGTGGATGCGAAAAAGTACTTCTTCATTGATGCTGATAAAACCTGGTCTTACAATAGGAAGTTTCTCCAACATACATGGTCATTCTGCTTGACTGGGTCCTTCAGGGAACATTAGTAACGGCCTGAACTTGGTTTTCAGTTTGAAGTGTCCCATCGACATCCGTATTCCTGGGGTCATATTTCTTCAAATTATTTCTTCAAGACCGAAACAGACTTGGGATTCTTGCAGAAAACTGCAAGTTTCATGAGTTTGGTAGATCCAAATGACCAGGCTTGGAGGGGACGGTTGAGATCCAGACTGGGCAGCCAGGCCACACCCTCTGAATGAGGAATAATTAGGGCCTGTTTAAAATAAATTTAGGATTTGATTGATTGATTCTTCAAACTGCTTCTGACTACATTTTTACCGCATTCTAGTATTGACCATAATTTTTTCTGTATCCATGATCTGACTACTTGCTAGATTGAGTCGCACATCTAAATGATCTATTTTGTATAAACAGTAAACTTAAAAAAGTAGCACTGCATAGGTTTATTTCAATAATCAGGATATATATATATATATATATATATATATATATATATAACCATATATATATATATATATATATATATATTTCACTGATTTCCAGTTTGGAAGGGAGATCCATGAAGAGGGCAAATAGATGAAGATTCATTTGAAGAAATTAAGTTATGACTTAATGTCTTCATTTGTGTGTGTGTGTGTGTGTTGTACAAAATTTGTTTCATGTGCATTGCACAATCATCAGATTGAAATGTTACATATGTTATATATATATCATGCCTTTTGTGCAAAATAGTGGCTATCTTGGCATTTTGGAAGCCATCTTGAAAATTATCTGGTTGACTAATTTGCTGGAACCAAAAAGGATGTATATTGAGGAAAATATGCGCCAATTTCATGGATGAATATTCTGTTGACTGCTCTACTATAAGCAAATGAAAAAGCGATAAAGATTTACCTATTATTTTCTCCTATAGTGGATGTGGCATTATCAACGACACCATCTTTACCGTCAAAATTATAGATGGTGAAGGTGAAAGATGAGGTGAAATCATACTTTGTCCAACGCAAGTAAAAGTCGTGGACTGAAAAAAATATCAGCACATTCAATTATATCAATATGGCACCTTAGACATGTTCATATTTCGCCCACAAATGCAATGGAGACTGCAGTGTTCAACATGTATTAGAGATTACTCCACATGGGATTCTAACTCACGCTTATGTATGATTCTGACCAGGCTCATGATGTTGATCGGAAATGATGTCAAGCAAATAATGTCAAATACATAGTCGTTTCTTAATACTCACCTTTTATAGATGAGGGTATTACTACGAAAGAACATGGCACTGTCGTATCTTTTCCTTCAATGACTCTCATGGATCTCTTCATTGTGATTAGAATTTTTGGTCTTATGTTATAAGACACACCGGACACTGTAAAAGATATTAGCATTGCTACATGTATGCATAAACAGGGAATCAATTATTATTGAAACTGTGGTAGGAGGAGGTGATCTTGCAGTTTGGTAGCTTTATCAATGTTCTGTTGATTAGGTACATGCATGTAGCCTATAGTTTCATTTCTTTTTGTTAGTAATTGATTGCTAATATGTCCAAACATAAACTATCAAATGAAAATTATGTGATTTGATTTTAATTTAAATTTCGAGTACATATACTCCTTATTAAAGATCCAAATGGATCTATATACAAAACACCTTATACAAATTCATCTCATTTGAGGCTACAATTGTTTATATGACAATCTTTTACCAATCCATCCAATGTATTTGAATCAGAATTTCACTGAAGAATTCATAGAAATACTAAGGTGGAGGACTGACTATTGTCAGTGTGTTGCAGACCACAAGCACATGAATCATTAAAGCCTTACCGTTTGTGGTCTGTCCATTTGTCTTTTGAATGTTGTTTAGCAGTATGCTCCACAGGATCAACTCTACAACATAACAAAATCTTTAATGCGACAAAATACTATATAAATAATGGTATTTTTCATATAACAGTCTTAATCAGACATAAATCAGACCCGTCCTTCCTTCCATCTGGTTTGCTACCCCTCTACAGGTCACATCAGTTTGAGCTAGTGTGCTTAAATTTCCCATGCCAGTTGTAAATGGTGACAGCAAGAACCTGCTTCACATTATTTGTTCCATACTGTTACCCCTCTACAAGTCACATCGTTTGAGCTAGGATGCTCATCTTTGGTTTGTCAGTTGAAAATGGTGACCTCCTTTCTCCTCTTAATTCATATGGACCACAATGGCCCTATTTGGGGTCATTGTGACTATCTATTTTTGCTAGATGGTCCGATTGGTTTCTGATTTACAAAACACACCATTATAGCTAGAGTTCTCAATACCAGACTGCTATTAACTATAATTTGCCAACTCAATTCTCCTCCTTAATTGCCAAAAATAATAAGCTGCAGCATGAAATGTTTTACGTGTTCAAAGTTTTCATTCATAAACTTCACAGCTATCACTTCAAACTTTCATATATTCCCTTAGAATTACTCTAATTGAACAAATTAAAAACTTGCTGAAAATGAAATCTGTTTTGCATATTAAACATTCAAGAAAATATTAAGTTCCTAAAATAACCAAGTGTGTCAGGAGGTCGTTATGTACACATTTTTGATAGTAAGATAGGAAGATAGTAAGACCTTCAGCCCGCGATAGGCAATCTCCACTGTAGAAATCAACAGTACTAAGAACAATCCCGGGGTGGAACATTCAATAAACCTGGGAACTGTCAATGCCGTCGGCTATCTGCCAACCCTTAGGCAGAACGTACCCTCTCTCCATTCACGCGTTGCCTTATTAGAGGAGGCCAGTCTCTTATCTGAGACTGGCTAATTTGTGAATTATTTATCCAGATCCAAATCCGGATCTACCAGTACTAGTCGTGAGATACAGTACTGTCAGTAGTCTAAATAGTACTGCTATTATAAGTGCTAGCCAGTTGAGTCCTCAAAAACCGTCAGGTAACTTTCTCAATGTTGTTGACCCACCAGCCCCAAACTTATCACTTACTATAACCATCACCTACATATTATGTGACAATATATATAATCAATGCTACAAATTTGCAGCTAACCAGCGTTGCGCTCTGACTCTGGGCGATAAAAGAGTAAGTGGCATTGTCGTTGAAAAACGCATGTGATTAGATCTAGAGTTCTAATGCTTTTCATGTATTAACACGTGGGTAAATATTTTAGTATTACCTATTGATGGCGTTTTCATTTTTCATTTCAAGTTTTTCATTGTCAGGCCGAGACCATTCTAGATCTATACCCATGTACTGATTTCTGCAGTATTTTACGTTAGTCCTTACGCAGCAGAGTGCGATCTCTTTGAAGTTCGGTCTTTTCCTGGTAGTGGCAGGTGCTCTCGGCTTGTTCTCTCTCGCAAAATGCACATTTTAGCCAAGTTTGTTGCCAAAATACGATGCTTGCGCACTCGAATCTTAATATTCTGAAATGCCATCCTACGTGAAAAAACGTTTTAAATAGCTGTCTTGTACTAACAATTAAAACGTGTCCACGCCGATTAAGTTTGTCATTCATGTGACTAGTACCGGAAGTTATGAAGTTATCTAGGTCAGATTTTTTATAATGTGTTAAAATGGGGAAAGCTGTTAGAAATAGCCAAAGCTATGAAATATCTTTGCTTTTTTCGGACCATGCGCACCGACCAAAAAGTTTAATATTTTGATTTGTTGTAGACAAGAGGTTAAACTTACGATTAAGACACTTTCTGAGATGTGTCTCGATGGACGCATTTTTGCAATTTAACACCAAACATTGAGAATGTTCGGGAGCGTGATATTTACGGTGTCTAAGTTCGCAGAATCATAAGTTTTTGGTACTTAAGAAAAAAAATCAATATGTGAAACCACAATCTGCAAGTCCAAACGTCGACGTTTCCAACAGTAATCATGTAGCAGAGCCCTGCAACGATTCGGTTCGGTTCGGGTAGGCGTACAAATGCAAAAGTCTACGGGTACGGGTTGGGTACGGGTACCATTCAACAGGGTACGGTTTGGTCACGGTTCCTAGGATTTTTGGGCCCTACCCGTGTTGAACCGTGATATACCCATGGTTGGATTTTCTTATAATGGTAGCATTTCTCGTTATACATGGATATCATTAATAATCTTAATGTCAGGCTATATCCTTTTTAGAACAGAACTTCATTTAACATCTTGTGCCACAATTGTCTGGTCACTTTTGTCATTTTACTAAGTAGGTAGTTACTTCGTTCTGCCTGGTTGGATTGCCAATGCTCAACAAAAATTCTACTTTCCTTTAGAAATACTTCAAGGCTGAATATAATGTTTGCTTCAGAAAAATGATATCAACATAGGCTAATTGTATTATCTTTTGACTATTTTTTACTGAAACTCTTTTAGCTTACAAAATTGTGTAATGCATAATATTAAAATTTACAATTTCATCTGGCATGTTTTGTCAAATACTAATAGTAATTGATTTTAAGCACAAGTACATGTAGGGTAATTATTTCAATTTGAGATGAATAAAAGTGATTCAACTTACGACATTATTGCAATCGATTAATTTATATTTATACAAATACCAAACAATTCGCCTTGATGTACACAACACATGAAAATATCTATATTTGCAATAACTTGATTGATTTATATAGACTCAAATCATTTTGAATAATATGCATAATGGACTTTATAAAGCATTGATACATAATAAGACATTATCAGGTTAGCCTTAAATGTAACTGGACACTGTGTATTTGCATAAGTTTAAGAGCCATCCTTTAAACCCTTTGTAAAGTAAGCCTTGCTGATTAATATAAGCACCCTTTGTTCAAATAAACACTAGCTTTTAGGTCAGTCATTAGTACAGTGATAAGTTAGTGATATGGTTCTTGGGTTAAATGAAAGTAAATAGCAAATTTTATCAATAGAGAAAATGCTGTTTCAATATTAGCCGTTTTGTTTTTGAAGTCATTGTGTGCACATAAGTTTTATATCTTGTTCAATTGGGAGAATTCATCATAGAATTTAACTTACTATTTTGGCAAGAATTTCCTATGAATATGTCAAAGCCAAAATTTAGTTCAATATATCTCCTATGATATTGGATAGCAGTGGTTAAAATACAGAATATAGTTAAAATGGATATCCAAACTATTAAGCAAAAGATTATTAATGAAGAACTATAATCAAAATCAAATGGCAGTGCAAAGTCAAATGTTTGGCAATTATTTGGAATAGTTTGTGATGGAAATAAAAGATCTGAACTATGGTGCATGCAAGCAATGCAACCATGTTCTTTGTTTCAAAAAAGGGAAGTCTGGTATGTCAACCATGAGCAAACATTGCTCAAAACCAAAAGATGGGCCTGTACAGATTTAATTCTATTATTTTATGATTTACTTCTCTCGTGGGTAAAACACAGGTTGTTGTACGGGTACGGTCCGGGTATGGTTTTTGAAACCACGGGTACAGTTTGGGTACGGGTTGAATGGTTGCGGGTACGGGTTGGGTACGGGTAGACACACCACGGGTATGGTTCGGTGTGGTTTTATAATTTCCCACCCGTGCTGGGCTCTGATATATAGGGCCAGTATCAAAATGTAACAGTAAGAGTGTATTTTAAGAAGCAATGGGACTCTATCAGTTTTTTTTTTGTTTTTTGTAGCGTTTTTCTCGCATATATTATGGCCAACATTTTGTTCATTTTAGAATTATTGATTTTTCATCTCTCATCTACATCAAGCATGGACCCATCCCCTTCAACCTGGATATCTGATCTACCATCCATCGGACAAGCTTCACCCTGATATCTTAGACTTGCGTAGTCTGTGCACCCAAGGCTTCCACGACGAGCGATTGATGGTGGCACACGGCACATGGGCACTTGTCAGAGTCCTTGAGAATGTCAAGACCATCACCAGGCACCATTATCGTAGTCCTCATGTTGACTCTTAAGGTCTTTTTGCTCCATGGTATCCTTTCAGGCTTTCAGCTTTGCAATACATTCATCCTTTGAGTCAGCTATGACCACTGGGTCATCCACGTATACAGTGAGTAACTCCCAACGAACACCAAAATGGAACTCACATGATAAGGCCTCCAGCACGATGATAAATAGTAGAGTGCGAAGGACAGAGCCCTGATTCTCACCGACCCCCACTCCTACCTTCTCACTGTGCTGTCCGTTAACCCCCACTCGACTTCTGGCATTGGAAAACATGCTATGAATTACACAAACTGCCCATTCCTTCACTCATACACTCAACAGTGCCCACCAAAGGACTTTTCTCGGTACAAGGACAAAAGCTTGCTCCAGATCGACAAACGCAAGATAGAGTGGTTTATTGGCAACAAGGTCCTTCTCTTGTACTTGGGGCACTTTTAAGATGGCATCAGTCGTGCTTTCATCCGGGACAAATCCGAACTGCATCGCATCAATGTCAACTGTAGAACGGGTGAAAGAGTCCATCACCCTCTCAAGCAACCTCATTACTAGGTCAGTGATCTTGCAATTGAGTCCACGGTAGTTGCCATGGTCAAGAACTTCTTCCTTACATTTGTAGAGATTCAAGATGAAACTTTCCTCTCAATCCCTAGGAATTGAGCCGTAACATAAAATATAGGTTCAGCCAGCTCCCTCATCAGTGCCACACCCTCCTCCCTTGTGGCTTTTACCATTGCCGCCATGATGCCCAAAGGACCAGCAGCTCTATACAAGATTTCATCTTCCTTAGAGCATTTAGAATTTGTTCAACAGTAACTGGAAAAGGTGGGCCCATTACCGGGGGATGGGGGACCACGTGGAGCAGATCACAAGGCGAAATCAACTTTGAGCAATCTTACATAGTACTCAACCCATGCCTTCATCTTTTCCGCATCACTGGGTGAGCGTTATCTTAAACACGCTAGTGCCCTTGGGCTAAATGTCACATAACACTTCCTTCTCAGCTTCCAACTTAGCATCGCAAACAACTCGGTATGCCTTATGCTTTGCTTCAGAATATCAATATTGGTTTTATCTGACTTGCAAGCTTTGATCAGGGCCTTGAAAGTTCTGAATCAAGCTTTCTTCTCATGGACAGCATCATCCACTCTGAAATCCCTCCACCAGGTCTCGTACTTCCAGCTTTTAAAGAGACACCACCCTTCAGAATATAAGATTATTCAAACTGAGTTGTGCTGTGCACCTAAATGTTGTAGACGGTAACTAAAAGCAATGGATAGTGCTGATTTAAACAAAGTGAAGGTTGTAACTTTTGCAAGGGTACCATGTCTCCGAGAAACGGGGATGGAGCAGGCAATCAAGATTGATGTAGTAATGATTAAATCATGCTGTTGTAATAGGGTGTCCAATTTTTGGAACTTTTTCTGATCTCAGTGCTAATTAAACTAAACTTCCCCTCAGGCGCCCACATCAACCAAAAAAAAAATATCAGTCCGATCCGTCGACATTATGAACCCCCCCTCCTACCACCTTGAAGATCCGCCCCGTGTGACTCTATGAGAGTCCTATTTGAAAAAAAAATAAAATAAAATGGGCACACAGTGTTCATTTTCATTTTAAATGATAAATTTTGATTTACAGATCAAAGTTTATACGATAACCAATACTCTTTAGACAATATTTCATTATTTAATGACCCATTGAACATTATGCCCTGCACGGGTATTACGGCAAATACGAGTCTTTATGGCTCCTGTGGCACGGTCAAACATTGTTAGTTTGTAATTTGAACAATACTGCTAGGTTACATTATTGATAAGTATTAAAGGATACACTGCTGAGTGATGTAGTCATAAAAATCACTATTTGTTTTCAGTTTAATCTGAGTAAAGGTACCTAGGTTCCTGGAAGTACTCAGTACGGTAATATTACGCTGTCTCTGACACTCCGTACTGTTGACAATGAGCAGATGACCCCGAGCTAGTTACTGCTACACCACTACCCACCGATATTGACAACAATGTAATCAACTCACTCGTACTTGATAATTAGGTGTAATGATGAATAAACATTTAAAGAGAGTGGATAGGATACTGTTTTGTTGATATTACAGGGTAATAGCCACATCTCAAAAAGCATTTATCTTATTGTATACACTGTGCGAGCTTGTTCAGGTTTTATGCATGTTTTCAACATCTGTAGGTGTAGAAAACATGCGGGTTTGGGATACAGCTGTCTAATTAAAAAATATGGTGCAATGCGGGCGTGGGTGCAATTTTATCTCCCTCTCAGAGCTCTGATATTTAGCATCTAATGCTCCATTAGAATTTACTGATTGGAATTTCACCAACACTTTAACTGTTATGTTTAATATTATAGTCTCGGAAGGGGGGGGGGGTGTTATCCCCCAAAATGGTATGCTCGTGCCATCGGGGGTATAATGAAATCAGTACCTAGAAATATAGTGCCACCAAAGATATCAGACCCAAAAATATAATGAAGCTGAATTAGTACCCAAAAATATAAAAAAAATAAGCGACATAAGGTTGTCATAAGGTTACCAAAGGATGATGTGAATTAAAGCAAAGAAGATTTTGTAACCTAATTAATTGTCAATATTTGGATGAAAATGTCAAATATGTGATCTTAAAATGTACAAAATTTTGAAAAATAATGACCCAAAAATATAGTGGATGGGGAAATTATGTCCCAAAAGTATAATAGACGGTGCAAAAAGATACCCCTATCCATACCCACCCAACTTATTGAAGACACCCTCCCTCTCCCCGAGAGTATAGTATACTAAAAAAAACTTTCATACTGATATGTCTTTTTTTCCTTCCATAATTTCATCGTAAAAGGATATGGTTTCGGCTGTTAATGACTTGACAAATTGACGTGTGTGTATAACTTGTTAGACTAGAAAATGTACTATTGATATACAGAATAAAGTAACAAAATACCAATGCCTTCAAACATTTACCAAAATAAATAATTTACAAAATCTAAACACTACATGATCACTAGTAATTTGGCCAGATGACTCTAGGGGAAGTTGTCTGGATAGTTGCAGTTGTCGCCGTGGTAGGTCTCGATAGGTCTGTTGCGGGGGTTGTCGAATCCGTTGTTTGCCAGCCAGTCAAGTACCTGCAATCATAGGTATTTATGTGATTTATATGAATAATACGCTTACTGAAATAAACAACCTATGCATGACTACTTATCATGTTATGAATACGCCGGAGTTTTTATATAGATAGATATATCGTTTACAGCATGGCTGTATGGACACTGCATGAACACATGCAGATTCAACCCCATTGATCTGATTGATCTTTACCAGTGCGGTCTGGCGCACAACCTCCAACCCACATTTGCCCAGATAGCAGGTGGGCAAATGGGCTCAGAGCGCATAGCGTATGTCAACTGTGTTGCTGTGGACACGTTCCGTGAAAAAGCCTTGCACATGAGTGAATGGGTAGTCCTGCACACTCAAAACCACCTGCCCGTATGCTCACAAGGCTTGCAAATTACTTCACAGTCTGGCGCACAACCTCCACTTCAGTTTTGACCACATACATATCAGGTATGAGCTGTACCCGTGTAGAGCACTAATCAGTGCAATAAACCATCCAAATGATTCTTATTTAGAGCTCCGCTTATCTCTGGTGTTCTCGTCTTTATAAACCTTGCAAATTACCATACAGTCTGGTGCACGACCTTCACCCCAAATTTATCTAGATATCAGGTGTGAACTGCACCGTGGAGACCACTAATCACGGTGCAATAAATAAAATTGTACTAAGTAGAACATGCTGGTATCTCCGCGGGTTTTCTTCGTGATTTTAAGTCCCGCAAGAGCCCGCGATGCAATACATTTTGATGATTAAATCTGCACCCGCACTATAACATAAGTGACAATTGAGCCCGCAGCTTGCCAATTTGCTGGTGCAGACTACGGGTCCGCAGGCTGGTGGTCCACGCCCAGGGCTCTGCCCTATACATACATTACTGAATTTAGATACCCACGTGCATTTTATATCATTGTTTTCATACACAAATCCATATGCATTTTATATTATTGCACCACAATAACAAAACATATATTTTTTCTACCCGGGACCCTGTGCACCAGACAGAGTAGACTACGTGAATTGAATCTATCTAATCTATGAGACTGAATCTAATCCGCCTCTTGGCGTTAGACTATCACGTACCTCCTCCTCGTAGAGGTCTCTGAACTCCTCCACGTCGCGCACGAGCACGAAGAGGTAGAGGTAGGTGGGGTCTCCCACCAGCGAATACGCATACTGAATGACGATCTCACCGTCCACCTCATACTCCTTCTCTGGGCCCAGGTTCATCACCCAGTCTGAAAGCGGACACAGTAGCTGTAATGAGCAGTATGAGGGTGTTGATAATAAGCGGAAAGAAAAAAAAACACCCACAACAATAACTATAGGAAAGAAGAAGAGAGAAAAAAACTAGTTTTATAGCAAAAATTAACACTTTACTATGTTGCATGAATGAATTGAAAACTGGAGGTTTTGTGTGTGTGTGGGGGGGGTCAAATGGACCAAATTTCACAACGTTTAGGAAGTGGATTGTGGAAGAAAAGGACAACACGCCGGATATACCCTATGTGGAATTTCTTGCCCCAGTATAACACCTCACACATTGGCTCAGACTCATGACTCACATGGGGCGCCAGGGATGCCGTCCTCCGTCCTGTTGACGCCGTCCAGGGAGACGTACAGCTTGGCGGGGTCGTCTGTGGTGAACGCGAAGCCTTCCAGGTCATCGACCTCGTTCTCGGGCGCGAAGAGCGTCTGCGCGTTGTACACGGTCAGCGTGGTCTCGTTAAAAATGCCGTCTGCAACGAGAGTGCGCGAAATAAAATGAAAATACTGTTTGTCTTAAACCACGTCTTCACCAGTTGATGCATAGACAAAACCGGATGAGTTTGTAATATGAGTTATGTTATCAGGTGAGTTCTTGGAGCGTATCATGGCGAGCCCGAAGGACGAGCCTGATGCGCCACAAGAACGAATCCTGATGAAATAATTGATGTTACACAACTAACCAGGTTTTGTATTTATCATTCTTTTCTAAGCAATTGCAACACTGTTTTAAAAAATGTGAAAAAGTAGTCCTGCTGAGTACAAGCATGATAACCATGGTAAGGGTGATAACCCTCTCCGGGTTATCGGATACTTCTGGATTATGAATTATGATAACCATTGAAATTACATGAAAAAGAATGATAAATATCCTTTCTATTGACATTTTGTTATTAGGTTTTACTCTTCCCATGCTGTTGAACCTTTTCAACTATTAAATGCATCGTCAGTCTACACGGGAATCTCTATTACACTGTCCATATATATGTCACAATGTATGCTTATTTTCAATAACTTGTTATTTGAATAAGAGATATATGAGCTATATGAGCGATATATGCTATTAATGAGATACATACTTTCTCCCATGTAAAAGGCACTAGTATGGAAATGCAGGAGCACAAATCCATGTGAAATGATAGTGGACAGAAAATGTATTGTAATTCTCTCTCATTTTCACGGTGGTCACATTGTTCAGTGTGTTACTAAATGATACGCTGCAGTTGTGAAGATGAACTTACGTTTACTTACATGTTGCAGTGCAGCAGAAACCATCCTTCTCAAAGGTCTGGATCACAATTGGAGACGCGTACGTCTGAAAATTTGCAAATATGATTCACTGGTATTAACGAGTGTATACGGGAAAGAAAGCAATATGGCTTCTAGTTTAGAGAATCCCCTGGACACCTGGTTTCACATTCTATTTGACACTAGCCACTAGCCATTCCAGTATCGACTGTAACTGTTAGTATAAGTTTAGTTATGTATCAATTAAATTTGTAAATAGTGAGTGGGGATCTAGACAAGGCATATCTCTAGAATTCAAAACTTGGATAACAAAAGAGGAAGGCAACAAAACCAACGTGTACATATGTTTACAAACTTGAACAGATGGGTATTCAACAAAAAACAAGATAATTAAGAAATGAAACACCCTTCAAATCATCATTTAATTTTCTTCTATTTCATTTTAGATTCATTTATTGAGCTTTTCCCCTCCATACATATCAAGCCGGTGTCGGTTTCAATCGTCTGTCTTCCCTTATATCTGGTGAACTTATCTTGAATATGAACAAATAAAATTAAGTCAAGCCTACCTGATACCACCTGCCCAGATATTTGGGCACATCAAGCTCATCTACAGTGGGTGGGCCGATCTGGGCAGACCCCAGAGAGACAACAGCAGCAAGGCACGCCAACAAGATGCTCATCTTCACTGTATTTAGTGGTTCTTCAAGTTAAACTGCGTTTGACAGCCTTTTATATAAAGCGGTCCGGTTTTATCGGGCAGTAGTGGACACGTTTTATCGGGCAGTAGTGGACACGTAACTAAGATAAGGGACCACGTTGGTGACCACGTGCGTTATCACTGGTGAACATGGGAGTGGGTGGTAACTGGTTTGCAGGGGTAACGTCCACCAAATATGACCTTTACAGTGAGTAAAATCAGACTAGCGACCGTTCATGAGTTACATATTACAGGCAACCTGTCCATGAGTAAGGACACAGCTTTTCGCTACATAGATAATATACCCATACTTAGTAAAAAGTGAACTTCTCTTTTAAGGACACCTGTTTAATGTGGACTCTTTTCAGTGCTCCCAATGGTGTCCACATATACCAGGTTCCACCGGCTTTACATAAACTTGAGATAGGAGAATTCTATTTTACATCATTTTATTACCTATTCATTCGTTTATTTATTTATTTGAGGGGTTGTGCGCCGAGGGCTGTCTGTTACTGGTTTGCAGAGGCAAGCCTTGTAGTCCCATCGTCATCAGTCATTAACTTATTCAATATAGATGATGCATGAAGAAAGCATGTGGATGCATTATTATATTCATTCTTATTGGTTACTTACAAACTTAGACAAAATAAAAATAAATTGTTATATATCTTATAATGTATATGTAATTCCCATGCAAATGATGGCTTGTTAAATATAAAAAGCCCACCCTCACCTCTACCCCCACGAAAAAAGAGAATAAAAAGCTCCTAATTTCTTCTATTTTCTAAAAGGGCAATATCTATTTTGAACCATGTATTCATATTTAAGTATACACGCCAATATATTCATGTATTTTCATTTTATTTCCATAGTTATGAAATGAAAATATATGTAATTTCATTTTTGGCTCTATGTTTTGTTCCCATGCCATAGTTTCCAAAAATGTAACAAAATTTTCAAAATGTTTTGAGTTTTATTAAAGCTTTTCAACTCTACGGAGTCCTTTGACTGGTGTTTCTTATTCTATCATATAACTAAAGCAAAAATAAACTGAACATATTGTGGTGTGTGCAAATAACAACATGCAAATCTTGTGAATACAGATGAGAATACGTTTCAAGGGAAAAGGGACACTTGTTGAAAAGAGGTCATTGCTGAGCTCACGTGCAGGACACAGACAGCGTTTAATAATGCCTATTAAATTCTCAGGGGCATGGGGGGGGGGGTTCTTCCATAGGTTGGATGGGTACGGACGTGCCACCGGATAAGGGTACCTTTTTGCGCCTTCCATTATACTTTTGGGTCATAATTTCCTCATCCATTATATTTTTGGGTCATCATTTTTCACAATTACGTTTGTATGTGACACGTGTTGTTTAAGTAGGGGATTGGTCCCGAAGTTCATTGCTGGATTGGGTTATAAATAAAAAAAATAGCTGAACAGATTATTTGGTATTGTAATAAATGTATATCTTTTGGTCATATATTTGACATTTCCATGCAAATATTGACAGATCATAATATTAGGTAATAAGTTTTCTTTGCTTTTATTTAGTAACATTATCAAAAAATATACGTCGCTAATGAAATTATATTTTTGGGTACAAGTTCAGAGCTTCATTATATTTTTGTGTCTGATATCTTCATCGGTGGTACTCTATTTCTTATCAATTGTACGCTGGACAGTGAAGTACATCGTCATATCTCACGTCTATATACGCAGTTGGTATGAACAAGGACTTGTAAAGGCAGTGTAAGTGATCAACCCGTGAAAACCGACAATGAGTGAAGTAAGGCACTGTGTTATATTAAAGCCTATATACACCGTGTAGCTCAACGCTTTTGCTTGTTGTTAAGTTTCCTTGTATTTTTATACTTTAGCTCCTAGTTATAGTTAACTGAGGGCAAGAAATCTTCCTCTGTAACTGAGTAGTTAACCATAGCCATATTAATTCATGGAGCTGTGTCTAAGATTTCAATGGACACCAGCATACTGTATTGCATGTATTTTGTACATTTTAAATAATCTATATAGACAGGGAAAACTAACATGTGATCGTGAGTTTAACTATCCAGATTCCTGATATAGTGTAATGTGATAAAACATACTGCATGTAATTCAAGTACATGTTTCAGGCAATAAACTGATGCATCAAAGTAAAGACAATGCACAACATAGTGTTATTAGTCTTTAATGCAAATAAATACAAATACAAACAATAAATATGATATATAAATAGAATAAATATAAAAGACTATATGATGTATATGCCCTTATAAGTCGTCTGCGGGCAGATCAGCATAGATACAGTCGTCTCCCTGGTAGACCGGCAGAGGGTTGTTGTCCGTGGTGTTCCTGTAGCCAATGTCATACAGCCAGCTGATCACCTGTCGACAAAACTCAGTGTTAGACTCCGAATTCGAACATGAATAAACAAACATATTGCCAATGGATAGACAGTGATCTTAACAGTACATTTAACAAAAACTATTGACAGATATTTATAACACCATTTTACCACTGATCGGCTTCATAATTGTGAAGTGAATATTTGCTTTGTTGTGGTCGTTGGCATCTTGATAATTTTGTAATGCGCCAGACACACAAGCTGTAGACATTTTGAATATGGATACGACATTGAACAGTGGTTAAACTAAGGCTAAATTCCATATACAATAGAACCACTCTAGCTATTAAGACCACCCAGGGGACTGACTCTGGTCTCATAAGAGAGGTGGTCATGTTGGTCTCTTTATGAATCTTAATGGAAGGTTCTACAGTACAACTTTTGTAGAAACAACTCCTTACCTCATCTTCATATTCGTCTGCGAACTCTTGCGTATCCCGCGCCAACAAGTACAAGTTGGTCATGCTCGGCTCAGATACCACGGAGTAGGCATACAGGAGCTCATCCAGACCATAGTCTGTGGGCGGTCCGAGGCGCAGCACCCAGTCTGCAAAGACAGGCAAATTGCACGATCCACGAAGAGTTTCATTGGCTCCCTCCCGGGCATTGGCTAGTCCGGTTTCTTGATTAAATAAAGGCGGGGAGTCTCTGAGAATGAGAATTAAACAGATTCATACGAACGATCAAATGAGTCAATGCCAAAAAACCCACCAAGCCGATATTGTTTGGTGTATACATAAGTACAGCGTCACTTGCGCCCACTGGATATTTCTTTTAGTGAGTTGAGTACAAGCCAACTAAACCAACCAAAGACCATTGGTGACCGCGCCATTACATTTTGATAACTGCCACGGCGCATGCAGTTGCTAAAAGATAATGGTCTTATCTGTACATTTACATCCAAATTTATGAATAATAAGCATACAAGTTCACTTCTTCACACACACACGCACACGCGCACATGCGCGCGCGCTCACACACACACACACACACACACACACACGCACACACACACACACACACACACACACACACACACACACACACACACACACACACACACACACACACACACACACACACACACATCCAGTCACCCTGTGAACTTACAGTTGCCGTAGCTGCCGAAGCCGAAGTCGACGAGCAGTTTGCCCGCCTCGTCCGTGGTGTAGGCGAAGCCGTCGATGCCCCTCTCGCGCCCCGTGGGCGAATTCACCCTCTGGCGGTTACGCACTGTGATCGTTGTGGCGTTGTACACTCCGTCTGCAAGCACGGTGCAATGCATGCTGTTAAACAAAGTGCTTCACTGATCACACAATGAAGAATTTATTGTATCACATGAAATTGTAAGCATATTTCAGCAAAGTCTCACTCACAGTCGGCTGTTACACAAAAGCCGTTTCTAACCTCTGTGGCCAGGACTGACGGCGATCCGTGCGTCTGTAATGAGTATGGTCACTGTTAATTAAAAAATAACAAATAACTGTGCATATATATTTCTGTGAATGGTAATTCTAGATACACTGCCGCAGGTCTTCCTAGCAATGAACATGCTTCTACATTGCGTGTCACCATTAGCTCATGTCAACAGTCCTAGCTTAGCCGTGAACAATCACTTTTTTCAGAATTAATTTCTGTGTTTACATCCAAAATTATTATGAAAATCTCTCAACCATAAAAGAACATACCATAAAATAAAAATCCAGCCAGTCCCACCACTTACCTGATACCACCTGCCCAGGTATTTGGGCACCTCCAGATCATCCACGGTGGGTGGTCCCATCTGGGCAGACCCCAGGCAGGCGAGAACAGTGGCAACAAGGCTCAGGACCAAGAACTTCATTGTGAATGCTTGCAGTGCTGTTCTATCATTAACACACAGACGACAATGACCATTCTTAGATATAAGCAGCTGTTATCGCCTATAATGGCGACGTAACACCGATAAGGGTGACCTTCCGTGTTAGACAACGTGTGCATGACATAACAGCCGGCTGAAGTAGTAAATGTTCTTTTATACCAGATGAGTTTTTACTGTTTTGTAAAGCTTAGTGTTTTTGTTTAGTGGAATGGTGTGTAAATGATGGTAAATGTGCACTGAGTTTGCAGTGCTAACTTCCACCGCCACTGCGACACCATCCGCGACAACCGACGATCTACAGGAATCCTTCACAGCGCATATACAACGCGACATGCAATGTTAAATAACTTGAATTGAACAATAAGCCCGATATGCCTGAACATGATCTACACCAGATCATTGACGTTCTTCCAACACGCGTTCTTTTCTCAATTAGTTCTAGTATTACGAGTATAGAGTCTGAGTATAGATCATCACAATCTGTGCATCGCACGTGCTTTTGGACGCGCTCCCTTTCCGGGAAATCCTGACTATGTCACTGAAGGCCTCTAATTAATAATAAAAAAAGTTGAGGTATGAAAGTATTAACAAGAAATTACAGTCTTTAGACCATATCAGGGGTATGGAGATCGCGAACTTTGAGTTTTTTTGTTTAAAAAAAAGAGCACTCCCACGGCCAGACTATCAACTTTCAAGGACATGTGGGGGTCATTTGTGGTATGTTATCACACTGTTAACAATGTCAAACTAGATCGAAAGTGCCCCGAGAGCATAGCATCGTTAGAAGAACGCTGACTACGGGGTAATAAAAATGTTTACTTTACAATCAAAGCAATACGGCAGAAAAAGTCTATTTTGATGCGTAATTCGCCCCAATCTATGTTTTTGGCATTGGATTGCAGGTGCTTTCTAACCATGGCTAACGTAAATATCTATTGCCCATGAGTTGACATTAATATGGTGATGCTGCATTCTCTGAGCACTTTTAATCTAACATAAACATTATAATATTGTAAGCTTTTCTACTTGTGTACTGCTCCTGGTACTTGTCAAGGTGCTTACACCAACTTATCCCTCTCGTTGTGTTATCCGATGAGACGTAGGCCCACACGACGGTCGCACTGATGCTGGTAGCGACGACTTCAGACCGTGGCACACGCCAAGCTTACTGTCCTAAACAGGTTACTAAATCCAAGACATATATGCACGAGGGTTTAGGGGCCTTATTAGTAGGTGAGTATAGCAAGAAAAGGTCCCGAAACTACGAGATTCGAGGGTGTTGGTTCCCTACATGTTGTCGTAACAACTTCTCAAGCTAAACTGACGGCTATTCCGCCTTTAGGGTGGGACACCTGTTAAATTGTCCCATCACCAAGGAAACGGCGACGCAAGGTGTTGGAACACCTGCTAAATGGTCCCATCACCAAGGGAAACGGGGACGTAAGGACATGCCTTCGTCAAAACTACGTACACAGAAGTATAGTTACGTTAAAACGACATAATTAAGCTGGAAAATGCGAGCGCGGGACGTACGGGCCATCATGGTGCGGGGTGACTTAAAGGAGTTAATTGACTAGCCTCAATGGTGACAATGCTACAATTGTCCCACCCCGCACCTCTAGCTAATGTTTGCTCACACTCTCTCCCAGTTACCATGGTGGGACCAGGGCTTCGCCTGTAATGAAGACCCAATCTCAGCATGAATAACTTTTATTTTTCATTTTTATATGAGTAACTATACCTACCCTCGGGAACCTGCAAGAATCCTATAACAAACTCATAAAATGATTAGTTTGGCTGTTCCACACACAGACACGCAATTTATGTTCCTTCCTGCCGGCTTGGGCCAATGGTCTCGCCAATGACCGGATCTCCAGCTCGCACCCTCTACTGCAGATCAGACCCTGCCTTCCAGCCCAGATCTGGCCTGCGGGAGCGGAGTCCGTCTTGCCCTGATCTTGGTCCTGGCGGGGTCCTTGACCCGGGTCCACGTAGTCTGAAACAACCAAACATTCATATCGAGCAGCTAACAAGCGAACAGGACTTCATCTTTTGCATGTATCAAAATAAAACATGTAAGGACTGGGTGAAGTTACCAAATCATAAAACTACAGAGCAAACGGGGAGCCCTACTCAATGCATCACAGTTACCTCTGGACAAGAGTATCACTGCAACAAGCCTTCAGTGGAGTAAACTCCCCAGAACTGCTTTCATCAGCGACACTCCGGACCCAGAGACTTCATTGACCACTGAACAATGCAAAGTGCTGACAAGCACCCAGTACCCCAAACCTTTCTCACATGCCCTATTGATCTTAAGGATCTTACTGTCATCCCACGAGTGCCACCAACGCAAACTGAGTTCTGAACATGAAATTCTTATCAATTTAAGCTGTTGGCCCTTCATTTCAACAAGTATTTCCATTAAATCAAATAACCTGAGTAAAAAACAAAAGAGATTTAGAAATTCTTCTAATCACCACCACCGGGGAGGGGGCTTCTACAAAAAAAGGAAATGCACCCATAGAGCACCTCACACCCATCCCGTATATTTGTTTGTTTAAACCATCGTAGCACAGCTTTAAATGAACCAACAATAGCATTTAAGATTTCAAAAGGAAGCTACTTATTTGTATTTTCGTAAGATAACACAATTTTTATGGTTCATTAAAATTACATGATCTATGATGCATTTTGTTATCAAATAACGTGTGCACACACAACCAGTAGGTGGCGATACTATGGGATTTGAACATGTTTATTTACATTAGATCTTACTAGAAATTTTCTTTTTACACTTTGGCACCTGGAAAACTATAGTGTTTAAAGTAGTAATATTATTTGGTACTTGTTTGTATGGTAAATATTTAAAAAAAAAACACGCGATGGGTGTGACCTACTGGATGGGTGTGCACTGCTCTATTTGGTATAAAAGTGTCTCATATCTATACATTACTACTATTATACACAACGATCCCAGCAACAGCTCTATTACACGTGAATTCAATACATGGCCTAGCTGAACAAGACGATCAATGTGTTAAATAGACAACAATTATCAAATTATTATAAATGTAAGCTAGACATTTGTGTAAGTCAGCTGTCCTTGGCGCTGTTCGGGTTGAAATGTATGGGATGCGGAACATATTAAATGATCCTCCCTCCCCGTCCTTCATCCCTTCCACCAGCTGGTCCATCGTCATATCTCAAAGCTATGCACAGCATTTGACAATGATTTAATTTAGTTGTTGGTGAGGAAGAGAGGAGCATTTAATCTGTTCCAAAATCCATACTGTTCTACCCGAACAGCAGGAAATGGGTGATGGAGATACATTTAGTCTTTTCTGGACCCGTTTGGATGGGGATGGCGTAGAGAGGTTTGGAGAGAGAAGAGGGTGGTGGCGGCTGAAGGAAGTGTAGGGGAGGGTAGAACGCTTAATCTGTTCCGCAAGTGTTTACTAGGGGTAGCAGAAGCTGGTGGGAGGGATATTAGAGGGATCAATCCATATACACAATGCAGTGTGTATACAGCTGTGACATATGACGATGGGAGGAAGGTGATGGACTGACCTGTATCATGTGTATTCTGAAGGGAGCTGGGGATGAGCAGGGGATGAGGGATGAGGAACAGAGAGAAGGATGGGAGGGAGCATTAAATGTGTTCTGGATCTCATCTGTTTCAACCCGAGCAGCGCCGAGTAGACAGCTATAATCTATATATAAATGGATAAGGGATGTTTTGTGTTCCAAAAAGGCCTTTTAACCAGAAGACGTACACACTTCAAATATGTATGTACAACCAGGGCAAATTGGTGGTCGTTTTTATCTATATTTCAAACCAAATAAATTATAAGAAAAAAGAATTTTAAAGAAATGATTGTCATCCAGTTACAGGACCATGATTGTTAAACGTAGGCAGTCACACGACCATTTCATCTGTTCAAAATCACATCCCTTTCAACCTGAGCAGCAGCAAGAAGGGGGGTGATGGAGATGCATTAGTTCTGCACCTGTTTTGATGGAGATGGGGTAGAGAGGGTTGGAGAGAGAAGAGGGTGGCGATGACGGAAGGAAGGGTATGGGAGGTGGAATATTTAATCTGCTCTCTACGTGTTTACCATGGGTAGCAGTTGACGGGGGGGATATTAGAGGGATCAATCATTGCCATTTACATGTACACATGTAGTGTGTATATGGCTGTGACAGAGACGATGGGAGGAAGGTATGGCGGTGTATTTATTTATTCTGTCCCTGAACTGTTTACTGACGGGAGCTGGTGTGAGAGATTGGGGACAGAGGTAAGAAATGGGGGGGGGTGTCACTTAGTGTGTTCCGGATCTCATCTGTTTCAATCCGAGCAGCGCCGGGTAAATAGCTATTGCTATCATATATAACTACACCTTTTCCTAAAAAAAAAGACATCACCTAAGTGCTATGACCACCCAACCCCACCTCCTGTCAACTTTCGTCATCTTTCGCTACACCACTTCCACATCCACCCGTCATTTGTGAACGATCGGTAACTTGTTTCATAACATTAATAATGTTAATCAGTAAATGCTTACCGAACAGTCGTCTGGGGTAAATGCTTGAAAACAAATCAATTGCAGATCCAGGTTTTTGGAAAAGGGGGAGCACTTCGTGTATTTGATGGATTTCGTACGCGCAATGGCGGACGTGT
The DNA here is from genome assembly GCA_019095985.1 of Streblospio benedicti. Taxonomy (NCBI): domain Eukaryota; kingdom Metazoa; phylum Annelida; class Polychaeta; order Spionida; family Spionidae; genus Streblospio; species Streblospio benedicti. The sequence continues at coordinate 17,269,517 of CM032666.1, read as the reverse complement.
AAAAACCCTATGAAAATGAGGCATTTTGGTGAGAAAAGGAGGCCACACGCCCCTGCCCCCCCCCATTGAATCTCTGCCTATGTAGATAATATCACACCAACATCAACTGCTCATAATTTAGGGGCTACTATTGACCAAAACATGAAACTTCAACCTCATGTGTCTGCCCTTGTTAAATCTTGCAATTTGCATCTTCGTCGTATTGGACAGATTGGGAAGTTTCTCACAATGGAAGCTTCTATATTGAGTACTCATCTGCACAAGTTTTTACATTATATATACAGTTTACAACTATCCGTTTGTGCTAGTTTTTATAAGCTCACATTGATAGCATTGACAGCATCACCTACAAGTGTTCAAAGCACCTGGCATCCATAATTTCACCAATAACAGGCAAAACTGAAAGACACATGAAAAACTCAAAACAATTCGGAGAGATAATCAGCAGATGCAGAATTGAGGAAGGACCAGAGCTAAGATCGTATGATGTCACGGCGCTTTTTACCAGTGTTCCTGTGCACAAAGCAGTTGAATGCATTAAGACCAAACTGGATGCAGACGGGGACCTACACAAGAGAACCACATTGAAGCCAGGTGAAATCGCAGAACTTCTGGAAATTGTGCTCGGATGCACCTACTTTACATATGGTGGAAAATTTTACCAGCAGATCCATAGAACGGCTATGGGATCGCCAGTTTCCACGATAGTGTGAGATGCGATGATGGAGAACATAGAACAAAAGGCAATTGAAACAGTGCCTCATCCTCCCCACTGGTGGTATCGATATGTGGATGACACTCACACGAAACTAGACTCTGAGTATGCCCAGGAATTCACGAACCATTTAAACACACTGGACCCTGACATCAAGTTCACCACTGGAGGAGAGGAAAATTGTGAGCTTGCCTTTCTGGATGCGTCAACATCGAAGAAAGATGATGGTAGTCTCAAACTCAAGATCTACCGTAAGCCGACACACACAGACAAATACCTTCAGTTTGACTCTAACCACCCCTTAGAGCACAAACTCAGTGTAGTACGCACTCTCCATCATCGAACCAAGACTGTGATTACTGAAGAGATGGATCAAGAAGCGGAAATAAAACATGTGAATGAGACATTAACAAAATATGGATATCCATCCTGGTTGATCAAAAGAGGATCTGTGTTGAGAGACAAGGACGAAGCAGGAAAGAAAAAGGACGGGACGGACGAGACAAAGAAGACGATGGTGGGAATACTATATGTGAAGGACTTGTCGGAGGCGGTGAGAAGGATCATGAGTGGTTATGGATGTAGTGCCTACTTTAAACCGGTGAACACTCTCAGACAGGATCCAGCTAAGAAAGAAGACGTTTGTGGGGTAGTTTACCAAACTAACTGTGGTGGGTCAGGTTCTGAAGGATGTAGTAGCTCCTATGTGGGTGAAACATCAAAGACCCTTAAGATCAGATTCGACCAGCATAGACGCCCTAGCAGCACCTCCTCACACGTCTCCTTACATCTACATCAACCAGACAGAGAGAGCCATCACATATCCCTGGATGACATCAAGATAATAGATCGTGACCAGAACACTTTTGAAAGAAAGATCAGGGAGGCCATACCCATCAGGCGCCTCAAGCCCGACCTCAATAAGAAAGTGGGGGCCGTCGACCTGCCAGCCATCTACACCAACATCCTATCAGCCTCTGCCGACGACGTACACCACGATCACCGTGACGATTAGGCAGTTGGCAGACTGAAGAAGGACCAAGAAGATCCGAAAGGCTATCAATGTGAGCTTATAAAAACTAGCACAAAAGGATAGGTGTAAACTGTATATATAATGGAAGCTTCTGAGAAAATTTTTCATGTCTTCATCAGTTCTCGCTTTTATGGTTTACCCGACTGTCAAATCCATTGTGTACAGCGTGTTCATAACACTGCTGCACGGATCCTAACTCTAACGAAAAAGCATGATCATATAACTCCTGTTTTGAAAAGCCCTCACTGGCTCCGTGTCAAGCAACGCATAATTTTCAAGATGCTAACACTTACTTTCAAATGCCTCACTGGACAAATAGATTACAGTTGGCAGCATAGGGGCCCCTCAGATTCTTGCAAAAAAAATTGATGCGCACAATTTTTTTACGCAAAAGCCTCTAATAATAAAATACAATAACTAGATCAAAAGTGCTCAGAGAGCACAGCGTCGCTAGTGCAACATTGACCCATGGGCAATAAAGATGTTTGCTTTGCAATCAAAGCAGAAAAAAGTCTTACTTGATGCGTGACTCATCCTACACCTATGTTATTGGCATTGGATTGCAGGCGCTTTCTAAACATGGCTACAGTAAATATCTATTGCCCATGAGTCGACATTAATATGCTAACAATGTGCTCTCTGAGCACTTTTATTCCAATATAACCACTATGCCAATTCGATGATCATGTTTCGCACAGTATTGAAATTATAGTGGAAAAATGGAAAGAAAAATAATTAAAATGCCCCTCCGAAAGGAAAACTCTAATTGGCAAAGTGCCAAAATTGAATGCAGTTAATGTTCAGTAGGCATGTAAGCATTGTACAAAGTTTGAATGCTTTCTCACAAGCATCAACAAAACTATTGCAGAAAATGTTGGAAATGGACCCAAAATGGCACTATGGAAAGCACACTTTAATGGGCAAAGTGGCCAAAATCGAATCACTTTGTTGTCCTCTCATAGCAAATAGTTGTGTAAAGTTTGAACGAAATCAGGCGAAGCGTACAGGCTCTAGCTTGTCCGGAGACAAACATACATAGATACATAAATAGATACATAAATAGATACATAAATAGATACATACATAGATACATAGATACATAGATACATAGATACATAGATACATACATACATACATACATACATACATACATACATACATACATACATACATACATACATACATACATACATACATACATACATACATACATACATACATACATACATACATACATACATACATACATACATACATACATACATACATACATACATACATACATACATACATACATACATACATACATACATACATACATACATACATACATACATACATACATACATACATACATACATACATACATACATACATACATACATACATTCATACATACATACATACATACATACATACATACATACATACATACATACATACATACATACATACATACATACATACATACATACATACATAGTTACAAACGAACGAAACACAAGGCTTTCGCTTCAGCTGCTGAAGCGACGCAATAAAAGTTGCCATGGGGCACCAGATTTAGTCAACATTTTTACTTGTACCTATTTTGATCATAAGCACAAAACAGAAGCCCCAAGTATATATATTTTCAAGGACCCCAAGTTATGTGAAATCTGTTAATCAATCCAAAGCCTCAAATAACAAGGCTCCCTAGTACACATTATTGTGGGGCCCCAGACTTTGCCAACATTTTTACAAATATTTCTTTCTTTTTTATGTGAAAGCACTAAAACAGAAGCCCCAAGTATATACAATTTTCTTGAGGGGCCCCATAAGATGTCGCGATTCGCGACCAAATGTCTCATCACGGGTCAAAGGGCCCCACGTTGACTCACAGCCCAGGGCCCCACTAAACCTTAATCGGGCACTGCATCAATTTACATGTATTATGATGCAAGATGTTACAACGCTGATGGCCGCACACAGATGCACAGGCTCTATGTTATTATAAAAGCATTCTATACAATATTTGAATGATTTGATAAATATAATAATCAATTATCTTATGAATACAGTTTTATCAACAATGATATGACTTATCCTGTCATGGCACTATCCTTTAAAAATGTAAACGACGATTTGCTGTAAATAATGGACTATTTGTTACATACACAGCACGTGTGAAAGTGGATTAGCACTCAGCCTTTTGCAGTTGTCTATTAGATCTGACTAGAAATTTTATTTTTACACTTTGGCACCGGGAAACCAATCATTTTACCAGCAGTAATATTATGTGGTATTTGTTTGGAGCATTACAATTTTGTTTAGATATTTAAAACACAAAGTGTGCGTGTGCGCATGCGCGTGTGTGTGTGATATCAATTTGCGGTTTTGAAGCTCTCCACGAAATTCGCAAATGAAATCGTGTGCAAACATTTATAGTTTTACAGTAATAACGTTGTTGCAATATTAATTTAATTAACTTTTAATTAACTTTTTAATTAACTTTTTGTGTAGCGGAAAGCAAATACTCCAGATATCATAAGAATCTTGCACTTTGTGACAAGTTTTTGCCACTTGTCATGAACTTAGATATGGGTGCACTGATTTCAAAAACCATGCAAACAAATTTTTTGTGACCCCTATTGACACGTAATCGTAAAATCCAAAATGGCCACCATCGGAAATTGGAAATTTGGATAATTGTCTATAGCTGTTGCACAATCATGTGTAATACCTTGTTTGATAGTTTTTTCATGATGGCAAACTCATTTTTGAACATTATTTATCATTTAGAGGTCAATTAAAGGGTCATTAGACCTAAATCCAACATGGCCGCCATGAAAAATATGAAATTTAAAGATGAATCATACTTGAAGCTATAGTTGTGTGTGATACCTCATTCAGTATGTTTTTTGGGGTGAGGAATCCATATTTGATGTTATTTTTTAGATACATACACATTTAAAAGGTCTATACAAAAATCAATATCATACATAATACCTAATACAAGCTCAAACAGTTTCCCATCTTGCAGAAACAGGATTGTTTTTGGACACTTAGTTTGTGATTTCAAGCTTATACCCCGGGGGCCAACCCCCCATTTTGAGGGTCTAGCTAATGTCGTCTGCTGTAAAAGGTTGGTGGGTGGTTTTGACTTCTATGGGTGTCTGGCAACATCGCTAGGGACGGCACACTTGCACACGAGCTGCTCAATTTTTCTGAGAGGCCATAATGTAGGCCAAAGTACAATATTTTGAATATGTTACATTAACTTCTGTTTTAAGCATTATAAACAGATATTTAATCGTTGATTCTTATAACATTAGGCTAGGATTTGATTATCCGAGCATGTTAATTCTTTTTAGTCTGTAAAGTAATGAAATAAGTAGGCCAAAGTACAGAAAACATAGAAAGTACGGCAGAAAATACCTTTATTCAAATTTTATTTTATTTATTAATTCTAATCCAAAATTTAGCAGATAAATGATTTGAAATTTGACAGTCCAAATAAAGGGGAGAGGAGATCATTGTCTAATTGTTGGTGACTGCCCTCTTTATGCTCAACAGAAGAAGTGTCAGTGGGCATACCCTGAAGATGTTGGAGAACACAAAATAGTAAGTTTCATTCGATTCTCACACATTGAGATGGCTTCTCAAGAATGTGGGGGGAAGTTGCTTGCTGGATCTGGCTGGGAAAGAATTTTCGAGAAAGGAAAGGTCTTCACACATGGCACCGCCAAGTCACTTCTAGGTGGTTCAAATGTGAAACGCACACGATATGCATATCATTTCACTTTGGCATTTTTACATGTGCTAAAGCTTGAAGCATACAACGAATACCTGGATGCTAGTATTGGGCCCCATGAGCCAATTGATGTTTGGGAAGAGACTCTCCATCCAGGCTCCCACCATACAGTACTGGAGAACCGTCACAGACTACTTGCTCACTGTTTGCCAATTTGTTCGTGGTCAAAGGTCAGGAGACTGGTGTTTGACGCTCAATGTATTAGAAGATCTTTGCCACTGGTTCTTTGTATTTGGCCATACACACTATGCCAGGTGGCTCCCTGTGTATCTCAGAGACATGGCAACTCTCTCAGATGTTCATTCTGGTGTTCAGCATGCCTTTGTGAATGAGAAATTTGTGGTCCAACGTAGTAGCAAGAAATTCTCACTCATGGCACTCGATCAAAGTCAGGAACATAGCATAAAGTTCCTTAAAGAAGACAGTGGTGCTAAAGGGAAATATGGTCAACAGGAAGAGAAGTATTTGAAAGTGCATGTCTCTTAGCACCAGCTAGAAAGGTCAGCATTGAACACCCTGAAGCATCAGAAACTTTTTTCGTCACCTTAGAGGAATGCTTGAAGTCGTTGAGGATGGTCGAGCTATCAATCCCTTCAAGGAGTGGTGAAATTATGGATCCAGAAATCATCAAGAGCTTGAATGAGGCATCAAGTAAGGGAAAGGAAATGTACGATGAGTTTGTGAAGGACAGGATAGAACAGGCAACTAAGCCGTTGTCTGATGTAATCCCAAGGGTGAAGATGTACACCTTCAGCAACCAGCCACCTGCTGACCTACGAAAAGGTGTAAACAAAGTCACATCCTATAAGGCAAATACTGCACTTGTAACAAAGCTCTTTCTGTCTCTCAACGCTAGACCAGGCGCTGATATTGATGACTTTTTTCGTCATGAGAATCAGAGGGAGCCTCCATCATTATGTGGCCAAGGCAAAATGATCACTGGCACGAAATCTGCTCTACTTGGATGCCTGCCTGGAATGCCTGAACTTGGGCAATCTGCTGCTGCAAGAGAAGCCACAGTTGTTGTTCTTGATATGGCGGTAGTCATTCACATGATAAAGCCACAAAGAGCCAAGGTGTTTGGGGATTACACCAAAACCCATCTGATACCATTCTTGGAGAAACAGATCACCAACAACACCACAAGGGTGGATGCTGTATGGGACACACATCTAGAAGACAGCTTAAAGCTTCTGATATTGTGGTTTTAGCCATACATTTCTTTGCCAAACTAGAACTTGAAGAGGTATGAATTGGATTTGGTGCTGGGAAATCTTCAGAGAAATGCCAATACACATCATTGTCAGATCACTAGGACCCCAAGTATCTTATGCTATGCCATTCTTTCATTCATACACTGGATGTGACATAACATCAGCTATGTGTGGCATTGGTAAGAAAAGTGCATGGAAGATATGGCAATCGTGTCCACACTTCACCACTACCTTCTGTGCTTTGCTTGATGATCCTCATCAACTGCAAATCAACTCTGTTCATATGCAGCACCTCGAGAGATTCACGGTTCTCATCTACAGTAAACACTGCTCTGCAGATACAGTGAATGAAGCGAGAAAAATGATTTTCACCAATGGACTCAAGTCATTGGAAGCTATTCCACCAACGCTCAATGCCCTATTCCAGCATACAAAGCGAGCTCTACTTGCTGCCTCCTTCATCTGGAAACAGTCCCTTTGCAAAGAGCCCCAGGTACCAAGCCCTGGTCAGTGGGGATGGGAGTGGAATGAAAGAACAAAGATGTAGGTGCCACTGTGGACTGATCTACCAGATGCCAGTGAGGGATGTGCATTACTACTGCACTGTGGATGCAAAGTGGCCTGTAGCGGCAATTGTAAATGCAGTAGAGCAAGGCTTCACTGCACCTTTTTTGCAAATGCGAGGGGGCGTGCACAAACAACAACATTGAGAACTGAAAGTGGATGTTTGATGAGTGGTGCCATACAGCAAATGTGTCTAATGACATTAAGCAGTGTGTTGGAGTATTAACATGTGTAAATGTTAGCCTTTTACTATATCTATGACAGATATGTGAGAGAGTATAAAGTACATTTAATTGACGATTCACAAACTGAAGAACATAGCAGAACCTAGTTCTAGATATAGGCTTTGTTGTGATCAGCAAGCAAGTGAGAGACTGATATCAAATTTTGAATTTCATTTTGAGAATTCTATTTCCAATAAAAGTATGTCAAATCTGTCTGTTATTCATGGTTTAACACAAAGCAAAAATCCGAAAAATTAAGATTTGTACAGAATTTCAGTCTATTGATAAAGTCTAGTTTAGTTTAACATCTAGTCTAGTTTAACATATAATTTCAATATATTAATCTATTTGTTTAATATTGAATGTCTCCATATTGCAGACCAAACTCATTTTAACTGAACTAGTACCTTTAAACCAATGCCAAAAATGAATTCACCATGCCCCAAAACATACATGATGATGTATCACACATATATGTTGTTTTAACTTCTCATTCCCGTTATCCTTGTACATCGATTTTGGCGGCCATACTGGATTTTACTATCTATGACCTTCCTATGTGACCTTCAATATTAAAAATAACATCAAAAATGAAATCCCCAGCCCCATAAACATAATAAATGAGGTATCACACACAAGTATAGCTTCAAGTATGATTCATCTTTAAATTTCATATTTTTCATGGGGGCCATGTTGGATTTTTTGTTCAATGACCCTTTAATTGACATCTAAATGATAAATGATGTTTAAAAATGAGTTTGCCTTCATGAAAAAAACTATTAAACAATGTATTACACGTGATTGTGCAACAGCTATAGACAATTATCCAAATTTCTGATTTCCGATGGCGGCCATTTTGGATTTTACAATTACGGGGCCTTAGGGGTCACGAAAAATTTGTTTGCGATGGTTTTTGAAATCAGTGTACCTATATCTAAGTTCATGCCAAGTGGCAAAAACTTGTCGCAAAGTGCAAGGTTTTTATGATTTCGTCCGTCTAATATATTTGTGAGGAATGTGCGGTGGTGGTCTTGCTTGTCGCTGTATACATTTGTGATTCGCTTGTGGAACGAATGTTAAGAGTTTTATACCTTTCACATAACTGATAGGACGACTTTTACTACACCTCTAATAAATGATACATGGATCACGGTACAAAAACGGAATGTTACCTTGAAAGAAAATGAAGCTCGCATTTCCATTGAAAAATTCATTTTTCTGACCGTAATTTAATCTGGCTACATGTAATTAAAACACAGCCCATGTGGTCATAACAATGAAAAACTTGAAATGAAAAATGAAAACGTCATCAATAGGTAATACTTAAATATTTTCCCACGTGTTAACACATGAAAAGCATTAGAACTCTAGATCTAATCATATGCTTTTTTCAACGACAATGCCACTTACTCTTTTATCGCTCAGACTTGTTTTTTTTTTGTTTTGTTTTTTACATTTCTTAAACCCAATGTGATGGATCGTCTTTGTATCAAATAGTCAAGTAAACACTGTATATTATGTCTTTTATGTACAGTATTTAGTTTATAAAACACTTGATAGGATTGCGGCAGTTGGAAAGAAAGGCTGTGTACAAGACAGTTGTTTCCCGAAATTGGGATAGAATTTTCTGAAAGATGTACTAAGTTATGTTCACAACAAATTCACAAGTGATGGCACACCAGCCGTCAATGTAGGTTTACGTAAATGTAGGCCAAAGATTTTATAACCATGTATGTAACATGAAAAGTGTCACCCAATGGTGACAAACCAGTGTTTACAGTAAGTTCAAATAATCACAATGAAACCAAATAGGGAACATTGTGGTGGATATGATACTCGCCAATCATTCACCATTAACCCTTTTGGTGCCAAACAACGATTTCATTGTATCTTAAAAGCAGCAGATAAACTGCCACAGACCAAAGTCCTATATTGTTGACCTGCGATGATTACTTTCGTGTGAAATCCAAGACATCTGCCATTTGACAGCTAGAGCGTGCCACATTTATCACCCAGATAGTCACTTCGTTTGCAGCAACAAATGGCTGTAATTGACTTCACATGTAGATAACTATTTGTATAAGTGATTGAGGAACACTCGGCTGTAGTTTTTTTTTCAATTTATTCTTTTTTTCAATTTATGATGGGTAATAACCTCACATAATTGTTTGAAATGATTAGGCTCATTTTTAATAAGAGGAGATTGTAATATTTAAAAAAAATATATAATACCGAGAAAAGATTTGCCTAAGGATTATCATAGTATAAATCAATTAATTTTCCACACCACACTGATTTATTGCTTCCAAGGGAATTTTCTTCTTGTGAAGTACACTGCAAAAAATGTGTACATAACGACCTCCAGACACACTTGGTTATTTCAGAAACTTAATGTGTTTTGAATGTTTAATATGCAACACAGGATGCAAACCAGATTTCATTTTTAGTAAGTTATTAATTTGTTCAATTAGAGTATTTCTAAGGGAATTTGAAATTATAATTAATAGCAGTCTGGTATTGAGAACTCTAGCTATAATGGTGTTTTGTAAATCAGAAACCAATGGACCATCTAGCAATAATAGATTGTCACAATGACCCCAAATAGAGCCATTGTGGTCCATATGAATTACGCAGAGAAAGGAGGTCACCATTTTCAACTGACAAACCAAAGATGAGCATCCTAGCTCAAACGATGTGACTTGTAGAGGGGTAGCAAACCAGATGGAAGGAAGGACGGGTCTGATTTATGTCTGATTAAGACTGTTATATGAAAAATACCATTATTTATATAGTATTTTGTCTCATTAAAGATTTTGTTATGTTGTAGAGTTGATCCTGTGGAGCATACTGCTAAACAACATTCAAAAGACAAATGGGCAGACCACAAACGGTAAGGCTTCAATGATTCATGTGCTTGTGGTCTGCAACACACTGACAATAGCCAGTCCTCCACCTCAGTATTTCTATGAATTCTTCAGTGACATTCTGATTCAAATGCTTTGGATGGATTGGTAAAGTTGTGTCATATAAACAATTGTAGCCTCAAATGAGATGATTTTGTATAAGGTGTTTTGTATATAGATCCATTTGGATCTTTGATAAGGAGTATATGTACTTGAAATTTGAATTAAAATCAAATCACATAATTTTCTTTTGATAGTTTATGTTTGGACATATTAGCAATCAATTACTAACAAAAAGAAATGAAACTATATGCTATGTACCTAATCAACAGAACATTGATAAAGCTACCAAACTGCAAGATCACCTCTTCCTACCACAGTTTCAACTAGATCAAAAGTGTTCAAAGAACACTGCGTCGCTAGAACGACGTTGACTTATGGGCAATTAAGATATTTACTGAAATGATGTATACTTTACAATCAAGAAATGAATAATTTGAGGAGAAAACATCAGAATGAATGAGAATCAATATACCCAGGCAAAAGATATTTGTGTTGTAATACAATAGTACTGTTTGAATAACAGATACTAATCAATATCAGTTTCAATCCTAATAATCAATATTGCAACTATATTTTTGATAAAAACCAAAATTTTGGGGTATGGCATTTCGTGAAAACAAAATGCCATTTCTTTCAGT
>CM032666.1:17220090-17241653 GCA_019095985.1 Streblospio benedicti | reverse complement strand
AAATCATTTGGTTTAAAACTTTTGGGGGGGTTTTCCCGGGGGGTTCCCCGGTAATTGTTTTTAAGAGAAAAAGGTGATTGGGGAAAAAGGGGAAATAAGAACGCTGCTGCTGGGATTTAGGTGCTCACTGCCTAATTCTGCTTCCACGGCCAAGTCACGCTTGATTTGAGGGGATGTAGCTAACGGGTTTAGACCCGTCGAAACCCAACGATTGTCTAATGTGTGTTGGGTATGTCTCACACCCCTTTTAAGATTCTATGGCAAATATTGTGTAAGTTACCAACAATTATCATTTATTGTCTTCTTCAATGGGTTAGGGTTTGACCGCACATATTGTGTCATACATTTACCTATTACATCATACATTACTCAAGTCTTGTTGAGTTTAGTCTACTGTCTCTGAAGAGAGCTTCTGTTCAGTGCCTGGGTAGCAAAAAAGTGCGGCACAAAACAAGCAAGAATGGGAGCAAGAGTGCGAGAGCCGCAGCCAAAGAGACAGAGACCGGCACACTGCGTGCATCTGCTTTTTATAGGGCTCCGCGGACTTCCCCACTGTCTCAAAATACTTCATTACATCATAATTTTGGCCCTAGTTCAACCCACGGACATTGACACTAAGCTGCATCTTTTGTGCCCAAAACTGCCACATATATCTAGCAGTTCTGGCGCACATCGCACCTATCATCTTGATAGTCTTGGGAGTCATCCTATGACAACCCTCCTCCTTCGAGAAGTGATGTTGTAAATTGAGGTCATTTCTTATCCCACACAACACTGATAACAGCCGTACACGTGTTTCTGCTAACCCACCTGAGTCTGTGTACATAATGGTACGTAGGAACTTCATAGACGTACTAATCTATAATTTGTTTTCATTATGTAGTATTTATATATTTTGTCACCTCTTTATATTGAAACCATAACATTGCTGTTATTTTTATGTAAGTATAAGCAGATATTTTGTATTATTATTGTTTGCCATAATGATATTGAATAAAATCAATCTCAATCTCAATCTCAATCTCAATCTCAATCTCATTATCTAAATGTGTATTTCCAGTTTAACGCAATTATCTACAGATTGATATTTTGTTGATATGTTAGCAAACGGTTATTTTTTACATCTTAGAATACCGTATATGTATTTCTTTACTAGTTATGCATAAAACAATAATGCATTTTGGGACTTATTTCCCTAGATGCGCGCGCCAATTGCTGGACGGGGGGTAATTATTTGGACGACGATATAGATCTAACGTAATACCTGGTGTATGATTGACTATTTTAATTTTTGTTTCTTTATTAGCCGTTAAAACTACAATCAAAATTATTACAAGTGATTCTATTATTATATAAAATCCCTTCGTGTCAACCATATATTAAATGCAAAGATAAAGAGCAAGTGCAATTGTGACAGCCTCTAGCTCTAATAGATATAAGGTCTTTTACAGAACCCTAGAATTCCACTGATATTAAATATGCAGCCTCAAACATCCTGCCCTGTTAGCCTTTAAAACCAGAGTGTTTACTAGCAACAGCTGCAGAAGCAGCAGAATATGTATGCATGGGTGATCAGTCAAGGGTCAGCCAAGACACTGCAGCTCCATGCATGGGTGATCAGGTAAGGGTCAGCCAAGATATTAAATATGTAATCTTGATATTTACCGGTTGGAGCAACAAAAAGACAATCCTTTCCTTGCAATACATTTTCCAATATTTCTTTCTGATGTTGTCTAACAGCTTCATATCCAATATTTTGCAAGCTATGTCTAATTGCTTCAATATCCATGATCAGATAACAAGAGTATCAAATAAACAAACTATTACAAAACAGAACGTCATCAAACATTCCCCAATATAAATAAACAGTACCACATGCTAAAGCTTCTGTTACTAACTGGGGCTGGCTTATGTGTGAATTAATCAACCAGAAACATATTACAAATAAACAGTACCACGTGCTTAAACGGGAAAATACCCCAACTACAGCTGGACTGCTGCTTCTAAAATAGAAGCCATGTGCTTTTAGTAAATGACGTCAAATTAGCAAAACATTTTGCAACTTCAGAGGCTTTTAGAATAGGCCTTAATGTCAGACCATTTAAAGGCCTTGAGATAGGCTAGTAAAATTATGTGATTGAAGCTGTATTTTATAGAACTATTTATTAGTGGAGGTTTACATTAGAGTAAACCACAGTTTTAAAATTTGTTATGATCAGTCTTGATTTTGCTGTCAATGAGGTAACTTGGATTTAACATTTTCCCAATAATCTTAAAAACAACTGCTAAACTTGTCTTAAAACCAGGCTCAATCTACTTTCAAGGTGAGTGGGAATATCCAGCATTACAGGACATCGAAAATAACTCTAAGGCAGAGTTAGTCACAATTAAGACAGCCACCACACTGCCAGTGGAACTAATTTCTGCCTACTTTTCATCACTGCATAAACACAAATACATTGACACAAATATAGCACACAGTACACACAAATTCAAATACGAGGTCGGCGAACACAATTAAGGCAGCCACCACATTGTCAGTGAATACCTTCTACCTCACCCCATTAATAGCAACACCAGGATATCCTCGCTTACTCTGAAACTAGTCACCATATAGAACCCAAATTTCCCGACACCCTTCCCCAAAGTATAATTGCATTACAATGGGTTGGGAAAACGTGCACTAGTCCATCTAAACCATTTTCATAAATGTAGTGTTTTCACCTTAAGTATCTTTTACCTTAAGTGCCGTGGTTCATACAATTATCTACTTTACCTACCTAATTTAGACATCATTGCCTTATTACTACATCCTAAATAATGGATACCATTTTGTTATTTGTTTTTATCAAAAACACCAACTATTTACAACATTAGATATTCATAACATTAAGTATTTATAATATTAAATATCTACAATAAATTATTGAAACATGTAAAATACGATTGACATGGGTAGACTTCAAAGAAATTTTATGACAGATCCATAGCCTAACTATCCTGATATTCTTTAATATCAAACACATGAGCGATCGTATGTTAGTAATATATAGACAAAACCGGGTGAGTTTGTATTATGAATTACCTTATCATGTGAGTTCTTGTGGTGTATCACGGCGAGCCCGAAAGGCGAGCCTGATGTGCCACAGGAACGAATCCTGATAAAATAATTATTTTTACGCTTACTTTGCTTACTGTGGACATATGGTGGGTCCCTGAATACCTTTCTATATTCACCCAGTTCTATCGTTATATCTCTATTTATAATACATGTAATTTGCAAAATAAGAGCAAGCTTTCACCACAACTAAAATACAACTCGGTAGGCAGGTTGTTATACGTGACTTAAACTCTGATTTGATATTCTGAACATTAAATTTTTTAGTATGAATCTTATGTAAATAATAAAACTACATTCATGAATAACGTTATGAATACTAAACAGAAATTTATTGCAGGGTCCGCCATGTTTCTCCAGTGTCACATGATCAAGATGAAGAAACCTCAACGTGGGCTACTTAGGTGCTCCTCTCTCGTAGCGCGTAGATGACAATTCCACTCTGAACTATCCATCTCTGTTTTAGACAGTTGATGCAGCCTTTACTGAATAGTCACTGTTATACTACACAGGCCAACAAAGGTGGTTTGATCGAGGCTTCAAATCGGTTCCTTAATCTTAATCACGTGACACGGAAGAAACATAGTGGATGCTGGATGAGACATCAGTTTAGATTTGATTCAGTTTATATAGATTAATGTTTATTCACAGTCACCAGGACTGCCCAGAATCCTTGACAAATGCTGCATTTTCAAAAGCCATGGCGCTGACTTCGGACACAGTCACAGAACCCACAGTGGACGGCGCGTCCAACTCCATCTAGGGACATACCGATATCAAGGAAATGGATTTTATTTTTGCTTATATAATAACAATGTGTGTATATTCTTTGTTGTGTCATAAAACTTCAACTTTAAGTATTCTATATACAACTACATGTATAACAGTCAATGATTTAAAGTGATATGCTCATTATATTGCTCTCGGTTGATAAGATTGTGCCTGTTCTTTTGTTTTAATGTTCATTCCCATATAACTTTTCATGTGCACCAAGTCATATATTCTCACCTTTTGAGTAAGACATTTTGCTGCATAGATTTAATTGATATTACATGTGTGTGTGTGTGTGTGTGTGTGTGTGTGTGTGTGTGTGCGTGCATGCATGTGTGTGTTTCTCAATGCTTGCAAAAATCACTTTCTCCCTCGGAACACCTTTCCCGCAAGGTATGATATATGTACAGCCTGTTTCAGCTACTGTGTGTCTATCTTCAGGCCCGTAGGAAGGGCCAAGGCGGTGAGGCAATGATATGACCAATGATTTGTGTGGAAAAAATAATGCAATAATTCAATCATGGCCTGACCAATGGCCACCAATCATTTGTGAAAAAATAATAATCCATAATTGTTAAACCACAAATTTTAAATAGCCTTACCAATCTCATTTAGCTTCCTACGGCCTTGATCTTGCTAGAAATATGCTTGGTAGAAGAAAGAAGATAAAACATACACCACATAGCTGCAAGTCTCACCTCCTCTTGGTGTTTCTTCTTCACCCTCTCTATAACTTCCTCTGTGAACCAGTGGGGGAAAGCCGGCACATCCTCCGGGTAGAACGTGGCACACGCCTGCTGGAACTTGGAGAACTTGTTCTCCTGGGAAAATAGAAAGTGTTTACTTTTGTTTTCCATGACATGACTTGCCCTTACGTCTAGTTCATGTGGAGATCGAGGAGGTGTAGGGAGTGACCACTCACATTACCCACAAATATACTGCATTTTCATGGGGTTTTGGCATGTCCCTTGTCGATCGCAACTATGAAACTCATAAGATGCCTGAAGTTAAAGTGTGGTTCTCCCATTTTTCCAAAATTCTGGATTGCAAAATATACTTCACCTAACTGGGAATCAAACCCACAACCTTCTAAGTATGAATCAACTCTCTATCCACTCAGCTACAGAAGCACACATCTAACTCACTCCCCTAGGACATAAATCGAGACCACCTCCATAAAAGCAACATACATCCGTTGTGTTTCCAAGAAATGACTCGCTCACCTGTCTGATGTAGGGCTTTGCGAGGATGCCGGCCAGCCAGTCTGGCTCTGCCGCCTTGAGCTTGACCTCGAGCACGGCGTGGGGGAAGACGTCCCAGGCCTGGGCGCGCTCCACGCCGAGCTCATCGCGCCGCCATGCGCCGGCCGCCAGGTGGCGCGAGTGCTCGCTCACTAGTGTCAGGTTGGTGTCCAGCGTGATGCGCACGTCGTTAGTCAGCTTGTGCTAGACGAAGTGTTGTGAAGAGTGTTATTGAATGTTAGAGTTTTTTTCTTCTTGTTATCGAAAAACAGTACTTCTTTTTCAATGTATTTGTTATTTAATGTGTTTGTTATAATGTGTTTGTTATAACAGGTACATGTTTGAAAAATGTGTGGAATAGTAAAAACCTATTAAAAATGAAGTGACATTTTTAAGAAAGCTTGTTCTTTTTTGGTGCAAACAGTATAATGTTGTCATGTGTTTCTTTAAAGTGCCAATTACAGCGTGTGCCGGAAGATATTCATGGATACATCATTTTACTGTAAGTCATTCGAATATTCTAGAAAAAAGTACCTTTATTCATTAAGTGCATTTTCTCATTGTAAGAAATGTCAACTAATCACATGTAAAAATCTAGTGATAAATTATTACATTGAACCTGTTTTAGTGAAAGCTCATCAGAAGCTTCCGGTTATTCTCATGACCATTTTCCCCACAATGCATTTAAGTCTTCATGAGATCGGAGTGTGATGACGTCAGCGTTGTGAAAAAAAACTTCATGAGAACGTCCGCTAAGACAAGGTCAATGTTATAGTTTAGCACTAGATAATGAATACAAACACCCAACATAGTCACACGTGATGTTTGTTACTGTTTAACAATGGTAAATAATCGGTGTTTCAACTGAGTAAAGAGAAGATGAAAACCACCAGAACTGAGCACCTGGAAAGCCGTCCTTTTATACGCCGTCCTGATCACTGGATGAAGCTCTTCTTTCAAAATTTGCAGCTGGAATTCATTTGCAAGATCCCTAGATTTTCCTTCCTTTACAAATTCATCAGGTTTAAGTTCACCTATCAGGATGAAGAATAAGTTATGATGTAATTATGAATATTGTTATTTCACTACATAGTATTAGCAATTACTCATTTTTGCATATCAATTAGCTATTCTGCATACTATGTATAATTAATATTCAGGTTTTCTAAAACGCCACAAAGGTGAGGTCGTCACATCAGTTTATTGGCACTAAACCTAACCATTTAAAGCATAATCAGCTATTGATCTGGGGAATCCCAGCTTATGATATATTTTAGGGGGCGAATACATGAGTTAGTTTTGAGATATATATTATGTACATGTATGAAAATGAGCTGCTCGGATTATCTGGATTCACCAGTAACTTTATGGATTTTTACCGTAGCATTGATATGGGGTCATCTAAACACATAGCAAAAGACACGTGAAACTTGTTTCAACCCATCATTCTAATAGCAGTTCCTGACATTGTTTTGACGTAGCTGAAGACAGGTGTTACAATCCTTGGCTTCCATTTAACAAAGTCAAGTTCCCCTGATGTAGTAAAATGGATGCTTAGGGTTGTAAAATGGAGAGAAAGATGGAGAGAAAGATAGAGAGAGAGGGCTGATAAGATTTGAATTCACAAGCAAGCATAGGAAAAACACATTAGAATTTCCCCTCACCTTTCATGAAGGTGACTATCTGCTCCTGGTTGATGGGGAACCTCTCCTTGACGCTGGCTCCATCCACCCAGCTCTCAGTCTTGCGCTCAAAGTACAACCCCTTGGTGGGAGGGCGCGGTAGCACCATCCCGTCGTTGAAGTCCACTGGGTTGCCGTACCTGAGTAATAGTATTTTGTGTAGGTAGGTAGGATTGAAAAAATCAATATTTAGAGAATCTATTTTCCCCAATAGTTTGCTATAATAAACACAAATATGATGCCGGTATAGCACTGTCGATGATAATCGCAATCATACGAAACTTTTTTGTATTTCTTTCCTTCCATTTTGTCAGTTGTATTTAGTTTGTAAATGACTTTGTAGCATCACTTAGTTTCAGCATACTCAAACACAATTGAGTAATGCAATCCATTAATCCTTTCGTTCACACAAGAGAAACCGTTGAGTGATGTGGGGTCTGCACTCTGTGTGCTTCTGTGGCCGAGTGGAAAGTGGGAACTTAAGACCATAACCATGACATTTACAATTATATTAACAATTACTCACCAGCGGACCTGAACAGCGTGGCGCCATCCTCCATGTTGATACGGCGGCGGTACGAGTCCAGCCGGTCGCTGTCCATGTACACTGACGAGATCCAGCCGTGCTTGCCCAGGTCCTCAGACTCCGCACGTTGTTTCTGTCACAAGCGGATGCCATTAGATTTCTGTCACAGTTTTATGTCATTTGATTCTCTCGCAAGCTTATACCATTACATTTCTATCATAAGCTTATGTCATTAGATTTTTGTCACAAGCTTATGCAATTAGCCTGAAGGATACTTATTTCAAAACCTAATTTTCATTCACAAATTCTGCAATAATCATTATTTAATTTTTGATTTCAAATAGTAAAACTAATACAGATATGTGTTTCCCATTTTAGCTGGCAATTGCTCTGTAGGCACAACTTAATGTTTAATAATGGTTCATATTTTTAATTATAAATCATTATTATAACATAATATTTCATTCAACCTAGATCCGATTGTACTTTCAAAATGCCTCCGTGTTAGAGGTAAAAGTAAGAATATGGAGATTCTGTTTGACAGATAATGAATATAAGAGACTATTTACAAATAAACTGTGTCTTTATGTGGAGGAACGATTAAAGTGATTGTGAATCCCATGGGCACATGTGCAGTGGTAGTTTGTTTTAAGAAAAAGAACTCATAGCTCCCACCAAGTTTGTTTCTTCAAATGTACATATACTATACTGTAGTTAACTAAATGGCATATATTTTTATCATATGCACATGGTGGATACCATGAGCTGTATATAAAACTTACTTCTGAATATAAGTGCCCATGGTAAACCCCTAGTTCAAATCCTAGGATCAGGCAATGAACTTGGAGTGACTAGTTTCTTACCTTGAGCAGCAAATCCGTCGCCGTCTTTTTCTTCCTGCTCATTTGTTTATGGTAAAAAAAGTAGAGAGGTAAGTGCTTGATGACCTTCACCTTGAACTCAAACAGGTGCTCTGTTTCGATCCAGTACTTGTGGCTTTTGCGTTCAAATGTCTCCTGAAAGTAGGCAAAATACCTACCATGACTTTATTCTTTTTTAAAAGCTCGAATTAAAACTAAAACAAAGCATAAAAAACTAAGCACCAACGTTATTGACACCTGATACATATATAAATAAAATGCCTTGTAAGCCCAAATGCTAATTGTACGTTTTGAGCGGGGGTCATATAGCAAAAATGTGATTGGTGATTTGTGCTAACTCTTGATTGTGAATTGAATTGTGAAATCTCTGTATTAAAGTGTGTAAAAATGTAATGCAACCTATGCAATTCCAATTCCTGGTAATTGGTGTAGGACAATGAAATGCATTGGTTACTGGTGATTGAGGAAAAATGCCATTGGATTTTCATCAACGCCATATATACGCAACCACTCTATGTATGGTTACTATTACCTCTTTAATAGCTGTACATGCACACCACTGCCACGTCAACAAAGCAATGCACTGTCTGATGTGCTGCACAATTCTGACTTTGTATGTCATTAACATATACTTGCAGAATAGCAAATTTTAACTAGTTTTCTCTTCAAATGCACAAATGTACAATACAGCCGCATTTGCCATCCTGCACTGTTATGAAATTTGAATTCATGTGACGCCCCACCTGTACTGTTATTATTACACCCTGCACTTCTATTAAAATTTTGTATACTTTCCCACCCTGCATGCTCATCACACCCATGTACAGTAATCATAAGACAACTGTAATGCATCAAACACATTTGCTGCGTCCCATGGCCACTTTCATCTGACACAGCGTGCTCGCCCTCCGCCCCCGCATCGGGCGTGTGGTCCTTGATGAACTGGTAGATGTCGCTGAGCGTGACGAGCAGGTCCTCGCACGTCTTGCCCGCCTCCACGAACGTGCGCAGCCGCTGGTGCTCCACCCACGACAGCGAGATGGTCGCCGTGCGCTGCTGCCCGTGCTTCTTGTCGTGATTCTTCACCACTTTTCTGAAACCTACAACAATACAAGATCAACACGATTATTCGAGCACAACACTCCTAGATTTACTGTTAACTATTCACTGTTTTGGGCATCCATCATCAGAATCTCTCACTGTGCATGTCAGTTCGTCCCATTACCACAATGTGGTCGTACACGCTTCTTGTAATGCTTCTTCACCCCCTGCCCCAATTTTCCACCAAAATACTTTATTTTCATTGTTTGTTTGCATGTCTGCTATACATTACACATATGAAACCCATGAAATCCTGTAAGTGTGCAGATTGCGCGGACACTCATCTTTTTACAAGAACCTGGATATGCCTTTGTTCTCCAGCCAACGTAGAACTTCCAAATGTCCATGAAAACCACACTAACGGTTTTAGAATATCACATTTGTATCGCTCACTGTTGTCTTGATTACTCTCACTATATGTAGCATCATTATCGTTATATAAGCATACTTACGATGATTCCATACTGATAATCCTTTCTCGGTAATGACGCAAGTAAAACGATGACGATAAATTCAACCTTCCTTTGCATGCATTTTGTCATATAAATGTAAATCTAAATGTGTTGGTTAATAGTGATGATGCAGGTCTTGCCCTCACGACTTACATAACAGAAACAGCCAGTGATATTCTTAAAAATAGTATGCTCTATTCATTGGGAAATGATTTTAATAAAAGGTGAGCTTCTATTGATACCGAAGAAAAAAATCATAGCGGGCATTAGGAGAAGTCCCAATTATATCGGTAATGTCACCAGACTGACACCGTTAGTAGGACCGTGGACCACAACTACAACCCGGTAAAGATGCATTTCAATGGTTGCAGTTTTACAGACCTGGCAGATCGTGTTATTGATTTTAAAAAAAAGGGTGGGAGTGCACCCACAGGATTCGATGAGCTTTGCACACACAAAAGCTCATGAAGATGTTTAGGGTGAAAAGCAGGAGGTGGTGCCCGCTGGAGAGCTGCCTATGCACGTACCTTCTATGTTTACTAGTTGTAGTAAATGAGCCTCCCCAGCATGGCGAGTGTTATGTCACACCCTTGAACGAGTTCATCGTGTTGGAATACATATATATACATTATTTATTTAGTTCATCTTTACACAACACAAACACAATTTACTGTTGACAGTTTCGGCAACTCCAGTCACCATTTTCAAAACGTCTCTGCGCATGTCACGGTCACTCAGCACGACTTCCGATGCCGAAAATCGGGTCGTACACGTGAGAGAGTTGAAAGGCCCCCTCGTCTCGGTTCATGACCTGCTTCTGTCCTCGTATCTTTATCGCCTCCCTGATGCTTCTTGTTCTCCAATCCCCCTCCCTATCCAGAACACTCACTTCCTCCCAGTCTATCTCATGATTGTTTTGTTTCACATGGTCTGTGATCGCACTCTTGTTGATCTGGGTGAGAGATTCTTTCCTCGCTGCTCTGGTGAAAGATCCCCCACTGTTCTGCTCCACATCCTTCATGTGTTCTTTTACACGGGTGCCCAGTTTTCTGCCAGTTTCCCCAACATAAACCCTCTTGCAAGACTTACAGGGAATTTTATACACCACTTCACATTTCTCTAGCTTATCCTGTTTGTCCTTAGGGTGAACGAGAATGTTCCTGATGGTCTGTAGGGGCTTCACCGCTGTAGACACTTGGTGCTTATTGAGGATACGTGAAATACCCTATGTTACCCCTTTCACGTAAGGTAAGATGACTAAACCTTTGGAGTCTGCTGAGTCCTTATTCTTTTTCTTTCTCTTGTCCTTTCCTCCCTCCTTCTTCTTTTCAATCTGTGCTTTCACTTTTTCAAAAGACCATCTGGGGTAACCACATTTAGCTAGAGCCCCTACTACATGTATGTGTTCTTCTTTCTGTCTATCCCCTGTCTCTGTCACTATATCATTGCACCTGTCGAGTAGGGTCCGGATCACACCTAACTTGTGTTGCAATGGGTGGTGAGACGAGAAATGTAGATACTGGTCTGTGTGGGTCTTTTTCCTATATGCAAGTAGTTTCACAGTACTGTCTGCTTTCCTAACTATCAACGTGTCTAGGAAAGGAATGGTGCTATCCTTCTCCTCTTCATGGGTGAATTTGATGTTTCCTGTGGTATCTACTGTATTGAGATGGTCAGTCAAGTTCTGTGTTTCCCCTTCTTTGATCTTTTCCAATACATCGTCTACGTATCTTTTCCACAACTGCGGTCTGCATGTGATTGGTGAAGTGGCAATAGCTTCATGTTCCAGCCACTCCATAGAGAACAAGAACCATCACGGAGGCGATAAAGATACGAGGACAGAAGCAGGTCATGAACCGAGACGAGGGGGCCTTTCAACTCACTCACGTGTACGACCCGATTTTCGACATCGGAAGTCGTGTTGAGTGACCGTGACATGCGCAGAGACGGTTTGAAAATGGTGACAGGAGTTGCCGAAACTGTCAACAGTAAATTGTGTTTGTGTTGTGTAAAGATGAACTAAATAAATAATGTATATGAGTGTTATGTCAGTTTGAAGGAAGGTGACAACCCTGCCGGGGTTATCGCGAAGTAGTAAAGGCTGATAACCTATGAAATTACATGCCGATGTGTGATAAACCACACTCACCTTCCATGTTGAAGTAGATGAACGGGTGAGGACCATATAAATACCACTAAAACCCATTGAAAGTTGCATCTTCCAGCTGGATGCGGTTTTACAGACAGCACACAACTGGCAGATCCAGATTTTAGTAAGATGGTTACGACGCACGCACCTTCCACATTGTAGTAAATGGACCTCTGGACACACATACCTTCCAGTCTAACCCATGAAATTATACGCCAAATTGTGATAAAGCACACGTACCTTTCCTGTTGCTGTAGATGAAGTGGGTGAAGACCATGAAACTACCACTACAACCCATTGAACGTTGCATCTCAATGGATGAAATTTTAAATACAATGGACGTCCCCTCCATGTAGAAGATGAACTTATGGAAGCACGTACATGATAACCCATGCCATTACTACACGTCAATGTGTGACAAACACGCCGCACCTTCCATGTTGTAGTAGATGAACCTCTCGAGCGCGGCGAGGCGGTCTCCCAGCTCGTCGGCCAGCGTGGTGAGCGCCGCCGCCTCCGCCACCATCTCCGCCGGGCTCTGCTCCGACAGCTGCAGCGCCCCGATGTTGGTGATGAGGCCCTCGCACGTCAGCTCCAGCTCAGCGATCCTAGAGGGGGTGATAGCCGTGATGAAAGTCCTGTAATCAGCAGTGTGAGGGGAGCAGATAGCTTTGATTAAAATCCAGACACCAATAATTGTTTTCCTTATGCTACACATGACTCACATGTCACATGACTAGTTACGGTAGTTGCGCATGCATGTTATACTACGTAGTACACAGTACACAGTACGTATACACTGTCAGCCAAACCAGAGTCAAATTGACTCTTTAGGGGAGTCCAGCACCTATGTCAATTTTGAGCACACAAAAAGTAAAAGCTAGTCAATTTGACTCTTCCAGAAGAGTCACTTTGACTCTTCCAGCAGAGTCACTTTGACTCTTCCAGCAGAGTCACTTTGACTCTTCCAGCAGAGTCACTTTGACTCTTCCAGCAGAGTCACTTTGACTCTTCCAGCAGAGTCACTTTGACTCTTCCAGCAGAGTCGAACGCTGCAAGAAGAATCACTCAAGGGTCCAATGGTGTGCTCAATCAAGATGTTTAGGTGCTGAACTCCCCTAGTAGTCACTTGCATCTACCATGAAATAAAAAGTAAAATAGTTCATAACAATTGTTTATTGTGTTATTATCAGATGATAAAATATGCACATACAACAAAGTAATAATCAGTTTTCAAATGAGATAATTATCAACATTCACTACAGAGTACCCGGAAATCTCACATTATTAGATATCATATATATCAAAGATGGCTACAACGGTGTCCTTCACAACACCAGAATAATTTGCTAATTTTTTTTTGAGCCATCAGTACCACACTACGGTCCTGGTTTTGCAATAAACAAAAGGATATGTGATAACATCAAACAATTTTGGAAAGTATCAGATAGAATATGTATTATTCAAATCAAGCATGTGATTAATGTATATGCTCCTCAGAAACTGAACAATTTTATTCTGAATCAGAGAAAGTAACACTAGAATCAAAGAAATCAATGCTAATACATATTGCAGGAGATTTTAATGCCAAAGTGGGAAAGAAAGAAGCAATTGAACCTACATTGGTAAATACGGCTATAATACCTGTTCAAACAACAACAGTGAGTCATTCAAGGAATATCATCTGAGTGACAGACTAAATCTTTTGAGCACACAAAAAGTAAAAGCTAGTCAATTTGACTCTTCCAGCAGAGTCACTTTGACTCTTCCAGCAGAGTCACTTTGACTCTTCCAGCAGAGTCACTTTGACTCAAAGCATAGGAAAACTTAACAGAGCTTTATTCAAAGCGGGGGCCTCAGTCCATAGTCTTATATAGGCTCTGCTTCAAAAGTGGCATGGAAACGGCGATCATGCCATTTTTCAATGTGTGATAGAATTTAACAGAGCATATCAATGCACAACGGAGCTTTATAATCGTGAGAGTGCGTGATTTAAAGCGTCATAATCGCATCAGAGCGTAAGACAGCTTATCAAAGCTTTATCAAATCGGGTTGAAAGTGTAAGGAACTTTAACAAGTCAGGAAATAATCAAAGCCCCAAAGCGGCGACTGGTTCGTATCAGAGCGTACCATACCTTATCAGACATAGAACAATGGTCACGCTTTGCTCGCAGATATAAAGCGCGTTATTCTCCCTTGATCTCCCTTGGTGTGAACAGTGCATTAGAGTTTGAAAATCTGTAAGCATCCGCAAGAATCCGTATCATCCGTTAGTATATGTTTCTATCAGTAACCCAATACGCAGGCTAAGCATGCATGGGCAAACACATGCGGATCCGTCGCTGAAATTTTGAAATTCTCAAAACTCTTGTAGGGATTTGAAAAATACGTAATATACATAACACATATAATAAACAACAGATAAATGGAAAAACAAACCAAACAACAGCAACATGAGTTTGTGGTTCTAACTTGTGCTATACCCACTGGTGACAGCGTCTCGCCGCCGTCACCGTGGCCGCCGCTACAGCACTTACAATGGCGGCGGTGGCGGCGGCGGCGGCGGCGGCATTAAGTGGACGATGAGCGGCTCGGTGTCACGCGGGACGGCACGCGTGCATTATGGATACAATACTAGATGAGCTGGTGGTGGTGGTGTGTGTGTGTGGGGGGGTTAATGTGCAGATGGCGGCTTAGGTGAGTGGGGAGACAATTGGAAGGCACTTGGTGTAAATGGTGTCGCTATTTGAATATATTTATAGGATAGGCCTATGAAGAACATGTAAAACAGTTAAGTTTGTCGCTATTGGTGACGCTTTTCAGTGATTTCCAGGCTATAACACACAGAAAAAACACACACACATAAGCAATATCACCAACAAGCGCGTAATATAAAAGTCTCAAAGAGTTTTTTGGTCATGTGTCAAAAATAGATTATAAAGCAACAAAACTTCAAAACGAATGCACACAAACGAATGCACACAAAGAGGCAAACAAATAACCTCAAGAATTGGTCAATGGAAAGAAAATGTTCATCACATGCACATGTACAGAAGCCGCTCGTCTGCCTCAATGTTATCTAAACATAGATATCCACATACATAAGTCCAAGAAATGCCCTTCACCGGCGCTGAAACTATCACCGTCTCCACGCACTTCATAAAACGCTGGCCACAGTGAGTATTAAACCGCGTTTTGAGCTGAGCAGCTCGCTATGACAACAACAACAGAACAGCCCGCATGTACGCCCCATCACCCCGTGTTCACGCACAGATTACTTCAATGAAAACTCATCCATTCCATTTGACTTGCATACAGGTAGTGTAAGGAGACATCATCAACACTGAGTTATCCTCACCGCCTTTTATGGAGCACCGTGCGTCAACGTCTTTATTCTGCACGTTGATGTTGTGAGGAGAAATCCGCCGGGTGATGATGTGCAGCCCAATCTAATGGTGTTTTGTGACGGTCATTACCCACGCTGACTGTAAAGGACTATCACCACGGTACAGTAGAACATCTTCCTGACGCATGCCGCACTGTGTCCTTAACTCCTCTCAGCGAAAAGTTGCATTGTGGAAAACGCCCTTTATTAGAAGGACCAGTTTATCTTCACCGATGATTTATTTATCTTGATTTTGCTTCTTCCATCTCTCTGAGTTTTTACCAATTAAAGATACAAACGAGAATCGTTGATCCCAGTGCCTACTGTGGTATTCTCATTAATTACTTATAAACTAGTTGCAATTTCTTTATTTTTTTATATATTTTTTATTTTTTTACTTTTAGACAAGTTTATTAATTATTGATATTTTTCTGCACCAATGGGTATACATAGAAAGTAACAAACAGACATAGTTTATCAATTCTTAACATGTGATGGAGGAAACTGATGAATGTTCACATTAAAAGATGCAGCACATTGTGTTCATCAATTATTGAGTTGCTTCAATTGTGCTACCAACCATTGTTTTGGGGGAACAGATTTGTGGGCAAATAATGATATATGTATATACCCAATGAAATTGTGAGGACTGCAAAGTAAACAATGTCGCACTGGAATGTATTGTTCAGTTTTATGTCCTTCAAACATTTATTATGTACATAAATAAATAGTTGAAATATTTACATTTCTTCGTTGCACTTGGAAATTGAGACATCTTGTTAAATAATAGCTGAATGTTGCCAAGATAAGAACATTGTCACAATAAATATTCCCTATATGATTAACAATACTGGTTAATCAACTATAAACAACAAAATATAACAGAAAATTGAAATAAAGTTACCTGCATAATGATCATAAATACAAACTAATAATTTGAGTAACTCGGTATTTTACCCAACAATTGCTAGACATGCATTGGTTCCTGCCAATGTTATTTTTAGCATGAAATCATATCTATAAATTGAAGTAAAGTACAAAAAATACTAGGTTCATTTTCAACCACTTCACACAGTCACGCGAGTGCACACATCATACAGACATTCATAGAGAATATCCTTTGTAAGTGAATGGAATCACCAAAAGTCTTTTAAAAAGTTAATCAACTATAAACAGCAAAATATATCAGAAAATTGAAATAAAGTTACCTGCATAATGATCATAAATACAAACTAATAATTTGAGTAACTAAGTATTTTACCCAACACTTGCTTCAAGTCTTCAAAAAAGGCTTTTGAAGTATCATTTGGCGAACCACTACACCTCACATGTTGATAGCTCAGTTTTTCTCCAAATTGATGATATTGCAGTAGCTTGAAATGGTATTAGCAAAGTGTATCCTCATTTGGCAGACTGCTTACAATATTACGCATTATATCCTTCATCATCAATATACGTCAGATTGACTGTTACATAATATCTTCCTACACTCTTCAAGGGCACCTTCAGTGATGTAGTATTCCTCGCTTGACCAACAGCATTTTGATCAAAAAGAACCGTCAAAGACATCTTGTTTATCGTCACTGGGAAGAAGTTGTCATTAGAAACGTTATAAACATTTACTATCTCCATCAACACAATTCCCTCTCCTGTTTCGTTAATATAAATTCTGTCCGGATGTATATTTCCAGAAGTTTTTGTGGTCAACTGAACAGATCTTGGGAATAGGAAAAAATAGAATAAGACCACACAGGAAAACGCAGAATGGAACTGCCAAGAATACATATAGCACTATTCTTCTTGGTTTGAGGCGACCATCTCGAAGTGGAATCAGAACAACAAGTTCATTGTCTTGCCTTCTGCACCCTCCTCCTTCTCGCTGTCAGCACAAATCATGCCCTCTATCACATTTGTATTCTGCATACTTTCCTTAAACCTTTTAACATCCCTTCTGCTGCCTGGCTGCTTGATTTTTTCTTGTTTCATTTCTCACAATTTCATCATCTATTTCCTTCTGCTGCCTGGCTGCTTTTATTTTTCTTATTTCATTTCTCACAATTTCATCATCTATTTCCTTCTGCTGCCTGGCTTTTCTAAAAATTTCATCATCTATTTTCTTCTGCTGCCTGGCTGCTTTTATCTTTGTTATTTCATTTCTCACAATTTCATCATCTATTTCTTTCTGTTTCCTTCTTTGTTCTTCATCGTTCTGCTGCTGCTGCCTTAGTTCTTCTATTTTTTCAAACTCTTCTCTAACAAGTTCATCATCTATTTCCATCTGTTTCCTGTTTTGTTCTTCATCTTTCTCCTGCTGTCCACCTTCATTTTCTGTATCTGTGTCTGTGTGCTTGCCTTCTGCACCCACCTCCTTCCCGTTGTCTGTACGGATCATGCCCGTTACCACATATGCCACGCCGACAGCTGAAATGCAGATCAACATTTGTCTCATCTCGTCGCCATAATGAATTAGAATTCACAACTTTGCAGTGACTAAAGCTATGTGACAAATTATACACAATAATACTACGAGCAATGAATGTAAATCATTAACAAATCTGTTTAGAATATAAATATATATATATATATATATATATATATATATATATATATATATATATATATATATATATATATATATATATATATATATATATATATATATATATATATATATATATATATATATATATATATATATATATATATATATATATATACTGATATAATATATATATATATATATATATATATATTCATATATATATATATATATATATATATATATATATATATATATATATATATATATATATATATATATATATATATATATATTGTTGAACTCAAATTAGAAATCGCGAATGTGAGGGTAAATCTAATCACTGAATTACTAATGTAATATGAAAAATAGATTTGGCTTTCTTTTATTACACAGTGAAAATGTGTCGATTTATGTGACGAAATAAGTTTATTTGATTAAAAAAATGAATTATTGAAATCCACTCACCCGCAGCCGGCATCAAGAACAGTGCACCCACTTTAAACATGGTGCAAACTATTCAGTGAGCAAAATTACATATTGAGCTTAAAACAATACATTATCATCTCAAAGATAAATCGCGTCTTCTATCAGCAGTGACCTAGTCAATGTTGAATTACGTTAGTCTCGCGCAACACAGACCAACGTGATCGAGCCACCACGTGGCCCCGTCAAAGTGAGGCTGGCTGGTCGAGTCTAGAATTACGTGTGAATCACGTGACGATTTACGTTTATATGTGCGTGATGAAACGTAATTCGTGGAACGAGCAACGTTTTTTCTTAGAACGAGTCACGTAAGCCGTAGTCCCGATCAACTGCTGTGACGATCCTGTAAAACTTTTAGATGTTCGAGATTCTGAAGGAGTCTCGATCAACCAGGGACTCTCTTTTGCGTTGTTGGATACGAGTAGGGCCTACTTGAATAACCAACAATGGTCTGACTGATAGAGACTAGTTAGTAGTTGTGAAGTACTCTGGATCAAGTCTAAAACAAAGTTTGTATCTATGGTTTAGCATCGTATCAAATGACAACGTTATGTAATACAGTAGAACTTCTATTTTTCGCCTCAATAATGTTTTTTTTTTATTTGCTGCGTTTGGTTTATTTGTTTCATCACATGAATCAATATATTAGGATATCAAATCATTGAGTAAATAAAATGAATACGTAATACATAGAGTAGGCCTACTTTAATTAATTTGTTTCATAAAATCCGTTACAGAAATGCCAATCATCCTCAACTGGTACTCAGGTATGTAAAGGCATAGCAAGATACGTGAACTTATCTACAAGGATCCGTATCACGTGTAATCATCTGTATTAATCCTAACACAATCTGCAAGATCCGCAGTCATGTGATAATCCATCGCCTATGGTTTACATCTTGAGCATTGACACTCATTGTAGGAATTTGCATTTTTTGGGGCTTACAATTAGACCCCCTCTACGTATTTCATTGGTCAAATATATGCAGGTCCCTAAAATGGCCGTGTGACTGTAGCAATCCTTAGTCACCAATACATGCCACTGTCTTTAACCAATCACCAAGAATTGTAATTGAATAGGTTGCAACACATTTCACACAGTGAAATACAGACAGTTTACAATTTACACTCCAGATTTAGTGCAAGTCACCAATCGCAGCCCTTGTAATGAGCAGACCACCAGTCACCAATATAATGATAGGTTGTATCACATTTCACACACTTGAATACAGAGCAACTGCAGGGAAACTGGTGGCGCTTATCACTTACCAACTTTCCTGCTCTTCACGTTCGTTTTGTAATCAGCCACCCTCGTTAATAAAAACTGTACAGTTCCTATTGCTTCAGATCACAAGGCTGCAGGGAGACACTATGGAGGGAGTGCTTACAGGGCCGTAGCCAGGATTACAAAACAGAGGAGGCAAAGAAGTTTGGTGAGGGTGGGGGCAATTGCCATAGCCGTACACCTGTTCTAGAGTGGATTTGGGGCACCCAATAACATTTACTAGTGAC
The DNA here is from genome assembly GCA_019095985.1 of Streblospio benedicti. Taxonomy (NCBI): domain Eukaryota; kingdom Metazoa; phylum Annelida; class Polychaeta; order Spionida; family Spionidae; genus Streblospio; species Streblospio benedicti. The sequence continues at coordinate 17,221,810 of CM032666.1, read as the reverse complement.
AAGGCGTGTGCATGACACTAGATAGAACTGTCCCCTGGGTCACTTCTTTCACAATTGGTTTTATTGCATGGCATTGTGGGCGAGCCATCTCGGAATTAAAACCATTATATTCTAGTGTAATCTTAGAGCAAAACATGAAACCAGTCTCCTCTGCTCTGTTTTGTTTTATCACTTTTGTAGTGAATATTCGAAGTTGGAGAACCTGGTGTATGCTGGAGACTTTTGGCTTGGCCAGTTTTAGGGGCCATTATAATGATGAATTTTGACAGGCAATGTTGCTTCTTGAGTAAGGCTTTCTTCCTTAACCATCCACTTTCCGGCTTTTCTGGCATTACAATGATGTCTTCAGTGCTTTCACGCAGTTGCGTTAGAAGCAAGGTAAGAGAATGAGTGGATTTAATCCATTTGGCGATGAGATGTTTGTGTCAAAGTTATCTTCAACTGTTTGAGCCAAATCAGCCTTAAGGCCGCGTCCCACTAGTTTTGGCGTATGGTCGACGCATAAATTCTAGGGATTTCCAGATAAAAAAATCTATACGTCGAGCATCTGCTGATAGATACATGTAACATCTTTAGGCATTAAATAATTCTTTTTCCCCAGCGCATAGTCAACGCACAGCCGGGAGCAAACTCGGCGTAAGAAAAGCAGACAGTGAAAGCAAGGTCAGCGTAACCCCGACGCACAACCGACTCACGACAAAAAAGTCTGGATGTGACGTGCGTCGGGTTACGCTGACCTTGCGTTCACTGTCTGCTGTGCTTTGAACATACGTCTACAATACGTTGAACGCCTGCCGAATGTACGCCATTGTATGCTCAAGGTGTGCCAAGCTTATGCCAACGATTTTATCTGCCGAGCATCTGCTCCCAGTACGCGGCGCATGTTACCCCCCTGTCAGAGTGGACAGGCGGAGTGCGGGCTTCGCGTGGCTCCGCGCGCGAAGTTTGAAAATTAAAAAAAAAATCAACCTTTTTGCAAAATTTTCCCTTCCTGGCGGAGTAGAAGTGAGTCCGCAGGCGGAGAAATAGCCCTCGAGCACACCCCCCGCCCCCACGGACCTCAACTGCAGCGAAGTCAGGCGGAGAGAAATTTTGCTAGTGCGGAGTGTAAAATGTGTATAACGGACTCTGGCGAAGTCAAATTATGAGTCTTGCGAACCCTGGCGAACTGAAATTGTGCGTGACATTTGCCCGACAACCATGGCTCCACCGACGAAGTCAAGCGAAGTATTATGTCTTCGCCAGCGAACTGTTGCAGACCTCAAGACTTCGCAAGCGAACTGTAGCAAATATCCAGAGTCCGCCGGCGGAGACATAAAAACTCCGCAGACAGAGCGACAGAAAGACCAAATAACATGGGAAAATTACTAGCGAACTGCAGCGAAGTCATTCGGCGAAGTCCGGTTAACTTCGCCGAAGTCCGGCGAACTTGGGCGGAGTCAGCTTGACAAATGGGGCGGAGTAAAATTCACCGCAGAGCTTTTTTACCCCTTCGCCCGCGAAAATTCCCATCAAATTTCACACGGAGCATGCGCAGCGCGTCAGCGTATAAAACGAAGTGAGCGGCGTGGCGTGGTCTCTTTCTGGACAAGGCAACACACCTGGACACATCTATATTTGTTTCATTTCATTTTAAGTGTGATTGTGTAGTATTTTGTGTATTTTGGAACCGAAATTGGATAACATTGTGGACACGGAAAGTAGTAGTTGAAGTGTATAT
>CM032666.1:17133008-17210163 GCA_019095985.1 Streblospio benedicti | reverse complement strand
TTTTTTGGAAAAAAAAGGGTTCTTTTTTTGGTGGCCCCCGGTGGGGTCCCCCCCCAAAAATGAATGTTTTGGGGGAAGTTTTTCCCAAAGAAAATTTGGTCTAAAAATTTTAAGGGGTTTGGGTCTTCTTTCTTTGGGAAAGTAGGTAAAAATTTTAAAAATTCCAAAAATAAAAATTATGAAAAACAATGTAAAGGGATGAATGTGGGGCTATACATGGTGTGTTGTGGGGGAAATTTTTTTTTTTGACCTACATTTCAAGATATTGGTCCCGGGGAACAAATTTTCCCCCTTTGGGTTTTTCCCCATGACGTTTCATTTGTTCCCGGTTAAAAACATGTTACATGCTATTATGGGTTCCAACAGGGGTTAGCCAATCGTGCCCTTTTGTTTAAGTTACCCGGGGATGGATTTAAAAACCCCCAGCAGTCATTTTTTTAAGCGTATGGGGCCTGTGTCACAAAAAATTTTTCCCAAACTGATTCATCTGTGCAGGATCAATGGGGAAATTTTTAGACAGGGTATTGCAATAAGTGATTTTTAGAAAAAAAAACGTTTTAGCATGGGGTCTTGTTGAAATCAAATGAAATTTTCCCTTCTAACAAAAAATTTTAAAGGAATTACCAGGCAAAAGAGACTACTGAACAAAGGTTTAAAACCGTGACCATGTGACTGACCTTCCGGCTGCCTCAAAGATGAGGGACACTGACGCAAAGAGCGGTGCAGTCAGCATTTTGTCGTCTCTCAGTTACGTTTATAATAAATTCTAAAAGCAATAAAGAAAGAATGTGGAAATGGTTTTAGTGCCACTGGACGCTGTCGTCGGTCGTGGTGGTGGTGGTCGTCGTCGTGTTCATTTGTGCTGCTGCCGCCCTGCGTGGTTGCCGGCTAGTTACCGGTGGTGTTAAAGGTTTCCAAAGCAATGCTATCTCCCAACTACGTACAGAGAGTCTGCGGGTGAGCATCACCAGTGGGCCTCAAATCCGTACATCAACGGCAATTCCTGGACCACTGCCGGGTGATCGACATGAGCCACGCCCGAGGAGATGGGCCGGGCGGCACAACAGGCGCCAAGGCAGGAGCGCTCCTGGACATGGTTGTCAAGAGGGGTATGTATAAATATTCAGTTTTTTATAGTATCAAATTTGACATTTAGTTATAGACTATTTTAGGTTAAAGTACTCATTATTTTTAATCAGATGAAATGCAAAATCTTTATTTAATATTTAGACACTACATTTAAAATTTGCTGTTGAGTATTCTAACTAAGCGTAAGTAAAAGTAAATGCAAAATATGGGGTAAAGAATTTAAAGTAGCTAGTAATAATGATTATGGGTGATATGCATGCAACATTAAAGGAAGAAGTTTGGTGTGGAGTTAACAATTTATTACTGCCTAACACAGGCAGTCACAGCTTATCTTGTTTCCTTATCAGAAAAAAAACTCAATTTTGCACAATATGTCATTACCACTTTAGCAAGTGATATTGTTGATAAATAGCCAGTCATTTCATTCACATAAATGTTAGTAGCGTTTGATTCACAACGCAAACCTACGAATGTCCATGTTTATGTGCTTATTATTAGTTTTTTTCAGAAGGCAAGCCTCAAACTATTATATGAATTAGACATTTGGATTGTTACACATTTTCTAATATACACGTCTTTTTTATTCACTAGAAAAAGGCCATGTGTTATTCCAAATCATGAAAGAAATGAAGATAGACCACGTGGTAGAGAAAATTGAAGAACAAATCACAAAAGTCACAATGAGAAGAAACAATACGACTTCACAAAGTACTCAGAATTCTTCTCATGGACAGGAATCTTCTGTTAATACAGGTTTGTTTATAGTAAACTCTTCTATAAGAAAGCTCTCAATGAATACAATAAAATACAATACCATTTCCTATTTATTCAGCGAATAAATCTACATGTAGGTTTTCATTATTTTTAGCTATGCATTCTTGTAAAAGTTTATAAACTTTAATACAGGTTCTGCTACAATTCACTCTCCTCGCAGCATGGAAAGGAATGGTGAAACACCGTTCATCAAAGCCAGAGCACACCTGGATTTGATGAAGAAACTTCTTCAAAGGGGTTCACTTCTTGGTTGGACAGCAAATGAAAAGTAAGATAAATTAAGATAAAACTTCCTTAGCACATTGCATTCATACCTTTATTTCGAAATGAAGCTTGCATGTGAATATTATGTTTTTTTGTCTTTACAGAAATAACTCAGAGATAAACGAATTGTTTGGGGATCTTTCAGAAGAAGCAATACACATTATAGATGCTGCTGCAGACCCTCTTCCTCAATGGATCCATGAGGCTGTTAATGAGGTCTCTAAAACTGTACCAAAAGGAAATTTGCATTCTTTAGAGAAGCAATTATTGTGCATTGCTCAAAATGAAAATGTAAGTGTGATGAGTAACGCTAGTGAACAAAATGCCCTAGCAGTGTATCATGGAATACTTGCGAGAGCTTGGAAACATATCGATAGACACGATCAAGTAGAGCCCCTATTAGCCAAATTGTATTCCATTTCTAGCGCTGAGCAGCTGGTCTCTGCATGTACCATTTTGCACAAACAACCCACGGGTTCCACCGAGACATGGTGCGATTTTTCAATCCAACTGACAAAAAATGATTCTTTTCTTTACATGACTTGCTATTCTTTTATTGATCTCCTACCAATGTTTGATTGTAGTCAGTTCAAAATTTGTCCATCTACGAAAGACAAGGGCCAGGTATACCTGGTGTTAGAAAACCAACAATGTTGATGCTGCAATTTATGATGATGAAAGAGTTTCCATGTTTGAGCCCTGTGATGAAAACAGAAATTTTGTTGAACAATATGTAAAGGCTTCTTCTGTGGACTTGGACCCAGATTCCTGTGTTTTATGTCCCTATGAAAGATTATTTGAATACTTCAAAATAAAGTATCCTGATTACTTATTAAACAGTGGTGATTCAATAATATCATATCACAAAGATAATTCTTCTGATTTCTTTACAAGTCCAGGAAGTTGTTTGGTTCCTACTGTTAGTGTAATGTTTCCGGAAAGTGAGAGATGCCAATGGCTAGGCCGTAAATCCCAATGGCCGCCCAAGCATATTCGAGAAGATATTGCAAAATCAAAGTGTTTTCTTGTCTTCCAGTATGCAGATGATCCAAATGAGATAGCTTCCTGTAAGTATAATTTTCATTTGGCAGCTTCCAAACTCTTGCAGAGTTTATCCAAAATTCACCAACACATTTTATGGGTTTTACAACAAATAGTTGAAAGAAACAACTCTTCAATTTTCCCTTTCCGTCATGAAGATGTGACGATGGCGTTCTTCTTTGTCCTGCAAGAGAAGTGGCCAACATTCAAAACTGTAGACTCAAATAAGAAGCAATTTCTTCTGCTAGACAATGTTCTCTCTAAGCTATCCGACTATAAAATCACTGGGCGAGTACCCAACTTCTTTGTCAAGAACAATTCGTCAAAAATAGATTCAATGGGTAGGGAAGACTTTCAAACAGAAAATACGGCATATGTTAATGAGCCGAATAATACAGAAACAGAGTCATTGATTCTACATTGCCAAGATCCTACAACAAGACACCCATTCAAATCGTGTATGTCTCATGCAGAGAATATTCTTGATGATGTTATAGGCATTGAACTAGCGCTGTTGTGGGTGCTCCCTGAATTAGTTCGCGAGCTCACTTTTGGATATTATTCAAATGTTAAACCTCATGAAGTTGTGTCCTGGGTACTTCTTTATTTACTTTTCACAATATCCGTACATGCCGCTTTGCAATTTTTATGGGTCTTTATCCATAACCTATTTTCTAATATCATAGGCATTTCTCACTCGCTGTTTCTATCGTTAATTGGTCTTTTCTTCATCAAACAGTATGTTAGTGATCTTACACTGCTACGGGAAGCACATCTTGATCTAGCGTACAATTGCGTTTCGTACTTTTTCTGCTTCCTCGTAATCTTGTTAATGGTTCACAAGTGTCTAAAGGCTTTCAAAAGAAAAATAAGACAAGGATTGTTGCCAACAAAGCACAAAATCGTCGAAGTGGAAAGAAACTTCGCATATCTAAAGCAATGGGAAAAAGAACAAGAAACTTTGCACAGTACTTACCGGAAGGTCTTGCACTTTATTAGCAAGCTAGATATTGGAATCGGAATTGCTGGTGCATCAGTGTATCTCTGGAATGCCTTTTTAGCTGGAACAAAATTTTGCTCAGAAATATTAGAAACAATCGGACCATCAGGTTTATTTCTAACACCAAAAACAAAATCTAGAGAGTGGATGTTTATTGTAAATTGGATACCTGTTGTTGTGACAGGTATATTCATATTCATATTCAAATTTGACTCGATCAATTGGAAATTGGTAGGAATAATAGCGTTCTGTTGGGAAGTCTTTATGAGGACACCAATTGTAACTCGGTTTAAGTCTGGCTATAAGAATACATACTGTGCTTCCTATATTGCATCTTTTTTGTACTTAGTTCTGGCTGTTGTAGTGTTCTTCGTTGATTGTTACAGGGAAGAGTGGCACTTGTCAATAATTGCGGTTGTATTCATCTGGATTATTGTGGAAAATGTATGCTATGTGACAAATACAGATATTTTGCAAACACTACGTGACGCATTCTCTATAAAGGAAACTCCTAGATTAAATAGAAACATTCTCAGCAATGTTGTGTATCCTTGTAGCCGTCTTCAAAATATGTCTGTGTTTGTAGGTGAATATGTATCTAATCTTTTAACTTTCAGTAAGTCCAACGTAGGCCTAGGTTGTTTTTATCCGGCACGGGCGGCTCTATTGTATATTGATATTGCCCATCGCAGCATATTCAATCTAAGCTTTAACAATAATTTTGTTCCTCATCCAATTGCCCTGTGTGAATATTTCAATGGTATAAAAATATCCTTGTTTTTATGGGTGCTGGGGCCCACTAGTATAATTTTTGAAATCCTTGGTTATGACTTTCCCGTTGAGTGGGGGAAAAGTGGCTTCTCCTGGCTGGACATTTACAGTGTTCTGTTCGTGTACACTGTATCCTACAAGCTCAGCATGATCCACTGTAGTAACTACGCATGGAGCCCCAGGCATATGCAATACTTTTATAAAGGGCTTCAGATTAAGTAGCCGTTTTAAGTTTACAAAGGTATTGTTGACAGACTGTAGAGTATTTGATTTCATAGGGGGAATAAAATCTGTTGAATGTATAAGCACAAGCATGTACGTGCACAAGGAAATAGCCCTGTGTAATTTTTATTTCTGGTGATCGATGCTGGTCAATCATCAAATATGTTTTATCAAGTACCCTACTAGCGTCTAAAAGTGAACTAATCAAAATTATTGAATTATTGAATTACATAAATGTACATAATGTAATGAATGTAATTAATGTACTTATTTTGCAAAAGTTGTTTAACATACTCGCAAAGATAGCTTCATGGTGTTTATCATTTATGTATTGTTTTTTTTTATTCAGATTATTGTTTGTCGAAGTTAATTATTACGATTCTGTGCCTTCTGTTTGCTTTTTATCTAATTTAGCATTTATTGATACCCAGTGATATGATACATATATGATGTGATATGCATAATTAATTTTAGTGTGATAACATTTTATTCATAATTGTAAATGTGAAATTAGTAATATTTCATGCAATATTAGTTTGTGATATTTAATTGGGCAACAGAAACATGTGAAAATTGAACACCAGTTATAATATTTAACACAATTCTTATTTTATTGTCTGTAATTTATATTGTTTGTAATAAAATATAGATCTAACATATACAATTGTTTGTTTTGACAACAAATGTTCTCTTCAGAAAACAAATGGGCATTTTAGTGTCAATATTCTACTAATTACCAAATTGACCTACTTTCGAAATCTCCCAACCTACTTATAAAATCTCAAAGCCTTTATTTCCCGTTTTTCCTTAGGTCACTCAGCGCAATATGAATTGCGTGATTGTGGCTGATTATTTTTTTTTAAATTATTTCTTTATATGTTCAGTGAGTATTTCTTCGATCTTACAAATCACTACAACTAGCAGCAAAAAATAATAATAAATAGATAAAAAGAACAGTTAATCAGGATAGGTTTCTATGGCCTGTCATCACTATGGATTGTGACTCATTTGCAATATATTTAAATTATATAATTTCAACATTTTTTTTCTTGATTAAGCTATATACATGAACCTCTCTTGGGTGAAAACCTTGATCATAAAAAGAAATCCATATGCTTGATAGCAAACAAAGCTGCTAACAGCAGTGTTGCTCTTGGAGTAAACTATCAATACCCATCTCCCTTCCTCTTGTTGCTTAGGGACAATTATTACCAAGGGGTGGTGGGCAAGTAAAATGGAGTTGGGTTGTCACTCAATTTTGTGTGGGTCATTAGGTGAGGTGGGGTTGGTGGCCCTGGGCTGGGGTGTGAGTTTGAGTCAGTTTATTTACCTTTCTGTTGGGGTGGATGGGTCATTTACATTTGGTCAGACTGGAGTGAACACCAAAATCTCTCTGAAGCTCCTTTCCATCTCAGTGCTTTTACCATTCCTCTGTTTTATTCTATAATCTGTCATGATCATGGCCACATGCATCTTAGAGGGCTTACACCAATAGAGACTAATGAATGGTCCTTATACCCCAACCCCTTTCAATGTTTACTTATGCCTAATATTCTACTATGCATGAGCCCATGATCATATATGATCATATTTTTTTCCACATTCAATGCATTGAGCATGAGTGCAAGTCACAGTAAAATGATCAAATGGTCTTTGAAAAGGAGGCCTTTATCTTGTACTTAATATGACTAATCTAAATGAGAGATTACACAGAAATGTGCCAGTTAAAATATCATAATATCAAAATGACTATTATTAACAACTTTGAATTGGGCTCAGTGCATTATTTTAATTAAAACAAAATATACAAAATACAATCACATACTATTCACTGCCCAATTATGCGCTATTGCTAAAATTTCCTAGTAATGTACTTTAACCTTTATTCCACCTAACCGGAGATGCGACATCCATCTTTTTTGTTTTATGGAAGATGTAACAAACATATAGATATTAATTTCTGATAATGCTGCATAATGCATATATATAGTTGAATAAATAACTTATGTTTTAATTTTAGATGGTTTTGATTTGTTGAAATTGTATCAAAAGTCATTGTAAAATGCAATTGATTTATGTTAGAACAATATTTGAAATTCAACATATGATTATTGTTGCTTTATTAAACATTTTTCAAAAGTAAAGGCAAAGTTGTACACTTTTTCTTGCATATCAATAAATAGGAAAGGTCAAACCCATGTTAAGCCAATCAACGCCCCTTTTTGTACCAAAGTAACAAACTTACATCTTTTACGAGACTCATTTTCTTCCTTTGTCATACTATCATTTGAAGATTTTCTACTGCATCAGGTTACCAAGAATGTCAATTTATAACTCATATCGCATATCGTGATGGTGGGGCCGCTCAGTTTTCTATGCACCAGTAAGGGAGAGGGGTGGAGGGGCGCCGCTAAGTTTTGTAATTCTGCAATACTCAGATTTTTTGTCGTTTTTTTTCTATTTTTTTATTTTTATTTATTTATTTATTTTTTGTTAAAGATAGCAAATATTATACTAAGCAATAATAATCTTTCCTAAAACAGTTTTAATATTCATTGCAAGAAATGATCATTTAGAACTCACAAATCAACACAGTGAACACACTCAATATAAATGTTTTAAAAAGCTAGCTGGTAATTGCTAATGCCAAAATCAAATTTGATCATACCAAGTTGCTAATGGACTAATTGACTAAATACTCCATACTCTCGGCGGGAGTCGCTAGTCTCTATTCCAGAGCGCACGCATCCATCGGGGCTGGTACTTCAAGACAACAATACCCCACCTAGAGCCGGGTTGATTGAGACTAAGTGTAATCACGTTTTGCCACGTTCAACGCATCTGAATAACACGACAAACGTTGGCTGTTACTTATAAATCTCCACACTGTTTATACGTTTGGCGTTAAACCTGTAGGCTCAGCTTGGCTGTGATACCAGGTGTAAATATCTCCAACCTCCACAAAAGTTCTACCTACCTAGGTAGATTTATGTGGAGGTTGGAATAAGTCTGAAAGACACTCCCATCAGGGCTCACGCTTGAGCGACTGGAAAACACAATAGCCGTAACTTTATTTTAAGGTAGGTTTGTCGACTATCTACCTAGAATCTAGATTCCTCCCAGTGAATGCAGCATTGTGGTATATCTCTTAGAATATAATATTCAGAAGCATCGCTTACGTGTGTTGTGTATTTAGGGATCAATTTCTTAATGACTGTTCAGATGACATGTTGTACCTCATTAACATATGTCTGTATCCTAAGTATTTTATTTTGAGCCTAGATTGGCTAGAAGACGTGGTTTACCACTTGCAAGGCTTATGTGTCACCGGGATGTGTCAGCTGAAGCGGGTCAGAGAGTGGTGTAATGAATCTTTATACCCATCATAAGTGGGAATTTGCACTTGTTACGTCCACTTTTCCAAACAGGGTATAATTTTAAAGAGAAAAAAAACACCAGCCCTGCGAATGTGTAACGCTCGGACCGCGTACATTGTAAATGTATTGGAGGTTGGGTTGTAAGGATGATTTTGTGGGAAACAAGGCCAGAATAAAAAAGAAGAAAGAAATGTGTGATTTCAAGGAAGTTTACGTCGGATGCCTGATTGCGTGACCTTTAATTGTTCGATCGATTTTACGGCGTGTAGATAACGTACAATATTGTACTTGACTTTGTCCTACAAACATATATCTTGAACGTCAGTTTACACATACAACAAGATACATATTGACTTACTGTACTATATCTAGATCTACATCTAGTTTGCAACTAAAATTTGCAACCAATTTCAACCAAAATTTCCAAAAACCTGGATCTGCCATTTATTGTACTACACTTATATTGTTACTGAGCATATAACATCATTGCCAAATAATATGAGGGTGTATATGCGGTGGGGTTTCCCGTTATCACTTCACACTTAAGTTTTCGATCTTTTACTTTAATAGCCTAGATCTAGATCTACATTGAACGTAATGCATTTTGCACTTCCTACTTAATTTTAAAGCAGACTTCACGCTTCACACCTATTTTCTCAGCCATTGCCCATTTCACACTAAAAAAGCACCGACATCCTCTCTTCCTCATACTGTCATACATATCTTATCAATTCCAAATAAACCTTATTTTTTTCCAATGTAGGTCATCTTTATCGAGTGATCGTCTAAATGGAGAAGGGGATTTTTGCGTTTTGGGTCGTGACAGCTGTTTGCATTGTGGTTCTTGGCGGGTGGCATCAGCATAGTGGACCCGCATCACAAGAAGTCACAGATACTGGTAGTCAAGATACAGCAGAAATCAAAGTAGACATCCACCAATGCAAGCCATTCTTAGAAAAGACACTAGACTTGGTATTCAACATACTACCGCCCATTTATCCAAGAGAAGGCCAGCTTGTAGAGGAGCCAATTTCAGCAGGGTTCCTTTCAGACTATGCTAATGCATTGGAATCTGCGTCAAAGCGAGCTAGTACAAATACTGTATTCGTGTCTATCATTGATGAAGAGTCAAAAGATTTGGGTATTAATTTCTACCTGAATTGCATAGATGCTTTTAAAATTCAAAACTATGTTCTGGTTGGTATTAATAGTGGCACCTGTGATGCTTTGAAAGAGAAGGACATAGACTGTGTTACATTCGCTAATCATCGAACTCAAGCAAGTATAGCAACCTTACAGAAGGACAACAGTATTATTAGGACTGAACTCATTCTAGGTGCTATGAAACTCGGATATTCAGTACTATACTCTGATATTGATGTATATTGTTACAAAAATCCACTTGATCATATCAGTTGTGACAGGGAAACTTGCGACTTGTCAGCGATGCACGATGAATCTATTGGCTACAACACTTCATTCATGTATGTCCATCCATCTGAACCTAGCCAAGTTCTTTTCAGGCTGATAAGGGAATTTTCCAAATATCCCACTATTGATGACCGAGATACGATGAGCAGAGCAATACAGTGCACATCTAATAAGATTCGTACTCAGAAACTCAATCGAAAACTGTTTCGATATGGAAATGGCGTTTCTGAACTCTCTGACTACAGCAAACCGTGCTCTGGATGTATCCTCATGTACAATAGCTGGGTAGAGAACCCAGAGACCAGGGTGTTCAGAGCCAAAGCCAGTGGCCAATGGATGTTAGACACCGATGAGTACTACAGCAGTACCCGGCGAAAGTACTTGAAGTATGACAATCCAGTGTTTGGCTCTGACATCTTCACAATGCAGGCAAAAGCATTGCGAAATGCGCTCGCAATCGGTCAGTTACTGAACAGAATTGTCATCTTGCCCCGGTTCAATTGTTTCTCATACAGTGATAGTTACTTCAAAACACAGCCTCACCAGTGGCACTGCCCTCTGAATGCACATTTCAGGATAGCAGATTTTGACCAGCAGTTTAGACCACTCTATAGAGAGCATTCATTCTTAGAGCATCCACTGGTTCCTGTAGAAGTTAAAGAGGATACCTCAGATACCTACCTCATCACCAGTCAGTATGCACTGGATAAGATGCCGTATGTTTTGAAACAGATGTCTTGGAACAAGAATTTGGTCATGGTAAAGCCACAGAACAAGAGAAAAGGATTGACAGACGAAGAGGTTCTGAAGTATTTCGGTAATAGCAAGTCCAAGATTCTTGTCTTTCATCATTTATATGATGCATTTTCGGAGTTTCTAGAGTCTGAAGCTAATTCAACATTTACTAAGAAGGCTGCACGTGGCATTATTCCTGTAAGGAGCGTTGGGGTTACAATGTTAAAGAGTTGATATTACATTTATCACTGGTATTATTTCAATATTCCATAATCATAATTGTACAGTTTTTACTGCTGGTCGTTATTGTATGTAATAAAATGAATGTGTTCATCATGAATCACAGAAGTTCAACTTTTTTTCTTAATAAATATAACTATGTATTTGGTATGTATCATGTGGTTTCATGTATAGTGTTGTTCTTTTCTGCTACTTTTTAAGCCATTGTTTTAAAGTTGTATAATCCTTTTATTGAACTGTTTACTAGACTGAAGTCTCATTTTCAAATAATAAAAAAACACACCGGTTGAAATGTAGCAAGAAAGAACAACAAAACTACTGGTATAAATATTCTTTTTTTTTGTTTTTTGTTTGTTTTTTTTTTTTTTTGTGTGTGTGGATTTTTTGTGTGTTTTTAGGACTATAGACTGCATCAAAAACAACGGACACACTTCTTGGGACAAAATTAAGTATGATTAACATAATGAATACTAAAAACAAAGAAATTAGTGAAGGAAGATAAATAAAAGGATGACCAGAAATGTACTGTAAAACTATAAATGTGCACGATTTAGTTTGCGAATTTCGTGGGCAGGTGCAAAGCCGCAAAGCTAACATTAATAACCTAAGTAAAGTATAACCAGGATCTAGGATTATCAATTAATAATCCTAGCCAGGATGGACTAAAATCGCAAAATTAAATAGTCACAAAATATCCTAGTTTCACAGTACTTAGCCAACCGTCCAATATATCAAGCCCATTGTCAATGACCAGTAGCAATTTCAGAACATCGATACCCGAAATAAGAACATTCTTGGCCGTCATTATGTGTTATACATGGAAATAAATGCAGTTCAGCCTCTCTATTAGGACCACCTTTGGGACCAGTGTCCGGTGGTCTCAGTAGAGAAGTGGTTTTATACAGAGGGTTGTTTTAAAAGGTTATGAAGGTTTATGACCGTAAAACGTGATCTTATTATAGAGGGGGTCTCAAAAGAAAGGTGGCCTTAATTAGAGGTTCTACTGTAACTGGCACAGCCTGTATTCACAGGCCAATACGGGTACGTTAGTTTTACAGCGTATATTTACACGCATTACCAGTTGAAACAAACTTCATGTCCATTTCGTCTGACCGTTGCTTCAGTTCACAGCTCAATTCTTTACAGAAACATAGTACGTTGTATTAAAACGGGAAAAGAAAAGAACCCCCATATTGTGTTGTGGAATAATTGGATGGCAGGCAAGCAAGGGCGGTGGGACCAGCGCATATGATCACAATATACTTAGATTTTTGTACATGTTTTGTTCAGGATTTTCTTTCAGCTCCCAGGCAATCATCCAATGAATACAGTTATGGCGTTCCATGAACGCTTCATATCTAATCTTATAAGTAGGAAATATAGATTCAAAGGGGGGGTGTCAGCACACCGACTTTCGCCCCCCCATTTTGATATACCCATGCCATCCATGCACACGAACAGTTGTACGAAATATGTGCTACCTGTATACATTTGAATGGTATATCCTTGTCTGAAAATGAAACAGTCATTTCCCAAGCATCCGACGGAGTTTTCGTTAGTACAAAAAACACACTAAATGCACTAATTGCACTGGTTGCGTTTTCTTATTACGTGCATTTAACACATATATCTGGAGGTGAGAACATGTGTATTTTGTAAGTTCGCTAATACACGTTCAATGACACCCACTCGAGCAGGCAAAGACACCACTCGTTCATAACTATTTCTTGCAACTATTTTATACTGTTACTCTAAAATATGCCATCGCCGCCCCCCCCCCCAATGCAGTTAGCGTTGATTTCAACACGAAACAAATTACTAACAATTCACGCCATTCATAAATTCTTAAAATGAAGAAATGCACTGAGCTCCCGCCTCCCACAGCCCTCGACCAATCAGCATCGAGACTACACATCAGCGAGTCTGGTCTGCACACGTGCGGGAGAAATAGACTTATTACACTCACCCTTGGACGTCTACGTACATTGTACTACACAATGCAAGTCCAGGGGTGAGGAGTTAAAGACCCAACTCGCCACGCATCAGCGAGCGCTGGCATTTAAAGCCATTTGATCGGGTAATTGCGGCTTTCTGACGGCCATTGTTGGTTTTGAGGGCGGGATAATTACAGCCCCCTTATTGTTGCGGAGAAAGCGAACAGATTGAAAGTGTCTCACCCGCGGAGATACGGGCGGGTGCGGTATGGGGTATAAGAGTGAATGGAGATTTTGTCATTTGGCATTTATAACATCTTTACAAACACCTTTTGTAGTGTAGGGCTTTGTTACTCATTCTTCCACTGCGTACCGGTGTTGATAGCAATATACAGATACTCATCAAGGCTTCAGAATACTTGAAATGTTGGTGCCGATTACTGTGACAAGAAAAGCATTTGACTGGGGAAAAACAATCTAAAACAGAAGAAAAACGCGCGCAACAAAAATTGCTATTAGGCATAGCTATGCAATAATGGATTGATATATTTCAATATAAAAAAATGATAGAGCTAAAACATCAAACACTTTTCAATAAGAGTCCTTGGCCGCCACACAGGTCGTCTGTGATGGTCATGGCGCACCTGCCGATCGTGACGTCATCACGTAATTACTGGTTTCCGGAAACCGAGAAACTGAAGACGAGCGCACCGGGGTAAATATCAACGCCATTGCGGCGTTTATTCCACTTGCCTGGCACACTTAAATCAGAATTAAGTAGCATAATGATGAGAAAGTAATAAACTCTGCTTTGATCCGCCGATGATGCTTTGTGTCACCTTTTATTTGAGCATCCAAAATGCCCTATGTAGCTCCGTGTCCTAAAGGGCCCGTCATCGGCCATGTCATACACTTTTGACCACTTGTATTTTGATGTTGAGGTGGGGCTGGAACGCTTTTATCACTGTCACACAGCTTGCTAATTATTTCCCAGAAAATCTACAATGCAAATTTTTTTTTACACATTCTAATATAGATTGCTGGGGGCGGGGGGGGGGGGTGATATTCCAAACAATGGCTCTGGAAATTGAATTGAAACACTGAAATTGTAACAACCACACCATGAATAATTTATTGCTCATCACAACAATACTACTAGATAAATATGTACCAATTCAAGAGTAAGACATCCACACCAGTGACAAAATTATGGCAGGGCCTTTTAACAGGAACACGAAATGTGTTCAACTAATACTCCCCTAAAGTGTATCATCAGTTGGTTCAGAACACTCCTATACGATTACCGTGGTAAATCCGTTGGCCCTAACTCCTACACATTACTGTTTCAAATGCCTTTGCACATATATGATTATATATAAGCATTGGTTGCGGTATTCGTCTATACAAGTATATTTTTTATAATAATTACCCATTAACCAATGTATACAGACCGAGCAATAAGGATTGTCACTAGGCAATGTAATAAAAAACAAAAAACAATAAAACATTTGAATCGATAGAATGGGTATCCATCTTTGTACGAGTAACACCTGTGTTACTGGCGTTGCCTTTACCCGGTGACGCTGTCATGGACCCATAAATAACTTCAATCATTCCTCTCGATTTTGTAAATTATTATGTATTCACGATCAAAAATGAATATTTATCACTGACATACATTTACATTTCATACTACACACATCTATTTAGAATAATACTTGGACTTATATGACTACAATAGTAATACTGTTGGTACAGATGGCTGTAATAAAATGCTTTGGTCCTCCTTTGGTATACGCCATTCGGCAAAGTCTGGTTAACATTTGCTTTGACTTTGTTCTCACAATGTATATGGGACTAATCCATTATCATGTGAGGAAAAGTAAGTTTGTGGGCAGACCATATATCGTTAAGTTGTAGAAAGGTCCCCTTCAAAATATTAATGTCACCAGCGAGCGAACGCAGCCTCCAGGAAGGGTTTTCAATATCATGTGTCAGCCACATGAGATGAGTTTTGATGAAAGCTCCCAACACACATGGCTGCTTGCGCTATTACAATACACTGTATACCACAGGATCGTCGAATGTAGTACATGTGTATATAGTAGGAGGCCTCGTGAAAAACGTATGTCTACGTGCGTTTCTTCAAAGATACTGATTCAATATGCAGTGTATGATATCCTTGCAAAGCTCCTTTTGTATATTGATAGCATTTCTAAACTTACGTTTATCATATTCATTATTCTCCCTTCGTATGAATACTGGCTTCATAAGTCTAAGTCCTCCTAATCTGTTTGTAGCCTCCCCAATGAGTCCCTAATGTTAGAAGCCGCGTGAGGCTCCCTACATCTGCGGGAACATGTTGGAGTAGAAGTTGTTTTCTCGGGGCGGTTGTTGGTGGCCTCCTCCACCCCCGCTCATACTCTGAAAAAGTAATTACAATATAGCAAAAAAGTTAGAACTATGTCCCTGGTCAGCACCACCTCTGTAATAAGACCACTTTTAACAATGCCAAACCTTCATAACTCAACCCCCTAAAATACTATAAAAGTGTATGATTCGGAATCACAAACAAACAAATTAAATATTAAAGAAAATAAGATTGAGAAGTAATCATGGAATAAAGCAATTGAAAGATGGTATCACACTCAACCTGCCCCGACTATGAAAACTATAAAAAGTTACCGGCCGCACAAAAATGTACGGCCTTCACATAGGAGGCCTCACAAGTAGCCAGCCCATCAGGCCGCCAACGTTTAAAACCAGCTGGTCCTGGCCAAAATCAGGCCCTATTAGTGCAAATGTTTGTGGTTCTACACGGACACCCCAATCCCACCAACAGTACAGCCACCGCTTACGTAGTGCTGCTGCTGCGCCGCCGCGGCCGCCTGCCCCCCGCCCGCCATCTTGCCGCCGCCGCCACCGGCCGCCGCCGCCGCCGTGTCGTAGGCCGTGATGAGCTGCTGCATGTGGTCGATGTAGTCAATGGCGATCTTCAGCGTCTTCACCTGAGAGAGTTTCTAATGTATGAACAACTGTCGTGAGTGCGAGTCGAGCAAGGGCCACTTGATATAGTCAGGTGGAAGCTGTGTCTTCAGCTATGTTAATACAGTGGTAGGAGCTTGCTTGACATAGAAGGGAGAGAGAAGAAAATGTCACTTGAGATCAGAGCTGATACGCACATCTGGGGTCACAAGGTCCCGAAAATTGAAGTCTGTAATTTTTCACCCAACCAATAGTAAGGTAGACACATCAGTTTGATTTGTACTACACCTAGCCATTTAGATGGTGTATAACGTCATCAGCTATTGATCTGAGGAATCCCCAATTATGATACCTTTATAAGGGATGGAATATATGAGATCATTTTGAGGTATAATGAACTGCTCTGCTTGGCTACAAGCACCAGTAACTTGATGGATCTTGACTGTGGCATTGATAAATGGCACAGTCTTGGGTGTAATTGCTAGTCTAAAAGGGGTTTTTCAATTTTTGTGCTTATGGCCTATTATCCAAAAACAGCAGTACATACGTAAAGCTGGGGCCATACAGTCCCAAAAATTGAAACCGAATCAGCGGTAGTATTGTAGGCAATGTTGGTGGTAAACCAAGAATGTGGGAAGTAAGTTTTGAAAGAAAGAGTAATGTGTAAATTATGAACCCTTTAAAACTCCAATACAAATATTAAGTTCAAAATGGAATAGGCCTATACTTAAGTTCATTTATGTTGTTTAAAACTGGGTGAGACACGTTTGCAACAAATTTTCGTACATTCTCCTTTTCTGGTATATTTTTCATAAAAGGTATGTATTTTTTAGTCCCAAAAAGTTAACCCATTACAAGTTACATACAAATAGTAACCTCTCCAGGCCTGTTCTCAACATTTTGTAAAGGGGTATTCAATTTTTGTACTCGTTGCCTGTCACCTAATAAATGCCATACATAATCTCTGGAATAAAAAAAAAAGATACTTAAGCAGAGTTCAACTGAACACGACTACACACTGCTCCGTGGTACCCACACGTTAAATAGGTACAGGTCATTGGATTGAAAGAGAGTGTGAGTGATTGTGTGGGTGAGTAGCATTGTGCGCTGAATGTGCTGCCGGTGCAAGTATATGAGAAATGATCAACTGCTGATCAATAAGTGGGCCAATGACCTGGTGTAAATTGTAAAGTCATGATAGCAAGACTTGGATCATGACTATAAACCACCACATTTACATTTACTCTCCTCCTCACCTTAGAGAGGCGCTTGTTCCTGTTCTCGTAGGGTATGTGTCTGCGCAGCCGCACGAAGGCGGAGTTGACTGCCTGCACGCGGCGCCGCTCGCGCGCGTTGCGGCGCTGCACCAGATGTGGCGGCTTGTCTCGGTGCGGCACGTGCTGCAAACAACGCGGAACTAGTGGAAACACAGCCTAAGGTTCTAGGACTGAACTGAGTCAACTCTTATCATAGAAATTTCATCATCAAATAGTTTACTACCCTCCTTAGTACGGGATAACTATTTTATCCTTATATTGTGTCTGTCCTTGCTTGTAATCTGGTCAATATTAATTTCTTGACTTGTCATAAGTACAAGTGTGTATGTCATGAATGTAGTTTATGAGAAATTAATGACTCGTCATTACAGCGTACGTGGGTGTCTGTTTGCAGTCCGTACCTTGTAACTGGAGCGTGTCTTCACCTTCTTACTGCCCCCTGCCCCCCTGGGGCCGGGCGACACCACCGACGCCGCCCCGGGGCTCAGGTGGCCCGGGCCCGGGGCTGTCCCCGGGGGGTAGAAATAGCCCAGGTCGCCGCCGCCTCCCACAACAGCAGGGTACGTGCAGTCTGGAACAAGGAACAGAAAGTTACAGAAGCTCCAATTAGACCACCTCTCTGTTGAGACCACCTCTATAATAAGACCGCTGTTCACGGTCCCCACACCTTCATAAAGCTACCAAAATGAACCTCTGTATAGAGAGACCACCTCTCTATTGAGACCACATAACACTGGTTTCAAAAGTGGTCCTAATAGAGAGGTTCTACTGTATTCGTCTCTCAGTGAAATTCCCCACCCCCAAATCCCCGCCTCTAACCATGTGTTCTAATTGGTTTACAACTTAGATAGGGGGCATATATTTCTTGATATACGCCAGTTGCTCAGGATGTGTGTTTAACATATATGTAAAAAAAACAATGCTGCAGCTAATCACAATTTCACTACAAAGTGATGATATTAAGTCTTTGCAAACTGACCATTGCCATCGCAGTGAGCATATATGGATGTATTTCATGTGAACAGTAAAACTGGAAGATCCTTTATTATGAGCATAGACGGTAGCAGAAGCATCGCAGATGATTTGGGGAATTGGCCATGAATTGGACAGGGAGCTTGCACCACATTTGGAATATTATCAAAATATTAAACGGGGTTAAGTTTTTTTCCAGAAAAGAGCCGTCTGCAATATACGGTTACGTCACATTGGTAAAGTTTTGCGGAGATCGGACATTCGGATTTACAGATGTTCGCGAATATCCGATCAGCAAATATTCGCGAACATTTTTAAATCTGAATGTTCGATTTCCGAAAAACTTTACCAAACTGTCACCAGTCTAAACATTCAAATTTAAGAATACACAGCTTTCTAGATAAGAAACCCCAAGAAAAACTCACCTGTGTAGCTGGAGTACATGCACGAGCTCATCTTCCCCCCGCCGCCGACGCCGTGAAAGCCGCCGCCGCCGAGGACGTCACTGGACACCATGGTGACCGGATGACCAACTGACCACACACTTGGTGGCCGTATATGCTGTGGAACCTGTCTGTTTAGTGTGTCCGAAGAACAGACTTCAAGTGGTCTTCATAGGCAGGCGGTCGTTTTATGAGTTTTTGCTGTGGCCTCTGTGAAGGCTTGCTATTGCCAAAAATGGCGTTGTTCTAGTGGTGGTCTCTTTATAGAGGTGGTCTGTGTATAAAGGCGTTCCCCTTTTCAGAGGTGGTCTCAATTGCAGACCAACTAATGTATCTCTTAACCACGGTTGTGTGGATCGTGTGCTTCCAGGGACGCAAGATATGCTTCAATCTCTCCGGCTAATCATTGTGGCTAGTGTGTGACTATGTACATTTTTTTCATTCTTCTGCACTGGCTGCCCACATTCAATCCACACACGTGTATTTAGTAGATCGTCGTATGTGGTTATAGTTACACGCACTTTTCTCTCGCCTGTCCATATATGAATAGAATGTCAGAATCTCGAATAATTTATCACACTTGTATCCACCAGTATTATCATAAAAGAATAGCTCATTTTTACTGTTCCCTATTCCTCTTAATAGCCTGTATTCCCATTATACTTAAGAAATGAAACAATCTTCAAGTTTGATAGTTTTAAAATTCCTTAATATTGTTTGACATCTATGTACCTTGCCAAATCAATGTAATGCTGTGTTTATATTATATTACTGGGTCACATTCAGCCGTATCCATTTCCACCAGAACCTTTAAATGCTACAGATATGTACTCGAAGAACAAATGTCAAATTACACACCAGAAAAACATAAGATATAAGGATATTTTCACACGTTATCAATGCAAATCTCGTAATTCTATTTCTAGAGCACCGATTCCTTACAAATATTTCTACACATCCTCAACTGTAGTGCACTGTAACTTATCTTGATATCTGACGCACCCAATTTAGAATCACCGACCAAGCAAATGAACACCTCGCCTTATACGGTCCAAGACCATAAATCCCGGTCTGAGGCCGGTAAACGATCGTCTAAATCAGGCCCAAATAATCTCCGCCTCCCATCTCAACATCCAACCTCAATCCATCCAGAATCACCCGCGAAACGAACGCACATCACCCACCAAAGCCGAGGCTGGAGCCCGGTTTGGTCACCGGAAGCGGGCCTTTGAATATTTAATGGGGCCGGGAGAAACAAGCCAATGAGCGGCGAGCAGCGCACCTGCCGCGCTGACAAATCACTTCCGGCCGCGCAGACGAAACACAAATGGAAATCTCTCTTGTTGGAGCTGTTGAGAAAATTGCTGCATTAAGGCGATTCAATGAAAATGGTATTGTTTCTTTATAGTGGGTGGTGTGCGTGTGAGATATGTGTTTTTGTGTTGTGTGCTGAGTAATAGCAATCGAGGTTGATGAGCAAATTAAAAAGTGTATTTGTTATGGAGACTGTTTGGCGGAAAACTATCTTGGTTATGTGTATTGTTAAACAAAAGCTTACTCAATACAATACAGAGCATCATTTTCACATTTATTCCATACAACTGAAAGTATACAGTGGAACCTCAAATCAAGAACTTTTACATGGAGATCCTCTATAAAAAAGGACCATGTTTCGGCAGTTTCAACCTTCATGAAGAGATCCCCTCTTCGCTCAAACCACTATATATCTCAATAGTCTCAATAGAATGGTTTTACTTCACCTCCGTCGACACTGGTTTTAATGAGATTCCTTCAATTTTACCGATTTTTTATGAAAAAATATTGGATCATAGCATGGTTGTGGGGCATAGGGTATGCCAGCCTAGGAGGCATCTTGTGAACAAAGAGTAAAACATTTCTACCAAGCTCATGTTTTTGTCTAACGTATAACATGGCCACGATTTGCGGAACTCAATTCTTGTATATTTGTAGCTTTGTTATTCATGTATACTTCATCATTGTTTGTGCACCGTCAACCTAACATGGAGTGCATTGGGTATACATGTAGCTTATGGCTCCGCTAAATCTTTAGATAAGTTACTATAGACCATGCATGTAGCAGTAACTGTGTTCAAGACAAATGAGACAAATTTGCTCAAACTTGGATCATAATCATACTGTTAGGCATTGTTGTTCATAACATAATGTAATAATATAAACATGGCCCGCAATCGACGAATTATGAGAAAATTTGATGTCAAAATAACAAATCAAACCACGCGTTATTTTGTGACGAATAAAGGTTTAACATGCTAAGCTTTGTCCAAATGTTTTGAATATTGACGCCGAATGACTTATGGTAGGTCGATTGTGGCCAGTGTTGCACACTATCTCATCACAGACACAGTTTATATAACACAGAACAATAATACAAATGAAGTGACAAACAATCTTGACCAGTCAACGGTCAAGCGGTGCCGTAGACTTCTGTTTTGACGACACCTTAAAAGCCAAGCAGTTTGTGTGAACGCCACGTGGCCCGGGTCTCAAATATCGCCCATCATTCACAAGTGGGAGCCTCTAAATCTGTCCATTCTCACAGCAACAATAAGGGGGCTGTAATTATCCCGCCCTCAAAACCAACAATGGTCGACAGGAAGCCGCAATTACCCGATCAAATGGCTTTAAATGCCAGCGATTACGAGCCCTCGGGGAGCGGTCTTTAATCATATGGAAGTGATCACATAATTAGAGGTCCCTTCTTGTGCAGGTTAATTGTTTGTCATCATGAAAGTAACAGAGATTTTTTTCAGAGCAATGACTTTTGGTTGCTTCTGTGACAGGACAGCTGTCTTGGACCTGACTTGGGAGATAATACGGTAGTAAAATGAAATATAAGGTCTGGTTTGAGGTTTTATGTTTCAACAACCATTAGCTATGTTGAAGTTGATAACATTGTCTTGTGGATGACTTTGTGGATAGGCAGATCCAGAGGGGGGCGCCCCCCCCCCCTTTTCCCACCCAAATACTTCATTTTCATAGGGGTTTTCATGAAATCCCGTAAGTGCCCCCGCCCCCCCCTTTTCCGAAAACCTGCATGGTTCTGCTTATGTTTGTGTGAGTATGGTAATCGAAAGCCACTTTTACATTTAGTTTAGATAGCCGTGGAATATACCAGAACATATAGGGTGGAATTCTGAAATCGTGATTAAAAAAGTTGCCAACTTTCATTAATCACCAGTTTCGAATTTTCAAAACCTGTTTAAGGAAGTTGCTAACTTTCTCCAAAAGTTGCTAACTTTCTTGTGAGATTATGCCTACTCAGAGAAAATGGACAAACTAACAGTGACTTTGTAAATCACGAGCGGTATTTTCAAAACGTGTTTATTCAAAGTTGGTGATTTGTAGAGGCCCCGTTTATCGTCAATTTTGATTATGAGCTGGCAGTAGTTTAAACTGGTGATTCTCTCATTTTTCATATTGCATCATTTTGTTGTTGTATGGTCAAATATACAAGGTGTGGGCATTTCAACAAAACTGTGAGAGAAACTTAAGAAAAATATTTTTTGCTGATTTTTCAAGGAGGGTAATAACTTACATATATAATATAACATTTATTAATGAATACACATTACATTATATATCGTACATCGAGGTTTATTATTGACATGTTTCCATATTCTTGGTTGACGTTATTTGATAGTGGTGATGCTCCAATTCCAGCGTAAACTAATGCCTACGTGAGAGGCGATAGCATGTTGGCCACGGGGATAGCGGAAAGTGGACGTGCAGAACCCAGAAAATAGTCCTCTTGGCCTTGAGAAAGCAGACCTGTAAGTACAGAAGTATAACATGCAATCAGTCTAAAGCATTGATCTATTGTGCAGAAATGATTAACATCAGCATCAACCAAAAAAAATGAATATTTTCCCCACATGGTTATCGAGGTGTTATGATCCCTTATTATAGCAGTCTACCTTGACTACCATGGTATAAATATTACTCACAATAGGGAATATTCCGGGAATATGGCTTGATGTGAAAGTGGCTTTATCATTGGCTGTTACTGGATAGCATGTCTTTGGTAATCTGGCATTTGCGGTGTGAATCTTGTGTACTGACAGTACAAAGTCGTGGAATATTCTTGGGGTAGGTTATGAATCCTGATGGGAGCGAGTGATGACCAGCCAGCCCCATCAGACTTCTGCATTCCATAAGAATTGAGACTACAAAGACAGAGAGAAATGTTTTACTATTTGATAGATGTATCCAATTTCAAAATTCTTGTAAGTTAAAACTTTTTAATGTTTCAATTAAATAGTCCTTGAATGTTTTGATTGATTTGTATTAATTAAGAAATAATTATCTAACTTACCCATAAGTGGCTGACACAATATTAGGAGCTGAGGTTAATTTGTATTGGTTAACTTTTTCGGACCAGGAATGAGACTCATTTTCAGAATCAGTTGATGACGCGTATTCTGCCAAACTAACCTCCACCTCTCTACGGAACAGTTTCAAACACGGGATTGTTTACTACTGTTTAATCCCCCGACGTCAGCTATAGTATACAGAGGCTTGGGGGACATAAACAATATTAGATAATCCTGTGGTTTCAAACGTCTCTTAGACATCACCCCCATTTCGCTTATTAGCTATTGTCCATATAATGATACAGGATCAGCTTCGGCATCACGTTTTGTAGAAATCGTATTGTTTCATTTAAAGATTCCAATGCATTAAAAGATTTTCTTGCACAGTGCTTGAGAGCCACAATCTTCATTGTCTGCTTCTGCACGCTTTTCTTGGAGTGAAGCTTTATATAGGTTCATTATTTTTCTTTCCCTTTTCTACAGCGTCCTTCTCTAGAGCATCAAGGTCTATAGGACTGTCTTGTTTGAATGACTTGAGCTGAAATACACAAAAATTACGTTCTTTGATTTAAAAATATGTATATCATGGTGTACACAGTCATCGAGTCCCAAGGTTTGGTTACATCTAGAGATAGTCACACACACCCCGACCTACCGTAGGCAGGAAGTAGGTCGTGTGGGTGTCTCTAGATGTAAACAAACATTGGGACTCAGTGGCTGTGCTGTTATTAATCAAATTTATTGTATTATCAAGAAAATAAAAAAAAATCACTAATCACAGATTTAAAAGGTGCTCTTCTTTGAGTGGGTCGTTCACTTAGAAATGCAAGATTGTCTAAAACCCACTTCTGTTTGTAAGGTAGATCCTCTCTCGCGTCCCCTGACTTTTGGTGTGATAGAAGAGTGTATGCATCTCTCAGTCCTTTCCACCGTTCTTGTTCATCACCGACTGAAAATGGACAAAAACATAGATGAAAAGCAGCAGCAGCAGCAGCAGCAGCAGCAGCAGCAGCAGCAGCAGCAGCAGCAGCAGCAGCAGCAGCAGCAGCAACAACAACAACAACAACAACAAAAGAACAATTACAAAACACTAACGCACATATTTTCTCCCTCTCTCTCACACAAACAGATGAGATTACATGACAAATCCTGAATCATATACATATACTAGAATGTTATTCCCATACTGTGCCTTCATACTAATTTCCACGGGCTAATTTTTACGTATCCGTGGCACTGTGTGTTGCGAACTTTTTGAAAGGAGCTGATTGTATGGCATGATTGCTATTATAGTTTGTGACTCGCAGAAGTGCACTGCGAGCCTATCACACAAAAATTGTTTATCTAAAACTAGATATGATAATCTCTAATGCTGTTTATGATGATTGGATTCCATTAAATAAAATAATATTGTCCATAAAACGTTTGAAAGCATATACAATCGAGTACGAAATATCGATTATACCCTCAATAAGTTGGAATTGATATATAAAAAATTAAAATATCATCAAATGTTTTTTTACCCAAACACAGTTTTAAACTATTTCTAGTACTCCAGTACCTAACGTTACTAATTTAGATTCTATACATAACGGTCTCAAAACGTAGAGATCTTAGAAAACGTCTAGTATATACGTATTAATGGGCATGTCAGGGTTTGAGAAAAATGGAACTTACCTACAGCTGTATAGTAGGTCTACATTTTTGTTTCTTAGATTTACTAGACCTTGCTGTTCCTAGTGATTTTTAAAATACCTTTGGCATTCGTATGTTATTTTGACGAAAACTATAAAAGAGAAATGTCTGCCAGCATAGCCAGCCTCCTTGCAGATAAAAATTTCAAATATCTCAATTTCGTTGATTTGTGTCAGAATAAGCAAGTTGACGTCAGATGCACATATAATCTTTCGGCAATTTTAGTAAGTGTACGTACATATGCGCTTTGATTCGTATGTTAGGGCTCACAAACGCTTAAGTGGGGATTGATATATTTACGTATGAACCAAATTCAATGAATGAATATGCGAATATCAGTAACAGTTCGTTTGACTTTGCAAGTCATTCGCTACATACATGTACAGTTAGGGTGCGTTAAACCTCGTCATTCATAAACAAAAAATATATTTCTTTTCCCATATCCGTTCAAAATTCGCCGAAAGTCACACCTTTTCCTGATTCGCGTGAATGTGTTGTTCGCATTTGCTAACCCGCTTTACACTTGAGCGATCATGGGCGAACCCGTGCAACGCATCTGTACGTATTATGTCACGTCGTCAACTTGGGCGTATTGTTCCCGCCCCCATTGGCAGATTCAAGTTTTAGGATTCAATGAGCCGTGGAGATGCAAAGATTACCATAAAAAATGAATTTTAAGGCTGTAAAGGGGGTTATGGTCGTGCGCCCCTTGTGCCCCCTCAACACTCAAAGCTCAGTATGTAAAATAAATACATATATATAGATTCTATATATGAGTATTAATCCAACATTTACAAAATATTCCCGCTTTTCAAGTCTGAACCTCGGACAGTGCTTTCACAACGCAAACTTGCATGTCGCAGAAATGGACGGTGCACTTAGCACACTGTGGGAAATGCTATGTGCGAGTAATTGAAGGTGAGCTTGAACATGACTTGGACAGTTTGAATAGGATTAGATATGAATTTATTAAGACAACAGGGAGAATTAGACCATCCGCTGATGATATGATGAGACATTACTACGCTGTTAAAATATACATGTATATTCTTTATTCTAGATTGGCTTGCTACAGCACTTTTGGGTGAAGAACTACTTAGAAATATTATTTTTTACAATCATCAAAGTGTTTACTCTCAATGAAGTCCGTCATTGGAAATAATTTTACGTATAGTAGTATGAACTCTAAATGATATCGTGGGAAGTACATAGTGATGCAGTTTGTCAAACCAGAAGCTACTCACTTTAATGCTTTGTATGCATTTGCATCAGTGGTTGAGGACAAACTTATCAGTTAGTAATTACACTATTGAAAAAGAAAAATAAAGAATGATGCATTAAAGACATTTTCATATGACTTGGTGAGACACTTGTAGAAGTGTATAAAGAATCTGAATGATTGATGCTGATGACTTTGGGAGCCCAAGTATTACTTATTCATAGCCATGGAGTCTGTTAGTGTCAAAGTCATTGCAACAGCTCCCATGGAATGTAAAGTTGGCGACGCTGCATATTTAGGATTTGACATACTGCTTGCTTCCTTAAAATCATACTGACGCATGTACAATACATGGATGTAGTAGACTTGTAAACAAACTAGTGCTATATATTTCCATGTAAGTGATAAATTGACACTTATCAACAGGATGGAATAAGCGGTAAGTCATTTTTTGTACAAGTAAGAATCTATGTTTTGGATCGAGAAAGTTAAGCAAAGTTTCACCATATTTTCTTTCCAGTACACGCTGATAACTAATCTTTATATCCCGTTTCAACATACATGACTATGAGTTACCGTCTATACATTATAGGTATACAAGCAATTAAATCAACCTAAATGCATGTAGAGCTGAATTTTAAGTTTCAGTTTAGGAATGTAGAAGTTGTCAAATGTTTACACCAGTTGATAACATAAGCACAACACACACTGGGAATCTTTTCAGTGTTTGAAGCAGTGTGTGTTCATTAGAACCTCTCTATATTACAACCACGTATGATGTACTTAAGTGGTCTTGATACAAAGGTGGTCTATTTGTAGAAGTGTGTAGTGGTATCAACCAAAGGTTGCTCCATATAATGCAATCTCAAATAAAGTTTTGTCTAAATTATTGCCAGTAAAATTGATGTGATGCAGTGTAAGTGCTGTAAGTGTTAGCAATCTGTTCAAGACTAAATGTATATGAAATGATAATCAAGTGAATGATATACAGTGTATGCTCATTTCGTCCAGCTTTAAAGTTTAATTATGTGAAGGTAAACCCAAAGACCCAGCATGCCATCCATGTATTACTCCACACGTGCAGGGCATGTGGGTTTGATGAATCCCACCATGGGCAAAGCACACACACTGCTGGTAGTAATTAACCAATTAGGGACTATGGGGAGACTTTTGTTTGATATGGTGTGCAATTGATAAAACACAATTATGCTGGCTTATTGGGGAGGGTTTGATGCCTGCGATGAGTATTATACTGATCATTAAAGTGATGGTTGAAGTGTGTTCTGCGTTAGTATCACCATGAGTGGTAACGTAGAACTTTTTCATTAAGATAATGAATTAACGGGTCTCAATAAAGAGGTGATCATTTTAGGAGGTTTTTCTCCTTAATATGAAGACCTGGGGCTGCAAAAGTACTCTCGTTGGAGAGGTGGTCTTTATATAGGGATAGTCTAGCTTATCAGAATGTTTTACTGCGTATGCCTTTTAATCATCATATTTTATTTAAAATGCCACCACAAAAGTACACACATAAACAAAAACAAAAACGAAACAAACAAAACAAATTTAGATTTCATTGTCAAATACTCAAATATTTTTAAAAAGCTGTGGCAAACATTAACCATATTGTCGGTTAATTTCATGCATATGAACGTTGTTTCATTAACTTCCCTACTGGGAACTGAATACATATGGCCACCCTATAGGAGAATTACATTAACATATAACTGTGCGAGAAATATACAGTTTATGACAATGTATTGGTCAAATAGATTTCGCCACTCTAAGATACGATCTGGCTGTAAATGGCAATTCTCACATCCACAACAAGCTTAAAATGGTCCATAAAAGGCATGTCGAGATAAGATACATAAAAAGCCCATAAAATTCATAGGCCTACCACTGGCAGTCAGTCATGCCTCATCAGTGTGAACTCCAATGGGGGTCTAATTATTGCTACACGGTTGAAGCAAGTTTACAAAAGAACAGAAAGAACAGAAAGAGAATACCTGCATAATTAAACCATAGGTTTCTTACACAAACCTTCACATGGAAATCAATATGAACCTGCTTGAAGTGGACACCTCTCTTTTGAGACCAATTGTGACCATTTCTATCGTGGTCTTAATAGAGATGCTCTACCGTAAAGTGTGGGAATATGGTCATTCTCCACATTTTAAACATTGACTAAATATGCACGCAGTTATATAGGCTATATTTACGGTGCATTCAAGGCTGGTTTCAAAGAACAGGTGAATGGTCATGTCTCCTTAATGGCATGCTACAATCTACGACTTCACAGTTCACACCACCCGGGTCACACCATAAAGCGATATGGTCCCCATTTCTCAACCTGTTTGAATGAGGGGGTTATAGATGGAACTACATGTGGTATAATGGGCAGTTTATCATTGTACAGTAGAACCTCTCTATATAGACCAAGTGGAGACTGGCGTCAAGTGGTCTTGATAGAGAGGTGATCTCTTATATGGGGGTTCACCGTTGTCAGTTATATTGAGGCTTAGGGCTGTGAAAAGTGGATTATAGTTATAGACGTGGTCTCTTGATAGAAGTGGTCTTATT
This sequence comes from Streblospio benedicti, assembly GCA_019095985.1. Taxonomy (NCBI): domain Eukaryota; kingdom Metazoa; phylum Annelida; class Polychaeta; order Spionida; family Spionidae; genus Streblospio; species Streblospio benedicti. Next base: position 17,181,759 of record CM032666.1, on the reverse strand, counting down.
TTAAGGTTGAACCTCTATAATTAGAAGGCTGTCAATGTAAATGCATGGGAATATATGGGTGGTCACCCCCCAATGGCCAAACTTTTGGCCTTGGTTCTTAATGTATGTTTGCGTATTCGGGTGTGATGTCATTTTGTCAGCACATTTGTATGAGTGAAGTTGTCCATGTGCAGTAGATTGATGTATATCTTGGTTTGGGTGACTGGACGCTAGGATTTGACAGCCAGTGGCTTGGATTCACAACACTGCCATAGCAAAGTAATAACTAAGCTCTCAGTGACAGAGGGCTACCGGGCCATCTTTAAAGTTCAGTCATGGCACTTCAAAATTGACTGTGTGCTCGAGCTTTAAAAAATCAATCCAAATGTATTGAATATTGCTCCTGAAAATGTTACACCGTACGTATCTTATAGAAAACGACTAATTTGTAATGATTGGACATTCTTGAATTTGTATAGACGGTTCGTCTAGACTACCATTTGACTGATATTACGTATTTGTCAACGGTATGTACCCATGCAACGTATACATATTCCAAAGAAATGATAAGTCTGAAAGATGATTGCTCTTTGTTCAAATTGAACTTTTCTTCTTAAAATTTTACCTAAAAGTATTGAATAGTGGAACTAGGAATTTGTTTCTTGTTATTGTCATTTACATCACTGAAACTCCGATTAGGACACAACGCAAACATGGCAACTGTCCGGAAGTACTACTGTCCGGAAGTTGTGATATTCTGCGATCACAACCATGTAAACGTATAGATTGACGTTGTGTGTTTTTTTTTAGAAATTTAACCCTACCTTAATACTAAACAAAAACGTCTAACTGTTTAACGCATCACTACACCAAAGGTTTTACGTAGATTCGACCTCAAATGATCTTACCACTGGAGTAGCGTATCTGGAGTTGTCTTTTAATTGGCTATATATAGAGAGGTGATCCCTCTCTCTATCAACGGTCTTTAAATAATTAGCAGTAGGTTCCTCTTCACTGCTGCTGAGCACATGGCTAATGGCCACTTGACCTCATTAAGAGCGATAATTAGGCCAGGTCATGCAGTGATTCAATCTACCGCGTCCTTGAGCTAAATGACGACCAGACACGACTGGCAGACCACAGTTGGAGCGTGCGTGAGGAAATACCATGCGTATACGGGGGGGGGGTGGGGGTGGGGGTTTCGTATACATTAGAACCTCTCTACTAGGATCACTTTTGGGACCAGTGTTAGGTGGTCTCTAAAGAGTGGTGGTCTCTATACAGAGGTTCATTTTATAAGCGTATGAAGGTTTTGGGACCGTGAAAAGTGGTCTTATTATAGAGGTGTATCAATATAGAGGTGGTCTTAATTGGAGGTTCTACTGTAGCAAAAATGTGATTGGTGATACATTTTGAGTGTGAATTGTAAACTGGTTGCAGCTTAGTGCGCGAAATGTGACGCAGACTGTTCAATTGCAATTCCTGGTGATCGGTGAAAGGCAATGAATTGTATTGGTGAGTGGTGATTTAGGAACAAAATGTTGATGACTGGATTTTCAGCCACACGATATACCCTTCTCTATACAGCAGTATGCACTTGTCGGTTTTTTACCATCTGAACAGGCGGACCTTAGCTTAAAACTTAAAACAAAAATCTGAGAATGCTACATGTGTGTGCTTACTCATAACTGGTGGAATCTCAATTTAAAACACTCATTCTAACATGTACGAATATTCGTCGCTGAATGTTCACTGCGATGCGACAATGTGCTGTCTAAAATAGCGCTATTGATTCAAACGTCGGCTTCGATTATCGGAACTGTCTGATCACAGCTTGAACAGCCTATTATATTCTAAGCGCTTAATGTTTGGCCACTCATTACCGTAGCAAACTCAAGTAGGACCGATCTATGCACCTTGACACTTTAACAATACACGCTGTTAAACTCCAATTGATTGGTTAATACGCACATTGACGGCATTTCGAGCCTCCATCGATCTGACCTAATTGTACACGAGACGGCGCACTTGCTCGCGCATGCGCCCTACTCTTGTGTCCACCTCCGCGAGCATACGACTTTTTGTACAAAAACGAACGCCGCTTTGGTGAAAGCGCGTATTTTCTATTGACCAATTCGCGTACAGATGTATAGATTCCATTGATTGTTGAATTGTGTACGGATAATAATGCCTCTGTTGCGGTTATAAATTATAAAGTAGCTCATTGGCATAATTTATGCCGATAAATGTATGCCGTCACCGGCCTTACAAAATGGACGCAGAAGAGAGGAATCAAAAGAGATATAAGGGTTTGTTGAAATTAGCGATAATCTTGGTTTAGAGTTTTGTATGGAGTAAATCATAGGTGATGTAGGATATGTGCAGTTGAATGAAGTGAATTGTGTCGGATAAAGTCATTTTATTACAATGTCTTGCTCAGTTGTGTATTCTGCATAAATTAAACTTGTTTCTACCTGTTTTAAAGCAATACATATTTGTTGGAATACCATAGAAATCTGACAACCTCATGTTGTAAAATTGAAATCATCGTGAAGGAGTTTAAATAGGTTTCAAATACACACAAAAAACTGGCATACGGAACACCAACGCATACATATAGTACGACGGGTCTACTGTTATAAACAAAAGGCATATATTATTACTTTAAAAAAGCTTGTCATCATTTCAACAGCACGTCTGTGGTCAGCCAGTCTTTGCCTGTTTCCAGAGGATATTTTGTGGATACTCGGTGATGAGGATTTTGGACGTGCAAGGTTCGTACCGGGAACTACACACAGACACAGGCACAGACACAGAGACAGACAGCATGGGAAACGAGGGAAGCAAGGCCGACAAGCCGCTAGAGTTCAAAGGATGTAAGTACTACTTAGCAACTTTTACTTCAGCAGATCCAGGCTTGGGCAAGGGTGGGGTAGGATGCATTGTGAACAATATTTCGATGGCGTATATACCAAAATGCCTATTAAAAAAAGAAATATTATTGTGCAAAATGGTGTGTTGGGTGTTGGGGGGGGGGGTACACTTTCTGCTCCCTGGATCTGCCTGATATAATATACAAAGTAATAAGTTCATATTATGTTTCATTAAATCACATTGAATACATGTAGTTCGGGGACTATTATGTATGAATTCAATGCACGAATTTGGAAATATTGCCCTCGCATATGAACATTGGAATCACAGTGCCATGAACTCCAGCCCTCAACCCGTAGATAGTTTAGAAATTCAGCCCCCCCCCCCACCCCCCCACTAAAGAATGTATAAAAATTAGTAGTTGACACGTTTAACATACAAACGAATATGTTACCGTAAAAGCTATAAACCTTGTGTGCTACCTTTTATTATTATTTTTAAATGTGTGTTCTGCAATGCATGTGCAATCATAGTCATAGAGATAGAGACATGCACGCCAGCAAAATGATTTGGGTTATAATAGAGAGAGATGGAGCAGAAAATTAGAAATCAAAACTGGAACGTGTACCAGTTACCGCATCACTACATGCCAATGCCCTTGGGCGTGGGTACGTACCAGGCAAATAGTTACACTCGAGATGGAGATACAGATGGATCTGGAGGACTGAGTCAGTGTTTGTCGAATGTTAATGGTAGTTAATGGTCTGGTGTAAATATACGAGAGAGGGTTCTTCAAATGTTTAAGGTTTAAAATAATTACAAATTTCATACAGCTTGTCAGGCAAAAGCAGCATGTGTGCACACGTATTTCAAAGTTGCTCATAAAATTGCTGTTACCTAGGGGACTACCATGTTGCCCAGCAGGGTCACGGTTATGAAGAAAATATGCCATTATTTGGTATTATTTCCCAACCCTGTCTACACTTGTTTAAAAATTTGAGGCTCCCTTCAAAATTATAGTAAAATTAATAGTAAGATTAGTTCAGCAACCCACTCTGAAATAAATATGAACTTGCTGTGCGTGTATGGTTCTTTTGATGGGATGGGTTGACCACATTAAAATCGTTTACGTTAAGCGAGGGGCACATTCCACCTTGCGGGCGTGTTCACCGCAAGGCGTGTTGAGGTCTGCGGCGTCTACGACGTTTTGGGCATGCAATGACAAAAGTACATACGCACGGGCTCCGTACGTTAGGAATGCGTAAGCACTGTGAGTGGTTTTGTTGAGGTGGCCGTGATATCAACATGCATAGAACGTGCGATGTACTTGTAATTATTGCGTACAACTTACGCTCTACGCAAGGTGTGATTACAAACGTACGGGATTCTCACGTGCATGGTACAGATAACGCACTGCCCCAGTACTGTGTCTGTGCCGACAACGTGCGGGTAAATCCTCTGCGTTTAACGTAAGGTCTCCGCACTGCCTCCTTACGGTCAGACCATGACGTAGGGTGGTCGAAACTTCTTCTGCGGCCACCGTACGGCCTTGAAAAAACGTACGTTTGCCGCACTCCACACTCACGGATCGTTACTATCGCCTTGCGTTTTGGTCGTAGACTGGCTGTAGACCCACCTTGCGGTGGAATGTGCCCTAGGCATTACTTGCACTATCCTCGTTAATGCCATAAACCTAAAGGGGGGAAAACAAGCTTCTTGATTTATAAAATTGCTCCATATTCATGTCTCTTGTGGTGTAAAAAAGACACGTTTAGCATCATATCTTTTCCCATCTTATATTTTCATGATGACACTTGACTTTCTCGAGGCGGATTGATCACTTTGTCGTCTGCACTCATCAATTTTTGCGCATGTGCACTCGTTAGCGACGCGTAATGACTGGAAGTGACGCGGATCGCGCTGAAAGCAGTCCGTAACGAGCGTATTGATATGTCAGACTTTGAAAAACAGTTTTGGTTACTTTTCCCCTTGGCTGTTTGCATAGGCCTATCGATTATTCGTTCTACAGCAGAACTTGGCCAATGGTCTTTGGTTTTAGATGATCATTGCAGTTCATGTAAAAAGAAAGAAAGTAAGAATAATGATGATACTAATATATTGCTGTGTACAATAGTATATTAAAGACTTAATTGGTAGAAAAGTAAAATTCCCCCATACGGCAATTGTCCCCAGTGTGGTGAAATATTTTGGTAACACTGTATAGCAACAGGAAAATGTGTTAGTGTTCCTAATTTTAAAGTGTCCCTATTAGTGGGGTGTCCAAATAGAGAGGCTCTTCATAACTTTCTTCACTGACAGCAGAATTTGGTAAAACTCACTCAGTATGATGAACGCCTGTGATGGCATCACCCATTGGCAAGCTACAATCCGTTAGTTATGGCGTATGGATTATAACTTACTATCTTCTGTATGATTTGGTGTAAAAATGACAAAAAGGACAATTTTTTCATAACACATATAGCTGACAAACGACAACTGGATGGAAAGAAAATGAAAGGTTCGACTTGATTTTTCTTGTGAGGCTGTGGTGTCGAAAATAACAAACCTACTACAAAATCCTCCACATACAAATAGTAACATGTATGGTGCTAATAATAGATGTCACTTTTCACTAAAACACATTGGCGTCATAGGCGTATTGCATTCACACCGAACCCAATACATATTGCCGAAACAAAGCTAGAGCCAAGAAATGGGCGCTTATTTGACGTGCAAAGTGAACCAATTACTGTAAAATGCGGTACGAGCGCCCAGATGCATTCAAATTCAATTTGCATTGACTTCCGTCCGTCCGTCTGTGTAATGTCGCTTCGAGTGGTGCGCCTAAGACAATGCGGATTGAAGATAACACGAGGGCACGCTTCAAACACCCGGGAGGTCGAGCTTAACGCTAGGGTCTGACAGTACCAAATGTGGACGCCGAATATGGGGGTGGGGGTGGGGGGTGGGGGTGGGGGTTATAAGGAGTCAAGAAATCACACAGCCCTATTTTCTTTGCCTTATTTCCCACATCCTTAATTTTGGGGTGGCTTTTTCCACATATCCCACAATTGTTTTGTCTTTTCCCCACATCCTACTTCCATGAAATCTCATATCTTTTATTTGCTTTTATTCCCACACCCCTAATGTTTGGCCCGTTTTCCCACATCCAACTTCCTTATAAACCCGCCCCGAATATGGTGGTGCACAGTAGAAATTGATGGGTGTACTTTCGCAACTGTCTGACTGGGGTTTTGTTCATCCACGAATTATTGCTGTACAATGAGATATAATGAGATATAGGCCTACTTTTGAAACCCTATGTCTGTTTGAGACAATGTACTAATCAACAATGGCTAAAACCCGGGATTGATTCGGCTTCAACACATGTGACTGTCTGACCCTTGGTTTACTCAATACAGTCGGGCTGGCAAGCTTTGCCAAACACACACCCGATGTGCCATGGCTTTGTTTATATGATCAGATGTTGTTACATCTTATCGCCTTCACTGCAGCCTAAATAACTCTTTGTGTTCTCGCCAGCTCGTGTTCACTGAAGGATGATGTACATTTTGTCACGCTTTGCAAAAGTGGAACACTGTTCTCTTTTTTCTTGACGCCCCCCCCCCCTTTCCCCATAAAATAATGTTTATTATGTACTCATGATATTAAAGTGTGAACTCTGCTGTGTAGATATAAAATTCTAGACAAACAAAAAAGTCTCTTGTATTCGACGTTCCACCCGCCTGGATTACTTGATAGAATGACCACTTGTGTCATGTACTCAATTTTCGTCTCTCCCCCTCTAAAAAAAGTCTTCCTATGCGGACACATTTTAATTTACTCATTGAAAGTTTTATTCTGAACAGTGAGATCATAAATACATGATTTTTCTTTTCCTTGTTGGCACTTGTACTCTTCATTATGCCTTCAATTGCTTCACCTATCTGTCTGACATCATGTCAATCTAGTCAGTACAGTAAAACCCCGGCATAGCGATATCGCACAAATAGAACATCTCCATATCAGGACATAAATTTTCAGTATCATGTTTACTATGATGTAGTAAAGTGCTAAACTGTACAGGGGATACTTGTTCCTGGTCACCTCAGTGTCAATGAATAGGATAAAACAAGCGCATACATTACTTCTCCAGGCCTTGAAACTGGCTACAAGTCTGATATACATATGAAATAAATGTGTGCAATTGTGCACATCACAGTTTCGGCCAATATCAGACTGTACTGAAGTGCCGACGTCACAATTATTCATAAAAAATAAATTAGAAATGATACGCACCATTGAATGCCTTTTATTCAACTGCTATGTCACTTGGACTCGTTATGCAAGTGGCTAAACACACAATATAATACGAAACTCCCGTCAAAAACCTTAATATAGAGGTTCTACTGTATCTAAAGTGCATTTCACTGTATTCTCAGTGGCCCCATAACCATCAATCAGTTTGAGTATCTCATCTGACGCCATCTTGGCAGCTAGATCAGCTAGATTGCCAGATCAGTCACAATCTCGACAGATGCGTGTACTTTGTGAGATAAAAACAACAATGTGCGAATATATATACGGTCAGACAAGCCCGAATGTTGAGACCTAATTAGAATTAGTCGTGATTATGTATGTAGCCATTGTGACTTGCCTGCTTTCTCATTTCATACAGACGTGATTTTAGAGGTGGCATCATCTCCCCCCTGGCTCATTTGCTAACCACCATAAAAATTCGGGGATGGGCATTCGTGATCGTGAGACTTGGGATTTATCGACCACCGTCGAACAATTTTTGTGTGTGTGTGTTTGGGGGGGGGGGGGGTGTTTTTCTTCTTATTGATGGCTATTTCGTTTTTAAAAAAAAACTCAGTTTAGGCCGATTAGGTTGTAGTAGGGCCAGACCAATTATTGGCCTGGTCATACAGAGGTCATTTGTGACTTTTAATTGAGGCTTGGGACCGTGGTAACGGTCTCATTGTTCGTGGCATATCGATAGGTGTGGTATTAATTGGATGTTCTACTGTAACCCTACTTGCTTTGAAAGGTCAGCTTTGAATCTAGTAGTCATTACAAATCTCACAAAAGAAAACAAATCTCTCCTCAGTGTTTGGCAAAATGACATCATTGCATGGTTTAATAATCACTCAAAAAGCACTGTCACCAACTGAAACAGAATAAGAACCAAGCAATTGTCCTTGGAATAAATGCACTAAACGAATTGTTAAATCAATGCTGCTTTGCTGCCGTAATATTACACCCCCAAAAAGAAGTGCACACAGGAAAGTAGTCCCGGGCGCGGGATTATCGCAGCAATTATTGCGCCTCGTGACGCGCGATCAAATCGAGGCGGATAATGACATTAGTGGTGAGTGCGCATGCGCAAAGAACAGTATATTTTCCTCTATGATCAAGTCTCAAGTAAAGCAAGAATATGATGCATGGGGACATACCTGTCCAGGCAGGTTGATAAAAAACTTATATTTTCTTTCAGTCACCCACGTATCTGTCCACTTTTCAATTCACGTGTATCTCGGCCAGAAGTCTTTTATCATAGACGAATCGAGGGAGGGGCACAGCTTTTTCACCAAAGTATGTCATTTTCATGTAAAGTTTTGCATCGCACGTACGAAGCTTTATCAGCTTAACTCACAGCTATATACGTAGATACAATGCATTGACTGAAAAAGCAGTGTACAGTACAAAGATGTGAAACTGGCAATGACGAAACTCCTGAGATTCCGTAGGTGTGTCTGGGTTCGCCAGTGTTTAACACCATCACTAGCACAGAGGAATCGGCTCGTGTTTATTCTTCATCGAGGACTGTATGAACAATGTTTAAAGGCCATGCTTCTAAAACCCTCACACGTCTGCACAAAGTCACCAAAATGACAGTCTTGCTCAAAACAAACAAGGCGTCATAAAACAAACACGACCTCACTGCGCCATAACATGGCAGGATGTCCATGTGTAAGTTGACCTTTAGACAATGTTATGTGTTACATACATGTAGGTGACCCTGGCAAATAAAGTTGCAATTGTACGTGTACTTGTTGTCTGCTGTTTGCTACATTAGGTTATCTATAGGGTAGTCCACTATACAGAGCAGGTTTTGGGTGTGAGGTGTAAGGGAGGGAAAGCACACGCAAGAAAACTTCATTCGTATGGCACAACAGCAATGATGTAGAAATATTTTTTTTAAAGCATTGCAATGTTACAGTGTGACCAGAAGCAAAACCCACACTGTACATCTTTGGCAGCACATTGCAAATGATGAGTAATATGATGTCTTGAATGACGGGGTCAACATCCAGCTGATACTATGTATAACCTCGGCCCCCGCCCTCTAATGGAGCAGTGCAGTCTGCCGCATCCGGCTTTCCTGGTCACGTGCCTGTGTTGCCGGGGACACGAACAATGTCACCTGCAGCTCCTGGCCGTGCTGAGTGACAGAAATGGTAGAAGCTGTGGAGATTGTTAAATAGTTGACTACCCCAGGATTGAGGGAGAAGATTCCAAATACATGAGGGTACTGTGGGTTCGCTTTCCCTTAAGACACCCTGTTTATATTCATTGCGATATTTCAACCCCCTGCACGAATTTTTAGCTGAAATGTTGAGGTCCTGAGACTCATGGCCACTTTTAATGTGATTAATTTAGTACTATCAATGTTCTCTATTTCATCGTTGATGCGGTAATAAAATGTTATCCCTAGAATCATGGCCCTCGACCTTTAAGTGAGAACACTTGTCTCTCTCGTAGGAGAGGTTGGTGCAGCGGTTAGCACACCCGTTCCAACACATGATGACTGGTCTGGTGTTAGCGGGAGACCGTGAGTTCGAGTCCACAGCCTTTCAAATCACACCTTCATTAATTTAACACACTGAATTTCTTAGATTACTTTAAAGGTGGAGACAAAGTTGTTTGTTGATTTGGAAAAAGAACGTCTGGATGCGTTGTACATTACCTGAGCTTGAAGAGTCAAAATTTAACAGTGCATTTTACCCCCAAAGGGTGTGTGTGTGTGTGTGTGTGTGTGGGGGGGGGTTGTAGTATGAACACTCCCAAACCCCTTCTCTACAAACCGTACTACTTAATAACACGAACCATTTTCCTGCACAGGTACCAACAACAAATATTCTAAAAACTTGAATCTGCCTCTGGAAGACATATTTATTCTGTCTCGACTACTAACAGTCACCACACAATATTCATAACTTCCTCTATTCAGATTTAAAACGTACGTACACTACTACTTTCTAATCAATTAGTTAGTAGAAGTGTACATAAAAGTTGGATCCGAATGGATATTCCGAAGTTGAAATCATGCATATATGTAACCGTGCACTCGTGTGCCGAAGAATAGAGACAATAGATCTGCACCAATCCTTGATACAGGCCAGATGCCTCCTCAGCTATGTGTATACAACATACGACTCAAGTGAGACAGACGGCATTGGTGAACTAGTAAATCAGGTGAACATCACAGAATACAGCCGAGAAGCGGCTGACCTTTGACCTCCACCGTCACCGTGTGGCAATGTGATTGTTTGAAATTATTTTTTAGTACAATGGAACCTCTCCGGTACATTTATGTTGGTCTCTGTGAAAGTAGTGGACTGTGACAAACGGTCTCATTGTGAAGTTTAATCACTTGGTAGAGGCTCTATTGTACTATATGTCAGTCTCTTCAACTCGATGGGTCCTCGTCAATTGAACTATCTAATACAATCGACCTAATACAGCATTTAGGATTGTTATTGCTCCAATTTATAAAGACTTAATAGCTTTTAGCAGACTTAATTTCACCACTGTTTCATGTCGACGTCTTGAACCAAAGTATTCATGTATTACAGGGTTTGCATAAGAAATTAAGTACTAAATACATAAGTATCAAACCCGATATAATAAATACACTACCAATGAAACGCATGATCGGTTTGCAGTTTATACACTGCGTTTGTCGCAGGTTAGTTCCGGCACAACACACGGGCTGTCAGCTGTGAATTCTGCCGCTAAACTGTTGTTACAGAAAATTGTTTAACCTCAACTCTCACCAGATGTTACGGCTGTTTCAGTGCAAACTCAGCCTCCTACCCAATATAGTGGAATCACATTGATTCATGCAGAAAATCAGCAGTGCTAAATGGTACTAATAACCGTGTACTGTTTTGTTAAAACCCATACTTTATCAATTGTATTTATATGAAAAATAATTCACCTGTTAAATTCAAAGAGTTCCTCAATATCTTTTACTTGTGCTGGCAGTGGGTACCTATCATGCTGAAGATTCTGATCTTGGATTTCCAGGGAGTCGAGTTGTAGTTCCAGTTTGCTGTGAGAAACTTTAGACCTTTTCTAATTATCTGATCTTCGATTTAGAATTGTGTTAACCCTCGATTCTTGCTTCTTCGTGTGAAATGAGAGAGAGAAGGTTGAAAATTTGCTATTGAGTCTCCAGAATTTATTTCCGTTTTATTTCCGCCTACGCTTGCAGTAGCAGCTATACGTTTATGTATTGTGTATATGTAGTTATTTATAGTTACATATATATGGTTATTTGGTAATGCCATAGTAGCTAGGTAACTTGCAATCGGTTTAATTGTGTGCTCATTATAGAACGACTGCCATTGAAAATCTGATGTTCTTGCCAATGCACGTAGTTTGGCACATAGGTTTTGAACAGCATAAGGTGAAATATCATGGGAAACATTCACCTCACTATGCACTTTTCTCCATTCAAAGAGTGACAACCTGGAATAGACAGCCGCAATAGTCTACATGTACATGCATTCTTAATAACCCTTTAGTGTGTGCATATAATATTGTGCTACTATTTAATATATGTCTGAATGACCCTCACAGCATTCGGATTAATCAGACATCAATCTTGATAAATTTGAGCTTAATTTATACTTTATTCTAGTCTGACATACTAGGCGTCAATGCCTAGCTCACCAATAAAGGGTTTTAAGCTCTCTAGGACAAAAACAACACAACAAACAAAACAAAGATGGCATTACAGAGCGGAGACAGTGGCAACCCCGCGCCAAGGTTAAGTGGCTCGTCCGTCTTGCAGACGACATTTTTATTGCGCAGACGACAGATCGACGTCACTTCCGGGAATTGTGGCCACTTCCGGGGCTCGCCGGGGGCTGCTGCCGGATCTCTAGGGGCGGGGGCGGGGTGGGGGTTCTGTAAATTATTCTGTAGTGAAAGTATGTGCAAGGGAATAGAGAAAAAAGAAACATGAGCAAGTAGTTTAGGAAGTTGTGCTTGAAGAACACTGAGAGACGTGTGAGGAATGTATTGTATTTTTAACAATACACAGTATCTAGAGCTATTGATTGTAAAGGTGACTAGAGATACTCTTATTTAAGTTGGTGGTCTCAATCGGTTCCAAATCTCAGTGCAGTGGTCAATTCTTTATGAAGCCTTGGGAGGCCGAACCCTTGTTGACAGAGTGGTCTTATTTGGAAGCTCTACTGTACTCGTACGGCTGATGCCCCTGACCGTGACGACCTGGAGATGGCTGATGTGTCAGTATGAAGGAAATAGTCAGGAATCTCTACTGTGGCTGGTGATCTGTTAAAAGACGGCCATCTTCAAAGTACATACAAGATGACTACCATCATTCCAGTGCAGCTTCTAACTTGCACATATAGCAGTGAAGTAAATTACCTAGTCATCTTTATTAAGATGTTATATTATATGATAAAAACGTGACACTCGTATTCCTAGATTTAGATCTCGACATCTTGTTATTTGTAATGTGCAAGCTACTATGTATGTTACATAATCTCATAATTATTGAGTTTAACATGGCTTTTGTGATGTTTTATATCTTTGCTGTTATGTGTAATATATGTAGTGTTAGTTTATTTTTATAATACTGATATATTTGAATGTAAATCTATTGTATGAAATGAACTCATTCTTAAAGCAAGCAGGCGAGTGCCCCCCTGCCCCCCCCCCCCACCCCCATCCCTCTGATGCCGCTGTTTCCGCTCCCCTGTCATATCTCCCCATCAAGAATGCGCGCCAGCAACACAGCAATTCAGCACAATGGGCAATTATGTAAATCCCTATTAGGCAAATGACGCTAACAGGCCTGAGCAACCCGCTCATGCCCCAGTCTCACTGACATGAATGTTCATACACACATTTTTACAATGAGGACATGAGAAATGATTGGTGTAAAGTAAATATGAGTCCATATTTTGAATACACGTGTTTGATAAATCTTTGTGTTCGTTAACAGCGGCTGCAATGCTCTACCTACTACCGATTCGGAATCAATATTCGGCACTGTCTGACCCTAGCATTCAGCTGCTTACCCATCTGGCTGTGTGTACCATTATGTGAAGCGGCACCGTTAAATCGGTAATGTCTTCTGCATACGTACAATTGTCGTATGCAAAAGAATGGCCGATAAAGCAGCGTTTTGGAAAGCGTTTTGCGCTTTTGTGTTGGGTTTGATCAGGGAATGGGAGTTTGAAATTCAAGTAGCAATGGTGAAAAACCATCTACATTACTGGCAGATCCAGATTTTCAGAAATTGGGTGGGGAGGCGCACTAAAACGGATTTTATGGGGTTTGTACGCGCGATCGATAGCGAACATGCCAAAACACCTATGAAAATATGGTATTTTGGTGGGGATCTGACCTCACCATAGATCTACATTCTGTGGACCAAAGTGCTATAGCATAGGTTATAATCTGGTTCAGTGATGCCACATAAATACTGGAGTCAGTGATCCTGTATTGCTACATATTAGTGATCTACGCATGCTTTCATTGCATTATGATCTTACCATTCTTGAGTATGGAAACAATATGGGATCTTGAGTTCATAATAAACCACAGTAACAAGCCCCCATTCTCTGATAAAGACGTTTCCCACCCGGAACCACAGCCTCTGCCTAGTGCCAGTGAATTCAGCAGCCTCGTTTATGCAAATGCCAATTAGTGGAATTGTCGTCTGCGGTTCTGCTGTCAGATCTGTCAGTCGGCTACTGCTTTAAGCCCCTGTCTCACAGTCACGTCCACAGTGATATTATTTTAGACTATACTTTCTGCAAACACGTCTCACTTATGCTGTAGAAATGGTCCTAATGGGAGGTTATACTAGAAATACAGTAAAACCTCCAATTAAGACCACAGCTCTATTGAGATCACCTTTAAAATGAGACAACTTTTCACACACCCAAACCTTCATAAAGCTACCAAAATGAATATATATAGAGAGAGACCACCTATGTGTTCAGACCACCTAAGACTCCCCAGAGGTGGTCCTAATTGAGAGGCTACTGTACTGCATATACACTTCACAGCTACTATAGTCTATTTTCGCGATTATAAGATAACCTCCTATTAGGACAACAGCAAGTCACCTCAGACCCCATCATATGTCCATTTTATGTTGCTTCGAACCCTCTCAAAGAGATTACATGTATACCAACATCCACATTGAGGACACGATAGCGCACTCCACGAGTGGTCGTGATAGAGAGTTTCTACTATATTAAGCGCAACTCAATAGAAAAGTAGCACTTTATTCCCATTACCGCCCTTGATGCAAGTGTAAGAACAAGCAGCTACTGCCCATGGGGCCTGTGTCCATCTCTGGGTGAGATTGCCCTGCGCCCAGCATTGCTGCTGTGAAGTCTCAGGGGACGTCGAGGGCGAGGGGAGTGTCCCGGGGTGCGAGGCGGTGCACTCAAGCAAGGCTCTCCGGGGATAGGAAGGGTGGGTGTGGGGGTGAAACTAGCAACTAGTAAGTGGCAGATTTTTACACTTGGCATCTACAAGTCGTGATGAATGATGAGGCACTCACAGCAAAACATACCACTGTCAAACGGACAGGGGGGAAACTGTGAAGGAAGAGGGAGAGGAATCCGTAGGTAGAACTGTAACTTTTTCTATACAACCATGTGTACAATAATGTGCACGTGTCGATATAGTCTAGTTGAACCGACGTTTCCCCACCTCAGTCTATCTCAACAGGCTTGAACGAGTCGTACTGCAAGCAACTCGGTTATAAATAACAACAAGGGCACTGCCGATCAAGGTAACAGGGGCCTCCGCGTCTGGATTCTACACAGTATTCATTCAGATTCAGTCTCAGTCTCGTCTGCCGCGCTGCGCCGCACTGCACATGCTCGTCACGTGTCACGTGCTAATCCAATCAGACGTAATTGCCGGTGCATCTTGTGTCTGCTGTGCACAGTAACAGTTGTGCCGACTCAGCGGTGTCGTCCCTGCTACTGGTGTGAGTCCTGGTAGAAACGATGAACCCCCAAAATGAGTTAAAACAAACAACTGTCAGACCACTTCTAAAATGCCTCACAAACTTTTTAGAGCTGCATATTCCCAAAGTTGGGTCTCACTATTAGAATAGAATATTGATTTTCCGGACTTTACCGACAAAAGCCGCTGCCAGGCGTTGTCAAATCTGTCGATGAACATCTTCAATGATTCGTCTACCTTAACCATAACAGACCTAACACCATCTTCGTCTATCTATTTCGAGCGCATTATTCAACATATAGTTAGTGAAAATAGATGCATTACGATCCTGCTACTGTGGCTATTTGCAGTGTCAAATTGATTGATGTAAACCAACTATGTACTTGTGGATATAAGGACGTCATTGCCGTACTAGGCCTATGATAAATATTTCTATGCGCTTGCATTGACATTAGAAAATGCTTTCCCTACTACTAGAGGGCTATATCTCACCGACACTACAGGCCATTGGACTCTCGCCCATGTCCTAGGGATCCAGACTCAGTGTTTCACCAAAAGAGTAGGGTGGGCGAACTCCCAGGGCGTCTTTAGAGTTACATGGATGCATACAGAACAGTATTCATTATTTGTAAGCACATAAATAAATAAATGTTGATAAGATTATTTACAGTCGCTATGTTGTGTTATCATGCTCGAGCGACTTAACATTCACACCAGGTCATCGTTCTCCTTTTCACACTGTACGGCTTTTCTCTACTTCTCATTTATGTGCTTGTATGTTATTATAATGATGCACGTAGACTCACAGTGTGATATTTTTCGCTGGAATCATTTCTGTGTGATTTAGAAAGTAATCCAGTGGGCATTGCAAGTGTCAGAATAGATCACAATAAAATTCTGGAAGCTGTACGTGAGTTTGGCGAAGCGAGTGGTAGAGTTGCATAGTCAATGCTTAGATTCAATAGTTTGTTGTTGGGAATAAATAATAAAAGGCTACAGAATTGCAATAGCTTATTTTCTATCACCCAGCCCCCCAAAATAGTCCAATAAGACTGCCATGCGCATATTTGCAGAGACACAGACGGGTTTACCAATGGATTCGAGAATGTGTATTTCTTGCTATGACTAAGTGCAGTTATCCACCAGCAGCGTGCAGACACACTTTTGACTGAAGAGAACAGTTCTATATTGCCCAACAGTAGTATTAATATGGATGGAGATGGCAAATTAACAATATATGAATTTCTAAACAGCATCATTATGTAGTATTGACGCACAACGTGTTTTTAATAACAAACTTTTATTCATTTTGTTTTAATTGTTAGAACGACCCTATATGTTTTGTTTGGATTGTGTACACGTGTTTGTTTGTTCTGTTGTCATTTGTCAAAAAATGGGGGGGGATATAAAGATAGAAAGCAAAAGGCAAAACAAAACCAATAATGGAAAAATAACGTGTGCAAAAATAATGAATGCTTCACGTACTTTACAATTGCAAACCATGAACACACCAAGAGGCATTTTTGCTCACGCACGGAACATGGTTGAGAATATACGGCAAAATGATGATGGATTGTGTGATACATTGCCCACAATGTTAGCGCATTGTGACGACAGGCAATTTCAGCACCAGCCACCATTATACTGGCGCCAGGGGACGCTAGCTAGAGTGTGACCTTTCTAGAAGATTTACCGACAGTTGAAGGGAGTAAGGACAATTTCGAGCTATTATAAAAAGATCGAGCGAATCAGAAGTTGATGAAAATGTCCATAAATCGGAAAGTTGGAGTTATCAGATTGATTTTTAGTTGGGGTGGGGTGGGGTGGGGGCAAGGAAAGAAACGGCTACTTGTTCTAATTGTCAATATATTCAACATGGCAAAATTCTGGATAAACGGATCTGTACTTTGGGAAACCAGTAGCTAACATAGAGACCGGATATCTAGATACATGTAGCCATTTTTGTTTCTGATCTTCATAAATATATCTACGAATGCAAGCATTATTAAGTGCACACATAAGTTGACAAATACACGAGGAAAGCTAGGGTCAGACAATCCCGAATATTTAAGCCGAATAAACAAATAACAACAATAATTTCAAAACAACAAAAACATTTTTTTAAACACAAAAACAAAAAACAGCAACAAACAAGCAAGCAATTATCGTCTGGACTCTTGCATTTATTGCTGGTTCCCGCTGTCCTTCGTGGCTGGGAACCAGCTGGATTATGACCCCGCCGAGAGTTAGTGAAGATGAAAGTGATGAAAGGTCATACTCAAGAATAACATCAATTCTCTTATATTGAATGACGTATACACACTTTTGATTGGTGATTCTCCGCATACCTTATTCTTTTTCTTCAATTTTTGCTCTACAAAATATACAATTTTTGGAGATCTTCACACACATAGTCCTAATCCCCTAATAAACAACAATGCATGTGCTTTTATCATAATGCAAAGATACAGTTTCTTTTATTTTCAAACATAACCATACGTTCGCCCAGAATTCACAATATTAATAGATCACCACAATAACATTAGTTTTGGACACTTCCACAGTGATTAATCGCCCCCGTGTGAATACTGCTGCTTTTAAATCATAAATCATGCATACACTCTACCATACTGTATAGCACCATATGCACGAAACTATGCGTTATGCCGCAGTCACACATCACGGATAATTGCAGCTGAATCAGTCGCGGTATCGCCGTTGTTATTTATTGCAGAGTTGTTGATTGACAGACGTGTTTTAAAGAGCAGATTCCACCTCCTATGCACATATTTCTCACCTGTTACCGAGCTATAGATTGTGAGAGATAAAGATTAGCAACTGTCAGACTTGGACTTGATCATAGGTTGCCAATGTAACGTAACGTCTGGACACAAACTGGATTTTAGTCCATAAAGGGATTAACTGTGACCCGGAAGCACGTGCATGGAAACCTCGTTCTCATTTACTGTGTTGTGCTAGCTTCCTGGTTTGATATGCTCCATGGTGATTACCAACATGTAATACCTCGCGTCCGTTAGATGTGGCCGTCAATGTTAGACGAGGACAGCTAAAGATCGTACTGCAGTGTTTATCACACATTACTAAATACGCCACCTATACACTGAGCCAGTACCCGGGGCAGAGTGGAACCTTCATTTAAAACCACCTCTTTTCAGAGACTACATCTACATAAGCCCAGTTTTGCTGGCCCAAGCCTCAATCAAAGATATTATAGAACTCTCTAATATCTTAGCCTCAATGCAAACATCACCACCCTAGCTCTATTAAAAAAAACACGACTAGGAAAACTTCCAATGTGTCTTATTAGAGAGGTTTTACTGTAAGACAAAATCAATTTAACTGTATTGATCAAATTCTCTATTCCGCCCCCACCCTACCTCCAAACGCACACTACACTGGGGCAGAACCTCCACTAAGAGACCACCCCTCTATTAAAACCACTCAATAGAGCCCAGCGGTTGTCTGATGAGAGAAGTTTTACTGTACTCATGATATTGATCAAACACTATAACCCCCCCCCCCCTCTCCCCCACGACCTATCACCCTCCCGGCAGAGCGGGCTCCTCCCCCGCAGTTAGCACATTCCGACCAAATGCCACGAGTCTCTCTCCCGCTAGGAGCCGATCACCGACCAGGCGACATTTCAGGATCAGACCTACTCACGCTGGTGGCAGATATGATCAGAGAGTTCCACTACAATATACCGGTCATGTTGTTGTGTAGATAAAACCTGTCTAATACGACTTCTTGTATTCTGTAGGTCACCGAGAAGACAACAAAGGCAAGCCGGTAGTGGTGATGCACTTCAAGTTCGCCAACCTGCAGAAGGAAGCCAACTGGGAGGTGATCTTCCCTCCTGACCTGTGAGTGCACTTGTTGTTCTTGTTGCTGTTTTTGTTGTCATTAGTTGGAATCATCATTGCTATCATTGTGATCATGGCTGCTGCTGCTGCTGCTGCTGTTGCTGCTGCTGCTGCTGCTGCTGCTGCTGTCACCTGTCTGCTCCATTTCGACACCTGCCATGCTCTCTATACATGTATATCATATATAACGTGAATCTCCCTTTTATAGAATCATTTTCTGAAGTGGACACTTTTCACTTCTTAAAGAGTTGACAGAAAATCTCTAGCAAATAATTAAGTTCCACTGTACATTGTAATTCATTATTGCCACTTTATTATTGGGATCGTTGTGAAATCGTGCAGGACAGTCTGTTCATTTTAGATTGCGTTATGTGTTTTTGTTGTCATGGTTTAAAAACATACGACTAATTGCTGATAAAAAGAATAAACGTTATTCATTGATGAGAGTTTTGACATATATTTACAGAAGAATATGCTAAATGCTAAGCGAAAAACGAGCAACATTTGATAGTTTGTGTTTCACTCTAAATCATGTTCTAAATCTAACAATCTTGACTCATTTAATGTTTTATATCGTAAAAGTATAGGTAAAATCAGAGATAAATCGTACATATGTGATAATGATTTTACTGTTTGTTTGTTTTTACTGTTACTATTTTTGTGATGATTTATAATGTATGGAATTTTATATTCTGAAATAAAAGAAATTGAATTGAAATGTGGAACCAAATGCTTTGAAGTGGTGACAGTGCTGAAGTGACTTACAATGCACCCGTGTATTTCAGTGACGCGCACCTACACGTGCGTGTGGAGGGCAAGGACTACTGGGACGCCAAGGTGTACGGTGCTGTGGACGAAAAGAACTGCAAAAAAGAGGTACATAGTAAATAGTGCACGTGCACTCACACACTCACGAGCTGTTGCTGATGTCAATGTGTGTTGGTGGGCGCACAAACACACGCGCGCACACACACACACACGCACGCACGCACGCACGCACACACGCACGCAACATTATGGCAGAATACCTTACAATGATGCCCAAGGTGTTCATTGGTGTTAATCATCTTTATCTACATATGCAATTAATGTCTAGCAAAAGGTGTTTTGTCCAGTTGATTTTTGTCATGATGTATAGAGAGATCGTAAGCAATTTGGTATCCAATTAGTAATCTTATTTTTGCTGTATGAATTTGTCATATGTTGTTTAGTTTTGAAAAGGAACTGACCATGAATTATATTTAAAATTTGTAGTTTATGTAATTTTTTAAGAAAACCAGGTAGCATCTTTAAGTAATTGAATCATGTCTATTTGTTGTTTCAGTTGATCCCCGGCAAAGAGATCCTTGTGACCCTCGCCAAGCTCGACCCCACGGAGCACTGGCCCAACGAAAAGTGGGGCGCGTAGGGGGCGAGTGAGGGGTCAATGGGGAGTGGGGGAGATGTGGCAACAACAAAACAGAAAAACAGCAACAACTACAACAGCAGCAACAACAACAACAGCAGCATCAACAACAGCAGCAGCACCCGGCAGCAGCAGCAGCAGCAGCAGCAGCAGCTGCAACAACAACAACAACAAAAACAAAAAACAGCAGCAGCATTGTCAACATAGGCGTGACACACTTAAGGCAAATCTACACTACATAAAGTGTGTCTCCATTTCTGGTGTTTGTTCGTGTGGAATTGGGTGCCATAAGTTGTGTGGATTTTGTATTGACCAAGCCAATTGTTTGTTTATGTTTTTTTCCTATTACGGATTTGTTGTTTAATGCGGCTTGCATGGAACAGAGTTGTTATGACAGTGGGACATGGTAGTGCTCAAGAGTGTAGACCTTGCTCAGAGCTACAATTGTAAACTGCCATTTAGAGTGAACAATGTGTACTTGGGTGATTGTGGATTCGAATTTTGTGCAGTTATAATGCTGTTTCATACACCCATAATACATAATAATGGGTGCAAAGTGGATACACGTGACTCTTTCAAGTGGATGGATCTCGCTGAATGTTGCCCCCACCCCCACCCCCACCCCCACACCACCTCCCTTTTGTAATAAATTGTTTTATGAAAGTCTGGATCTGGCAGGAGTTTAGCATGTTCTTGTTATCCATGAAATTATCTAATTTTTAGCAGCGTAAATAACTGTAATAAATGACGGACATGAATGTGTTATGTAGTGTACTTCTGACTTTGCTCTATACAATCTTGTAAATCTACAGTGTATACCAGGAATGAAATTGCCTAGTGCTGATTGTGATTATTCATTATTTTTATAACGGTCTTTTATTATATGTTTAAACAGTGTGAACATTTTCTACAATCATGTTGGAGTAAAAGTACATTATATCAATATTATTGCGTTTATTGCTGGTGTACTGGTACCGGTCTATCTACTGATGAACTTGAACATTTTTCTATTCTATGTCAGACATCGCAATGACAAGTAAAATAGGACCGTTTAACTCGAAGTTGAATGGAGTGAGTTTCTCACATCGAGTTATCCGAAAGTTAGAGTGATTTATAATGTAATTTAACATGAAGCGCAAATGCTATATGCTCGAGTTATACATTGTACATACCGTATGTATGCGTTTTGTAGCCTCTGCCCAAATTGTAGCCTCCCCTCAAATAGACGCCGGATTAGGGACAATTTTAAATCAATAAACGCCTTCCTCGTATAAAAGCCTCCCTCGCATTAACGCCTATTCAAGGCCGGCGCTTATCAGAGAGAACACCGCCGGCAATTAATATGTTTATTACCTACGATGTGGTTGTTTGCTAGTAACTTCGTTATTATCAGTTCGATTTTGACAGGTAACATATTTTAAACCTGAAACCATCGTGGTTATGACTATCTACACCATTATATGAATATGTATATAATTACCAAAAGGAAATGATGTTTATTATGTGAAGAGTAGGATCACACACTAATCCCTCTAATTATACACTTAGAAGCAAGTGACGGAGTTTATATGAAGTTATTATTGCTTCCTCAGGTGTATCTAACTTAAGGTGATGAAATCATTTAGCATTAATTAACACCTCCTTCAAATAGATGCCTTCCTCATTTAAACGCCTATGCTAAACATGTTTTGAAAACAATAAATGCCTAGGCTACAAAACGCGGAAATATGATATATATTTGAGTTATTGAGTTTGACATATACAGGTCTGTCTGTACTTATATTTTCAGAAGTAATTTTGTTTTTACAGAACACACACAGTAGATACTTTTCCCACCATCAAACTACACATTCAGACAGATTGTAACCAACTACGGGTAACATGAGAAATCTTCTTGGCCTATTTAACAATTATTATGATATGGTTTCCTATTGTATTGAACTCCCGGGATTAAACTGCATTATTTTGTGGAAGAAAATTACATATGTTTGCCCAACTGAAATTCCTTCATTTTCTGGAAAAAAATATTACTTATCATAGTAAGAGTTTTATACAGTTGCCTTGTATAGGAGTAGGTTGTTTTATCTATGTGTGTATAGTGTAGTAAAGATGAATAAAAGAGTAATGAAAAGTGATTTGTTTGATTTATCATCTACTAGACATCTTATCAATTTTTGGCTTATTACTGTAAAACTAGAATATTTCGTGGCTATTAAATTTTGCGATTTTCATCAATAGATTATTTTGTGACTATATAAGTTTGCGATTTTCTTCCATTCTGAACCTACTTTACATGGGCTATTAATGTTTGCTGACTATTTAAGTTTGCGTTTGGCACCTACCCACGAAATTCGCAAATTAAATAGTGCACAAACATTTCCAGTTTTACAGTATTCGATTCACAAGATGAGGCAAGTTATTGAAATTTATAACAATGCTTTACACGGAGTGTATGCACAGGTTTGTTTGTTAGCTGTTTTTATTAGTTCAGTCTGCTAGCAGAGAGAACGCAATGATTTACAAAGAAAGGGTCTACACACCTTACACATGACAGTCCTTTGTGTTATTTCAGCTCTAATAAAAGCATTTAATGATCAATGTGCGAGTCTGTTTAGATTTCATTAAACACATTATAACGAGGCTGCAAAGTATAAAGTAAATCTCCTAAAAATAATGCATTGTTTGAAACAAGAACGCTATGCTTTTACTACGTTATTAACTGCCTACATCCATTAAACGCCCACTTCTAATAAATGCCTCCCACTTCAATAGAAGTATTATGCCACTGGCTGCCCGGCCGTTCATAGAAGATTTACGGTATATAAGATAATGCATACATCACATTATAGAATTGGAAATTTCAAATAGCACAAAATATCCTTGAAGAAATTTAACACTTCATGCATTATTTCTAAATGTCATCTTTGAATAAAGTCAGAAATAAACTTAATGTCCACGAATAATACAACTCTGGCTTTTAACTTATCTTGACCAACGAAGAAATTGTTGCCTTCTGAACAGGTGCATATACTAATTATACCATACATGATGATATTTGAATGATACAATATGCTGTTTGTAACTAGATAAAACAATACACTTGTGCAGTTTCATATTGTAAATCTTCTATTAATGGCCGGCGGCTATTGGCATACTTCTATTGAAGGGGGAGGCGTTTATTAGAGGTGGGCGTTTAATAGATGTAGGTAGACGTAGTAAGACATAGCATTCGTGTTTCAAACGATGCATTATTTTTTTAGCTTTTTACAATGCAGGTTCATTATGTGTTATAAAATCTACATATTCGCATATTGATCATTAAATGCTTTTATTAGAGGTGGAGGGGCATTTATAAGAGGTAGGCCTTTAACAGAATATCTGCTAGCTCAGACTGGCGTTTACGAGTAATTAAAAATTAAAACTAAAGATACCACACAATTTGAACTGATATGCAATTGCTCCAACCATAAAAAAAGTGATACAGTTTGATTTTTAAAACATTTAACATTCATTTTATCCGATATTAAACACCACATAACCAAAAAATTAACTAAAAAAGTTTAAATTTCTACTATCCTGTCGTCTCAAGAAACAGATCCACTCCACTGAAGAAGAATTGTACTAGTTTTTCATGCTGGTCTCTTGCCCACATCGACATGGTCTACCGTCTTTCCTTGATCAAAGACTAGAGGATGCATCAGAAAAAACTGCATCCACCCATCAGGCAAAAGGAAAAATTAAGTGTTCATCTTCCTCGTCCACCATTTTGATGGTTCAAATGAGAAATCGTATTCTCATGAGGTCTCATGAGTGTATGGTCTTGATCATGAGGCCAACTGCATTAGGAGTCTGGTGTATTCCGGGTTATCGTGATACACTGACCCATGACATTACTTTCATTAGCATTTTTTTCGGATAAAATTTCTAAAACAATTATTGTAAAACTAGAATATTTCTCAGCCATTAAATTTTGCGATTTTCATATATAAATTATTTTGTGACTTTAAATTTGCGATTTCGATCCATCCTGGACCCACGTTACATAGGCTATAAATGTTTGCTGACTATTTAAGTTCGCGTTTTTGCACCAACCCACGAAATTCGCAAATTAAATTGTGCACAAACATTTCTAGTTTTGTATAGTACATGTATGTCAAAGCTGTCTGCCTCCCGCATCCATCAACTAGTGGTTCAAAAGTACAGCCATGGTTGCTAAAGTGTTAACAATAGCAAAGAATACGAAGAACACACGATCCATCACCATACCAACCAGCATCCATTCTCTTCGGCATCTTTCCGCTTCAGATATCACCTCAGCTTCTTTGCCTTCGGTCAGTGAATGCAGCCTGTCTTGCGTCGCAGAACCTCTAGTAGCATTCGCCTGCTGAACATCCCCAACTTTATTCGGTTTGTGATAAGCCGCGTCCCAATCTTCTCCAAGCAGGTGGGTGACCAGATAGTACAGGAATACGTAGCGGGCGAGCTTCTTCAAGGCCAAGGTTTTGATGAGCCACGGCACGTGGTAGAGCAGCGTGCCCTTGTGATGGCACTGCAGCACAAAGACAGTGAGAGTGGTGGAGCACACGAGTAGGAAGATGGAGATCTGGAAGTACTGCGCGATGAGCGGGATGACGTCGGACTGCGTGGGCATAACCTCGGCGATGATGAGCAGGAAGAAGGTGGAGGCGAGGAGCATGGTCACTGCCAGCGACACCTGAGGGGTTAAATTTAATGTTAGGGCCGAGTCATTATTTAAGATGTGGGGGGGGGGGTCGGAAGTTTTTTTTTAGACAGCAGTGCTTCTAACTTCTGACCCCCCCCCCCACACACACACAACATTCAAACTTCAGACCCCTCCACCGCATTCAAATTCAAACATCTGACACCCCCCACCCCACCCCACCCCAACCCCAGCTTTTTTTTCCGATCCCCGACGGCTTAAATAATGACTCAGCCCTTAGAAGATTATTATGATCAGCTTTTATTCAACCATGTTTTGACTATGTATCAAACATTTGGCATTGGGGTCTATCTCAGAACTATTAGTCTGGACTACGGACTGCACGAATAAGGTTATTCGTTTTATTTGTCACCACAGTAGATATCACTTATTATCAATAGAATTTGTAAAAATAAAATTGCTAAATGTAAAATGTAGAGAATTTTTTTAAGTTTAGATTTAATGTTCAATATGTTTAAAGGCAGTGCACCCTCATACATTTCATACTTTTAGCTAAACAAAAATGTATATCGAACAAAATATAGCAATAATTCATTCATAATCCCTCATGTTAGAACTCAAGGAAAATATTCTTTTCATTGAAAATGGAATTAGTCTGTGGAATCAGCTCCCTCAGGAAATAAAAACTTGTGAGAATAAAATGTCATTTAAAATATAACTGTAAGCACCATTTATATAAAATGGTTCTCGATGAAGCTAACATTTTTACAATTAGTGCATGGGCCAATGGCCGGGTTTTTGAGATTTGGTACAACATCGGAGGGCGGAAAAGATTTCACATACCATTGGAAAGCTAAATGTAGTACAGTCCATATCTGTGATAAATTTATAAATGTGTTATACCATTGTATTTTATCATTAAAGTTCGTGGCCAATATTTCTTGTCGCTATAATTTAAGGTCCACTATGGAAATGACAATATACATATACGTGTAAACTTTTTAGAGCTCCTTATCTATTGCAGTGTGTAATGTGTTTGTCTTTTGTTTGTAATGTAATCTGTGATAAATAAAATATTTTCAATTCAACTCACCTTCTCACCAGCGGCCGCAGGCAGGACAAACACTCCCAGCATGCCGCAGAAACTGATGAACAGGCACGGCAGCACCATGTTGAATAGATAGTACAACGGCTTCCTCTGCAGTACTAGGAAGAAATCGGTTGTTGGGTAAGGAACTGGATAGTAGGAGACTATGCGCTCTCCTGGGAAATCCACAAACTTCCACTGACTGTGCTGTATGAACTTTGACATGTCTCCATGACCACGTTGATGACCGTTTTCTTCGTGGGTTTTGTTTTGTAGGACAACATCTAACTCATATCCGTCCAAGACCCAAGATCCCAGTCTGAGTGTGCAATTTTGATGATCCCACGGGAAATACTTTACATTCATGGGGCAGGTGGAAGTAATGATCTCTAGTGTATTCCATTCGACTTCACCGGAGTAGTGAATAATCGCAGGATACAATTTTTCTACGTCTCTTCTCATGTCGCTGACATCATTATATAAAGTGATATCCGGCTTCCAGATTCTTTTCACTGAAAGATGTATTTCTTCTATGCCATCATAGTCCTTCGGGTTCCAAGTCAGCTCAATATCATGCCACTTACGACTAATCCAGTATACAGCTTTAAGAACTTCATTTCGCTCATCCAAAAGGAGGATTTGTCGCAGAGCTATGTTGATATGGATGGTCACATTTTGATTTAGATGTGTGTTTTCATCTCTATAATAAATTCCACTTTTAACTGGTCGTGAATTCACACTGTAGTTTGCTAATAAGCTTTGTATCAAATTCTTCTCATTTTCACTCGCCTGTACATCCGAAACAATGCCGATAAGAAGTAATCCATATACTAATAAAGCAAATTCCATTTTTTTCTTCTCTCCCAATCGAATCATGATAGAGGCTAGGACCTAGTCCTAGACTATCCTATAAGTGTTCAGTGTTCATTATGCAGT
Organism: Streblospio benedicti; assembly: GCA_019095985.1. Taxonomy (NCBI): domain Eukaryota; kingdom Metazoa; phylum Annelida; class Polychaeta; order Spionida; family Spionidae; genus Streblospio; species Streblospio benedicti. Next base: position 17,154,661 of record CM032666.1, on the reverse strand, counting down.
GCTAAATATACTAGTAAGAAGTTGCATAAGAAGTTGCACACCATCATGGTGGTATGTGACTAAATAGTATCTAGAGTCTACTTACTACACCTAGAAGAACTTAGTCTTAGAATACATGAACTTGCTCTGTAGATCTACTGAAATCTAATGGGTATCTTTGTTTATACATCTCATCATTTTGACTTAAAACATAGATCTAGCAAGGATACTTAAAATATAGTATCAGTGTAGATCTACTTAGTATCAATCGCCGTTTACGCAACACTAATCAATATACATGTATGACGTCTATAGTAGCCCCATATCATATCAACATCACTACTATACGTATTATAAATCACACGAATCAATAGACTGGAGGCTGTGTCATGACATGGGTCATGGGTTTGCATGGGGGCTTACGTGTCGTGTGCATGTGCAATTGTGCATGTACAATATTTAGTCTAATAGTTTACTTCTATTTTACGATGTAACATGCATCAAAGAAAACTACTTGAAGCCAATGCATACACCATCCTTACATCTTTTGGGTTTATTATTCAAAGCGCAATGTATGTTTTGAGCAATGGGTTATGTGCAGGGTGAAAGATGATCCCGTTCAACCACGATGCATGCACGTGCATATACACATTTTCAAACAGTGGGATAAGAATCCAAGGATCATAGAATAACAAATGTACTCTTTGAAGCTATATAATTGTTAAAGGGAAAAAATTACAGTGTTGAAGACAGTTTACAAAGTATTGCTTATTAAAAGATACTAATGATTACAGGGGTCCAGAAAGATGAGGTCCTGTTCAACCCCACGAAAACAAACTTTTTTTTCATGTTCATATAACAACAAACTTTTTTTTTTGCATCCATGGGATAAGACATACATTGTTTCCGTCATGCAGTGCATTGTTCAATAGAATAAAAACTGTACATTTTGGAGCATATACAAACATTATTTTTCTGGACAATATACAAACAAACTATTTTTTTGGGGACATATGCACAAACTATTTAAATATCAAAAAGACCCTAGCCCCCCTGATCGTGACCGCCCCTTACATTGCTTTAAAACGCAACAATACCAGGTTCCCAAACTTAAAACGTGCACACCACAAAATCTTTTGCATAATCAAGCCCCGTTCTTCTCACACGGGTAGCCTCGTTTTCGCACGAGCCTAAGAGTTCTAACTAAGAGTTTAGGAGCCATAACACGTACCCTCCCTCCATGTTGTTGTCATGTTGTTGGGGGGGTTGATTCTTTTTTGTTGTATTGTGTTTTTTCCTTTGATTTTTTTTTGTCTTTTGTTTTTGCATTGACGCAAGCTTTTGCACACACATGTCATGGAATCCACTGGTTCAGCACCCCAACATCTGCCAATGTAAGTAAGTAGGTAAGCCGACTCAGCCTCATTTTCACGCATCTGTGGCGGCGGACACTCTCTCTGTGAGCACAACCCGGAAGTCCGGCGGCATGCGGAACGCCCCGTACATCTTCATAGAGAGTGAGGGAGCGGGCTCCCCCGCGGGGAAGGCGAGACAGAACTGGTGGAGAATGTTGGCTACGTACAGGAAAATCTCCGTGCGCGACATCACCTCCCCTGGACAGTGGCGCGAACCTGGTAGTATACAACAGAATCTCTCTATTAGGACCACCTTTGGGACCGGTGTTAGGTGGTCTCAATAGAGAGGTGGTCCCTATACAGAGGTTCATTTTGGTAGCTTCATAAAGGTTTGGGACTGTGAAAAGAGCTTTTATTATAGGGGTGGTCAATGGTCAGCTGGTCTTAATTGGCGGTTTCATTGTCAGATAGAAATTTTCAAACCCCAGTGGCACAACTCTATGGACGTGGGACTGCAGAATGCCTAAACTCCCCGGTTCTGACTATTTTTTAATCAAGTTGAACATGCTCAGCCAATCTTAGTTTTGAGGCTAATTAATTCATATTTATATTAATCCAATAACAATGGAATCGAATGCGATGAAACTATTGTGCTTCTTCTCATTTTTTGCCAACAATTTATTTTCGCTTGTTTCAGATACTCTATCCTAATGCCCAACAATCAAAGAAGAAAATATAGTTATGTCCATTGTGCAAATTTAAAGCGGTTATTAACATATGGCTCTTTTTTTAGAAAATTTAAGATTATCTGCAATATATGTTGGAGAACTATATTCAAACAACATTGTAGGAGTGCACAGTGAATATTGATATACGGGGGTATAAAGGGTCATGAAATCCCACATCTCTATTTTTGGCCTTATTTCACACATCCCTAATTGTGCTGCCCTTTGTCCCTCATATCCAACAAATGTTGAGGCATTTTCCCCATATCCCACTTCCTTGAAATCCCACATCCTTCTTTTTTAGCCCTTTGTTACCACAACCGCAATTTTTTCGGCCCGTTTTTCTCACATCCTCAATTTATTCGGCGCTTTTTCCCACATCCCACTTCCTTATAAACCCGCGGCCCATATAAGGACGTACCCATACTGAATGTGGAGACCATGTCTGACTTGTGGAAGCGACCGTCTGCGTCCACAAAGCGGTCATACTTGAAGGTCAGTGGCTCAGGGAACACGTCTGTAACGTCACAAGAAAATCCACTAGAGGAATGCACGTTTACAAGGCAGTAAACAAGTAAAGTCCACAAGCTGGAAACAGGCTCTTTACAAAATGTTTATGCATATAATATTGTGAAGAGTAGCCATCGGGGTTGATTTTAATATATTATATATATAATATTTACGCTATACTACTGGATAATTCTGACAGGAAACAAACGTTTCATGTGACATAAGTAAGAATTATCCTGTAGTATAGTGTAAATATTTTATATGTTTACATATGTTTGCAATTTCTTGTAAATAGATTCATTATATTTCAGTTTTTGTCTTGTTTCGTGGATTGATTGATCAACCCATTTGTTAGGAGATGTGGGATCTGCTAATGTCTCACCCGGGTTGATGTTGACCCCGTAGAAGTTGGCAAACACTGCGCACTGCGGGGGGACTCGGTACCCGCGGAACGTGGCGTCCTCCTCCCACGAGCTGTGTGCGAAGTTGTGGAGCACGAAGTTGGAGTGGCGCGCCACCTCGGTGATGAAGGAATCGACCACGCCCAGGTGACGGCGGTCGGACACCGTCACCTGCGACGTGCGCTCCACCGCCTGCAGGCACCAAAAACCAGAGGTATAGGTCGTCAAGTCAAATACAGTAGAACATCCAATTGCGACCACCTCTCTGTTGAGACTACATCTATAACAAGGCTACTTTTCAAGGTCCTAAAGCTTCATAAAGCTACCGAGATGAGACCACCTCTCTATTGAGATCACATAACACTGATCCAAAATGTGGTCCTATTATAGAGGTACTGCTGTAATCATTTAGCATAGTGACAAAGAAATATTATCACTGTGCAGAAGCAAGGCAGGTGGCGACCGTTACCCTCATCATGAACAATACTAAACAGTTGAATACCAACATTATTTTAGCCCTATTATAGGATTGGATTGTTGGATAATTAGTGATATGTTATTTGATTTGGAAATACATTGTCTGTATACAACTTACAGTGTGATTTAAAGTGTAATGGTAGCCACCCGCATCGATTCTGCGCAGTGATATAGTCAAATGGAAGCTTAGGAGTGCAAAACCTGTCTTCAGCTATGTCAATACAATGGTAGAAATATGCTTGCTAAAAAAGACGTGTGGGAGAGGGAGAGAAGTTTGAAAAAGATTATACCGCACCTTGTCAATAGCTGCCTGTATGCCGGCCTGTGCCGCGGGGAAGCTGGCGAGGTAGAGCACGCACCACTGGAGCAGCACGCTCACCGTGTCGATGGCGTCGGGCGTGTACAGCGCCACCGTGTCCGCGAACACGCGCTCGCCGCCCACCGCCGCCACCCCGCGCCGAGCCAGGAAGTACTCCATCAGGCACGTTGGCTCGTCCACCCCGCCTAGAGTACATTATGTTAGATCGGATTGTGTTAGATTAGATTGTATTAGATAGATTATGTTAGATTAGATTATAATAGATAGATTATGTTAGATTAGATTGTGTTAGATTAGATTATGTTATATTATATTATATTAGATAGATTATGTTAGATTAGATTATGTTAGATTATAATATGCTAGATTAGATTATGTCAGATTAGGTTGTGTTAGATTAGAGTGTAGACGGGGTGAACATTGATATGGGGGAGTAGATTAACTACTTGTAGGGCGACACATGTCTGGGATACTATTTTTGCTCACAGACCTCTCTGCTTACAGTTCAAAATTTATTAGTTTATAATGTTATGATTACAAATATCTTGATATATTTGACATCATAAGGTACATTCTACTAGCGTGGTGTTTGTTATAAACTAATACATTGATTTTACTTCTAGAGTGCACAAATACCTGTCGTGCATGTGTCTTGTTATGATGGTGTGTACATCAGGTTGACACAGAGTGTATTGTGATGGTGAAATGAAAGAACGATATATATTACAAAAAACCGGGTTGAACATGAATTATGTTAACAAGTATCACTAATGGTGAAATGAAAACTTACAATAATATTTTTTGGACATTTTCAATGTCCATCGTCTGAACTTTTCTGCCACCAGGTGGCAGCACGTGACAGAAGTGTAAGTCAGTCAGTGTTTGTTGTTGGGGTGGTCGAGGGCGCGCGTTCGTGGTTTGGGCTGCCCTAGGTTCAGATATTGTCGTAGGCGTTATAAATTATCTTCATGTTAGTCATTGTTATTTCTAGGATTTGTCTGTCCAGTAGGTTTGACTCCTTGCACACAACTTTAGCACTATCCCACATGGTTGGCTGTTGTTCATGTGGTCAGTTATGGCTGATTGGTGAACTTTGTTGATGGCTCTGGTGCACATTTTTTATGGTCATGTGTCTCCACATTTCTTTGATGCTTCTTGGAGCCGTGTGCCAAATTTCCTGCCTGATTCAGACAGTTTTTACAGTTCAAAACTGTATTACTCCCCACATTTCTTCTTGTATGATTGCGGAGAGTTTTATAAGGTTTGATGGCTGAACATCTTGAAAAACCTTAGATTCTTTTTGACAAGCGAACCTCTGCATCCCTTTAGAGTCTTTTTTTCTGCTGTCATCAGGTTGACTTCAGATTGTTGGTATCTTTGATGGTTCTTTTCACATCTTGACTTGCCCACACAAAACAGGGTGAGTTTGTAACATGAATTATGTTATCAGGTGAGTTCTTGTGGCGTATCAGTGCCAGTTCAAAGGATAAGCCTGATATGCCATAAGAGCGAATCCTGATAAATATCTCATGTTAACCAACGAAGCCGGTTTTGTATTTATCATTCAAGAAAATGTGAAAAAGTAGATGGCTGAGTACAAGCATCATAACCATGGTATCACCACTGTTCGAACAGGGTGATATGATATTAAACCCTCAATTGGATACTTCTGGATCATGATAACCAATGAAATAACATGAAAAAGAATGATAAAAGTAATTAAAACACCACTATGGAAAGTGTAAAGTTGAACCATCAATCGACATCATATGCACTATAAGAGTGCTAGGGCAACATTTATAGGAGTGAACTTAAACCAAGTGAGAACGTCTGTTGCACCCACCTCTGTCCTCCACGCGCCGCATCATGCGCAGACACGTGTTGCGCATGCGCTCGGTGGCGCTGTCGAGGAGCGCGTTATGGTCTCTGTTGCGCATGCGCTGGAGCCACACGGGCCACACCTCCGACTGCGGGTACGTCTTGTTGGTGCCCACGTACCTACAGCAGACGCCGGAAGGGTCAGTCCGGCCCTTGGGTGTGACGTGTATATCTGCAGGCAAGCTAGCAGATGTAGGCCATTAGATGTGATATATGTAATGAGCTTGGGAGTCTTTGATGACATGAAGGTGGTTGTTGTGGACGAAAGTGGTCACTTTAGAGAGTGGTTATTGAAGAGAGTGGTCGCTTTGGAGGGTGTTTATTGAAGAGTGGTCATTTTAGAGGGTGGCTATTTTAGGAGAGAGTGGTCACTTTAGAGGTGGTTATTTAAGAGAGTGCTCACATTAGAGGATGAAAGTGGTCGCTTCGATGTTGATTATTTAATAGAGTGGTCTCTGTAGAGTGTGGTTATTGAAGAGAGTGGTGAATTTAGCTGGAGCAGTTTTACATGAGGTTGCCTCTATTATCTAGCAGCACTGACCAGTCCACTATGGCGTCCCTGATCTCCAGCAGCTCGGGATCGTCGTGCTCGTACGTCACGCCGTAGATGAGTGACGTCATCACGTTAGCCGTGGCCAGGTAGAACGTGTCCGCCGTGTCGATGGGCGTGCCCAGGCTGGAGCGGAACGTGTCCACAATGTACTCCACCTGAAAGCATAATGTACAACGACATCCAATCCGAGGCTTGTGGGAAAGTAAGTCTCGGAAAAAGAGGACATTATGTGATTCCTGCTTTGAGGCTGAATGCACAACTCACACTGCTCATGGGAAAGTTCGTAATATAATGTAGTTCGGTTGGAATGAGGCAATGCTATGTTGGTCATAATGTACTCATAAAGCAAAGCAGGTATGATTTGTTTGGAAATGAGACATACAGTGTAGTATACTTCAATACATTGAAAATACAATAAAAATGAGACATTGAAGGTGGCAGCTTTAATGTACGCACCCTGTGAGAAAGGCATACTATACTAACTAACATGTTTAGAATGCAGTAAAGTAAAGTCACCACATGGGCCGTGATCATAAAGTACTAGGCAGGGAATCTGCATTCCTTTCAGGCAGTAATAATGATGGCTATTTAAAATGGAAATTGTACATAGACGTTCTACACCCGGAATGGGAATGAATCAATGGTGTTCAACTTTATATTGCCAACATACATGTGAATACATTTGACGATATTAAAGTCAAGATTGCAACGTGATTGTTTATGACTAAGTATATATTTCATGTAATCGCTATTTCTATGAATTGGACATAACAATTTAAACTATTTTCCATTCGAAGTTATCGTAAAAAACATTTTTGATTGCAAGCTAAATACAGTATAATAAATAATAATGGTTAAGATTATATGTAATTTCAAACATGATTAGTTAAAAAAGTGCATCGCAAATTACATCTTATCTTAATGATTGTTATTTATTAATCTAATTAATGGATGTGACACAGTAATTACTATATTTATTTCATAGATATGGTATGATGTTTACCCTGCAAATGTTTTACTATATAAAAGAAAATACTCTTCCTTCGATTTTTTTAAACTAAAAACTAAGATAAGAATGGAATATATAAAATAGTTCCATACGTACTTGTGCTGTGGTAAGCTAATAGCACACAGAGGAAATACAAATACAAAAACAATGGTCACAGGCCTGAAGCCTGTATCCGGTTTAGACCTACCGTATTCAATTGCATAATACCACCAGGACAGTTACCTCGTTCATAACGACCTCGTGTAGCCGGCTCTGCGGTCCGCCGAACTTCCTGACGGCCGTCTCGCCGAACTTCTTTTTCTGCTTCCAGTCTTCACTGTAGGTCATCATGAACACCTCTAAAATACAGGCGTGCTTTTTCTGAGTCGAACTTCAGTATTATCATGCTAATGTTAATGTTTACACCACACATATATCATTAAGCATTGCATTGCATGATCAATAATACTAATATCATGATATAATGGAAATTTATCAAACGCGTATATCAGCTGATATTTTATCAATGTGTAAAGACATGTGAACAGTTCTACTGTACTGACACCGGATAATTTTAACTTCCAGTTAACAATTCTCTTCCAGCAACAATAAAGCATACAAGTCTCAGTCACCAACCGGCCTTGTCAAATGCCCGGCCGGGTCCCATATAAAAAATGCATAAAAAATCCTTCCGGGGCGGGAGTACATTGATGGCCTAACCGGATGTGAACGTATTATTTTGCTATTTTAAGGTACTAGCATTCTTTGACCTCTCACCCTCATGCATGATCTCCCTGAAGATGTGTGGGTAGGGCCGGCCGGCAAACAGGGTGCCGCAAGTGACCAGTCCCTCCTTGACCGCTGCCGGAGACTGCAGCACCACGAACGGACTGAAAACAAACGGGCTTTTGAATTCTTGAATAGCTTTGAAATGGCAACTGGCCTGAACATTAACTTGTGCTGAAGCTGTGTATTTTGGTTCAACCCACATGTTTGGGACACAATATTAAAAATCTAAATAGACTTTAAATTCAGAAATATTAGGAGTGTACTTTAGAAAACACTAAATCTTAAAAAAAAATAAGGGATCTTTCTTTGATAGGTAAAATCCTATTTAGTTAAAACATTATGTATATCAAAATTCATGTTTGCATCCCCTACAATTGGAGTGGAGCGGGCAATGACTAGGCTGGCCGTTTTATGGGTATTTTCAGATGTCTGGCATCAAATGCATTTTTTAGTGTGTACTTTATCTTTTGCAAATGAAGGGAATCATCGATGGTCATGAGCTAAATAATGAATTAATATGTGTTAAGATAGTATAGGGAGATGCAATTAAAACTAGGATTTTTTTCCAAGGGTCAGGGTCTTGAAAGGTCAGACAAATAATACAGGCGGCCTTAAACAAGAATCCATCGAAAAAGTGAAGAATTTAAGTCGACCCAGAAAAAAAGAAAATTCTTAACCTCTGTAGGGGAAGTGCTCAAAAGTTAATTGCAGTGCTCAAGTTATTGGCACCCTAAAAAAAGCTGTTCAACCAAACGTCTATCTCCAAGGTAACACATACGTTTATGTTATAATTAGAAGTAGTGGACAAAACTACTTGAGCGGGTAAATAAATATTTGTTTAGTGCATGTAATAAGTGTTTTTTTAAGGGTGCCCACGACTTGAACACTTTCTCTATTATATATAGATCTAGTACTTACTCGCCGTGCGTTCATAAAACACGTGAATATAGAGGACTCACACGCCATACGCGTAGAACGTGTAGACGTCTCCGTACTTCTCGCCCATGCGCTGCAGGTCGAGGTGCAGGCGGTTGAGGTCCAGGGACAGGGCCGACCCGAAGTACGGCAGGCCCCTGGAAGCACGACCCGGACTCACGGTGAGGGGATTACATGGACAATGCTGTGTTTTAGCGTTGAGATCAGCCTATCTCTGCACGAGTGGTAGACAAAGGTAACAGTCTTGAGTGCAGAGTTTGGCTGGTTTCAACACCATAACACACCATTGCCCTTTTTCTTACCACTTTGATGGAATTTATTTAACTTGATTGGCCCATTCCCGTCTAGTTGGGGTTATGATCCAATTCAAAAGTCAATTAAACTATGTGAGGTGTTGTAATGCTTAATAAGATACGGCCGCGCCCACATCGAACACCTTGATATGCCAGCAGTGTGGACGCATCCGCGTTTGTGAAGTTTGGGGCAAGGAAATGGGAGATGGGGGTGTCAGTCAATCCACAACCACACTACTGCCCTCACTAATGTGTGGCAGCAACATACGTGGGCAGTGCAGATCCACCCACCCCCCAACTTCCCACTTTTCCCAGCAAAACAACTTATATTTGTATGTTTTATGGCACGTTAATTCACTATCAATCACCCATGAGATCCCTAATCCCACCCCACCCTCCCCCTCCACACACATGCATACGGGCACGCACGCACTTACTCACACATTGTCTGAAAATCTGGATCTGCATGTGCGAATCTCATGCCAAGTGTTATTAAATAAAACATATGTGAGATCAAAGTATAGAAACATTGATTGGTACTATATGCCACGTAATATGACATTGAGATACAATGCCTCAGTGCATTAAAGGTGTGCTTGTGTCCTTAGTTTTCTTTCTTCACCTCGGAGTGAAGGACAAAGGTGACTATTCTGACGCATGCTATGCAGTTACAAGCCAATTTAACATTGACATTTCTACACAAGATTGTTTCTACTATAATACTTTAGTCAATTCCATATCATGATTTTATTATCATTTTCTAGTTCCCTTCTGCCATTTTTATCAAACATAAACAAAAATATTTTCATTTTTTTTAAACAGTTTACGCGATCTTTAATCTCCTTTTCAATGAAATGAAAATAACTAAAGTAAACTAACTAATATCATTTTTTCTAGCCTTCTCTCTCGCATATTTCTTCATGCCAAGCATATTTCTACCACATAGACATAACTGAAGAAGATTTTTAAATTCCAAGTATGTGGTTTGACAATCTTGGTGTCTTCAGGTCGATTCCCACCGGGGTCACTCCATGTAGTCCAAGATTGTAAAACCTGTCTTTAGCTGTGTCTGCCCATGGTCTGTTGATATAGGAAGAGAGATATGCGCCAGAGAACGTTAGCAATGAATTCACAAACATAATGAAGCACATGTATGATAAACCTAATAACCTAGTTAAAGATTAATGAAAACCGAATCAAATTTTGTACTACATAATATATACTTTCTTTAAATTGCAGCCATATGCTGCTCAAGGCTACAACGGATGGATGGAATGGCAAATACGCCAATGACCTGGTGTATATGTAATTAGTGCATGCTATAGAAGGATGAATTATATAAATTTCAATTTTAGATTTACATAATTATTTACATTACGTTTGATTTTATTACAAAGATCTCTAAATAGTACTTTATTGTATGATTAAATAAATGAACAGCATATGTAAACATGTATTTGTTGTTGTTTTCATCTGTGTAAATCATGGAATAATGTGCGTGTAGTCATTAAAATTAAAATATTCAACCAGTAGTGCAATCCAGCAGTGCAATTTTCGTAGCTATTTCTAACTATTGTATATTTAAGCTTTCTTGCAAACTTGAACGAAGCAAAACAAAATCTTGGTGGAAATTCACGTCAACGTTATTAGGAAATTAGGAATCAAAGTTGCAATCATAAAATGAGGTTCATTTAATTTCACGTATAATAATCAGCAGTTGATGTAGTTCAAATCACGTTTCAACGAGGTGGAAATCTCATACAACACTCACAAAACAAACATGAAACTGCTACTGGATTTGTTTATAAGATTCTTGAGATTCAGTATGCAGCATATGATCGCAGTTGATTCTGCTCTTTGTTCTATTTTTGCTGCCTTGTCTTCTGATGTGGTCTAAAGCGTTCTCACAATGCAAATACATGTATACTTATTAGTCCATTTTTTCTATTCCCTTTACATGTTTCAATAGCATAGTATCCTTTTCAAAATAATAAAAGGTATTTTTGCATTATAAGAACGCTTTAGAAGCTTTAGAAGATAGGCAGCAAAAATAGAACAAAGAGTAGCATCAACTGCATCTGTTGCTTCTATATCTTGTATGCAATCGAAAGATGCGAGTTTGAAATTTTATCATATATATAGAGGGTCTAGTCCTAAAAATGATAGCGGGCAGTATAGTACCAAAATCAGTCGGTTTTCTTCCCGTGGGGGTGGCTGAGTATACTATGGCATTTGTAAAGTACATATTCTGAAAGGGCATGCGATTTTGATCATGCAAGCCCATTTAGGTATGATTTTGATGGAGTTTGATTTGCATGAAATGAGCGTGTCTGAGGGCGTCATCTGACACCTGGGGGCCGATTTTGGCATTTTCTGAAGCACATGGATATATCATTTTTTTACGGAAAATCAATTGAAAAAATTTCCACACCTGAGAAGTTGATAATTTTCTTATATATGCTAGAATATATTGTGATGAATCAGAAGGTCATGTGGTAGATTGGGGTTCAAACTTGTATCTCCGGCTCAGTGGGCGCTGAAGAGTGGGTGGTTGGTGAATTTTGGCAAGGGTAATTTTTGTTTGATTTCTGCTTTTAATGGCAACAGAAAGCTGCTATATCCAATATCACATTGGAATGACACATTTTAAATGAATCCCTATCTGCTGCTCTTCAAAACGCTATATATATTGTCTAGGTTAGCTGAAAGAGAAGCAGAGTAACACAAATGCCAATGTAGAGTGTATTTGTGAAGAGCGACCTAATTGTTCGTTCAAATTATTTTCAGGACTAGACCCTTAGACTTATATATTGTCCATTTCCGATATATTTAATTCAGCTGATTATAATTTCTCATGGCAAATTATTCTCATTTGTCGACCTTGTCAATCATCTTTTTTTACAAAGAGTTTCGTTTATAAATCACTGTGCCAATTAATGAAAACAAACAAGCGCAAAAACAATGACATAATGCCCTATCTTTAGATGATTTTTTAAAAACATTCTAACATTATCTGATACCCTCAGAAGCCTAAAACTAGCAAATCTCTTTTGTCCGATGTCCTGTAGGCGTGAATGAGAGCCCTTACTAAATATTTTTAGAAGAACCCAGATTCTGCCTGCTTTTTTACATGCAAATTCTAATAATAATGGTATTATTTAGTTCACGTTTGCATGTTGCAGCTGCCTATTGATAACTATTCATTGTTGTCAGCTTAATTCAGTGTCCTAGTTTCTTAATTTGTCTCAATACACTGATACGCAATGTAGCTTAATCAAAACGTTTGCTGCACATTGATAAGCTATCAGATGTACAGACCACCGTACAGTCTGCGCGGGTGATAAGAAGCATAAACAATACACAATACTAAGATAGTCATGCAAACATAAGTTACTATAATGTACTCCTCTCAGGTACCACGTGCACTCGACGTGGTAGAGGGTTTCAGGGATAAAGAGACTAGATGATCAAAGATGTATGAGGCCAAAATAGTATCAAGGCGGCAAAAGACCTAATGGCACTGTGCAATTGTGTCTACAAGGCGTAAGGAGGGTTAGCTCAGTCGACTAGAGCACCTGTCCATGCACATACATGTATGACTAGTCTGGTGTGAAACGATGAGTCGATGAGTTCTATTTCACCACGGACTTTCAAATAACTTTACAAAATCGGACTCTGAAAATTTACTTACAATAACAAGATAAATTGATTTACAACTTTGAGATCTAATGCAACATCCTGTGAGTTCTTGTCTTCTTATATTTGTATTAATTCCACCCATATTAATCTTTCATTCTCGCTCGTTCTAGTACATGTAACTCTTTTAATAATAGCGCAATAAAAATGAAAGATCGTTTGAGAAAGGTTGGTAAATATAATGTTTCTGATGAGAGATTCTAATAAAAAGCCTTCACACCAAGCATAAAGTCTTGTGTCTAACTGCTGTATGCAACCTTTAAGGGACTCACCACCTTTTGAAGACGAACTCCACAATTTGGACTACATAACAATTTAAATATGTGAAATCAAGACGAGGATATTCAAAAAGCAGATCCGAGTCGTTTGACCCCTGCGCCTTCAGTACGGTAATCTAAAGTGTGGGGCACAACCGGACGTTTTGACAGCACGTTCTTTTCCGTGTCTGCATGTATACGCCTTGTAATAATGGAGGCTGGACATACCTTCTCCATGCTGTTTACCCACGGCCCGCCCCCTGATAAACTTTGACATATCAAACCTCTGCTACTGCCCCCTTACTGCCTCACAACGTACTTTGGCCGCACTGGACACGCACGGACCCACATGGTTTCCATGAGTTTTTTCTTCTTCTTTTTAAGTAGAGACTTTTAAGTAGAGAGACAGTAGATAAAAAGTACTGCCGGTTGTGCCCAATGGCAGATCCAGGTTTTTAGAAAAGGAGGGAGTTCATGGATTCCTTACATGCGATCGATGGCAGATGTGTAAAAAACTATGACAAGGAAGTATTTTGGTAGGAAAGCGGGGGGGGCATGAATCTGCCATCTGCCTATGGTGGCCAAGGCTTAAAGAGCAATGAGGTACTCACAGTGGTCCGGGCGGGAGCCCGCGGGGCCGGGAGAGGTAGTCCCATGCGCTGTAGGCCGTGAGGAGCCCGGCAAGACCTCCGCCCACCGCCAGCGCGGGGTGGGCTCGGGCCCAGGACACAGCCTCCTCCACCATGGGGGGCAGAGAGGCCAGCGAGGCGGGCAGACGCATGGCTGGGCCAGTGAGGGACGGTTGGCTGGTTGGGAGGCTGACTGGCTGGTTAGCTGGCTGTTTGGTTGGCTGGCTGTCTAGCAGCTTTGACTGGCTGGCAGATTGTTTGGTTGGCTGGCTGTCACTGGCTGGTTGGCTGGCAGGTTGTTTGGCTGGCTGGCTATGACTGGCTATTTGTCTGGCAGGTTGGCTGGCTCGCTGTCTCTAGCTCATCTGGTGGTGTTCCTATTACGCACCTAATAGTGTTGGGACAAAATTCGACATTCGCACATGTATTTTTTTCATAATCCTTGTTTTTCTGCTAAATGTTTTCACAACTACTAATACCTCGAGCCCGTTGATTCATGCATATAGTGTCATTGTGACTGTACAATACAATAAAAGCAGGACGTTCATGTGACGGAGGGGGTTGATATGAGGGCACTCAATTTTAGGTCATTGTTAAGAGGAGGGTGCTCGATTCAATATAGCATAATGACATTATATCTACATACATTGTACTTTTAACACCCATGTTTGTTTTATTTGAGTTCGCAGATTTCATGAAAATTGTAAATATGCTTAACACAAAAGACGAGGTTTAGGATGAGATTTTCAAAAAGGCTACTCAACTTTTAGAATAATTATGTGAAACGGATTATCAATAGCATGTAAAACATAGACGACTAGTTGATAATGCATATTTGCACTAGGCGTTTTAAAACGCATATTTCCAGAGTCATAAAATACATTATAAACGATATTATGAATTGGCCTGATTAATCTATCTGTCTTTGTAACATGTACTTACCTGTGCGACTTCTTGTATTCAGACTAAGAGCTCAAAAGTCAATTATCCTGTTACCTATCCTAAAGTTTCACACCTAATGAATTACACATTCCTTCCTGTGCGATCGTGCCCTACTTTTATATCACTTTGAAAGGTCTAGACTGTAGATCCCATTAGTAACAATGGTAAACAATTGTTTCCATCGGTGCATGTTAACCTTTCAACCGTTGTAACTGTGGTCTTGACTTTAAATAAACCAAAATACTCTCACTTAGTGAAGTAAGGGTAGCTCTAACCCTCGCAATTAGGAGCTATGGAGTTATGATACACTTTTGCAACACTTTGTTATGTTTTTAGATAAAAAGAAACCACTGGTGCTATCCACTTAGTTTTACATTTTATACAATTTCAACGATAGTATCTCGTAGTATGAATAGGGGGAGGAATCAAACTCTTTATAGAAAAATAACTCTAACGTACAGAACTTGCCACAATAATAATCCAAACGCAAGCTGTTTTAGATGTGCAACCAGAGAATAAAGCGCATATATAACAACACAGTAACAACAGCAAAAATAAAAGTGGCGTCTAGGTATTCCACGTTGCTATTCATATACTTACACTAAGCAGATCTAGGTCAGGTCCAGTACGAGAAACATGTTTTAGTAGAGTCATTTTTGTCGGAAAAATTGCAAAAAATTGTCTAATGATTTTATTCAATAGATATGATCATAGAAAAAAATCACCTTATCCGAAATACATGCAGGTCATTTTAGACGTTTTTCAAAATGGCCACCGGGCATATCGTAAAATATTATATATATATTTTTTCTAAGCTACATTGATGTGTAATACATGGCATTTGGGGTTAGGAGTGTCAGAGATTCCATTTTCAGTATTATTTTAATTGTTTGACCTTATCTTGACCTTCAAATCCAATATGGCTGCCACTAAGCATGTGTAGTTTACATATTTTACTTGTGAACCTACATCAATGTGTAATACATGTGCTTTAGAGTTTAATAATCATTTTAGGGCAGTAATGTCATTTCCTTTCCCACTCCTATAAGGAGGATCTTCATGGTCATTTCTCATCCAAATTAATACTTGGTAGTAGACCCTCAACGAATGATATTTACTGAATCATACTGTAGGTGATAAACGCTCTCGTGTGACAAATTGTTTAGATGTCACTTTCTGAAAAGGCCCATGAGCTAAATTAGTTCTTTCAAAGCGTCCTCGCGAGAGAGGTTAATGGCCCACTCCCTCACCCACCATAGCTTCACGGATTTTTTACAATATGCCATTTTGAATAACGTCTAAAAATAACTATTTTGGATAAAGTGATTTTGGTAGATTTTCTTTGCTGGGATAGAGGGGCATCATATCTATTGAATAAAATCATAAAACAATTACTTGCAATTTCCCCGAAAATTGAGGTGGGTTTTACCTATAATGATTCTACTATTTCGTATTGAGTGCAATGATTTTTAGTGTGTGTTGATCAATGACCTTGCAAGTTGAACATCCTCTCTCTCTCTCTCTCTGGGGTTTGTTAATACTGCTGCTCCTGCTCCTGCTCTTGCTCCTGCTCCTGATGCTACTCCGAATAATTTGACAGACTAATGCTGGCTTTTATTTTGTTTTTATTTCTATACATGGTAAGAACATTGAGGAAGAAAATGTGATCACATAATATTAGCCAATGCACACAACTAGTAGAGAACAATGTGTTAGTGTGTTACCAGTGCTTCATCCTAAACTTCTAATGCTAAACAGAAACTCGTGGTCCAATTTTAACAAGGCAATTCTAATGATTATGTGTTGTAATAATAATATTATAATTTTAATAGGCCGTTAAATGTGTTTTTCATATCAGATTTAGACATGTTAAAGTGTCAAAAATTCTCCACTAAAATTATTTATGTTATCGACTTTAAAATTCTATTTTCATAACCTGGATGAATTAAACTATTTAGTTATTTCCAGCTTTGTATTTCCTGTGTTTGTTTTATGGCAGATATAATTCTGACATGTCAGTGACATTTTGTACACATTATGTTTTCAAAGGCTTTTTTGTAAACATAATGTTCAATACATTAGATCTATGAAAAAATACGGTGTTCAAGAATTCAGAAATAAATTAATGAATGTAAAATGTGGTGTAAATACAGACTGGAATGAGTTTAAAACTCTGTTTATTGGCATAGGTTCATCTTTCTTTGTTCACAACACTAGATATTTTTAATACATTTACAGTTTCGTAAAAAACAACTGTTGGCATCCGCAGAATGTTCTTCCCGCGCCATGTCAAAGGTCAAATATTCTGATCCTGAATGAGGATGGAATCATACACCAGATCCACAAAGAAAGAGTCTAAAATGGAAATAAACAAGAGTGCGATCACAGACCATGCAAACCAACACAACCATCAGCAAGACTGGGAGGGAGCCAGAGTAATAGACAGAGAGAGTGAATGGAAAACCAGGACCATCAAAGCGTCTGTACACATCCGAACCTGTAAGCAGGTTATGAACAGAGACATGTGGGGGGGGGGGGGGTCACCAACTCTCGCGAGTTTATGATTCCATCCTCGTTCAGGATCAGAATATATTTTGACCTTTGACATTGCTCGGGAAGAACATTCTGACGATGCCAACAGTTGTTTGGCGAAACTGTAAATGTATTAAAAATATGTAGTGTTGTGAACAAAGAAAGATGAACCAATATATTTAATGCCAACACAATGAACACATTCAAGAATATCTGTTTATTGGATATTGTGGACAAAAAATGTGAAAGAAACTTTGAAGTGATTTTAGGACTGTTTCCATATTATATTATCAATAGTATCAAAAATTGTTTGATAAAAAGAAACTGGTTTTACTGTTTCCATAATCAACTGATGCGATATCTAGTAGAGAACGATCTTTTGCACAAATTTCAAACAGGTTTTCTACCATTATATTCAACAGACACTGCCGTAACTTATCTGTGAGACAGATTGAGATGGGATAGATTTTGGCAACTGTATGGGTGTTGTGCTGATCTATCTATAGAGAGCGTTTGAGACGGTGGGTCATGAAATATTGTTCAAAAAACTAAATACGATAGGCATGGGCAGATCCAGGAGGGGGGGGGGCTATTATTCTTAATTGTTTCTATATTTGGTAAGTTTCCTATGTCCTTGACCTGGATGTCTAAGTCTAAAAATTGAAAATTCCGCACTAAAAATAGCCACCCCAGGGGCTAGGTAGGGGTATGTACACTTCATTCCATTGGTTCCTGGTTCAACGCGTGGCCGATCACGTATCGTTGGGCTACTGGGCGGACTCGTTTTTCAGGGCTAGGCCTTTCTTCCTCGTCCTGGGCCTTGCGCTTCTTCTTTGCCTCCCTCTCCAGCCATTGGTTGTGCAGCAGCTGAATGAAGTTTTTTGCCGGTTTAGTAACTATGATCTGGGGCTCTGACGGACGCTCCGATGTGGGCACGTAATTGAGCTTGTACCCAGGATTTATCACGCACCTGTTAGGTACACACTTGCTAAAGTTCTCCTCGTTCTTCTTTGGCAAGTTTCCGATGAATTTCTCCATGCTGTACGACTGGGCTGCTTCTAAGTGCTATTGAGGGGTTATCCGCTGGATTACACTGTTCTTTGAGAGGATCTTATTGAAACAATCAATCAGTTTTTGCAAGAAATACAATTTGCTTCTTTGTGAATATTGATTTGAAACACAGTATTACCATGCACGTGGCAAACTGTGATACTGCAAATAATCAATAGTTTTGTAGAGAATACTGCGTAGGGCAAATTGATCAATAGTTTTGTTAATGTGAGTGTGAAGGACTAAGCACTACCAGATATGTCAATTTAGGAGCCTGTTCCTTGTCAACCCCATCCTGGGTGGGTCCTCGATAACCAGTAGGAGAGAGCTGTCTAGGGCTATTGTTAAAATGAGACTTCTCACGGGTACACATACCTCCTAGAGGGTCGAAAGTCGCATATGCACAAATTCATGTTTTTGGAAGATGCCCCTCTGCGACTCAGAAACAGAAACAGGGGGCACTTCCTACTTAAATGTGTAATGCTCGAAATGGTCCTGAACCGTAATGTTTCACATTGGGAGATATGTCAACACCAGGTCTCTATGACGATGATAGAGTAAGACTGCTTCTCGATCCATCTCATTTTACACAAAACCAGGAACAACTACAGACATTGGAAGAAACTACACGAAGATTGTGCTACGCTTTACACCACCACCGTTTACAACTACTACAACGCAAAATGTAAATGCAGCTGCCTACCCTAGCAGTGATAGGGGTGCCGCTTAGAAAGTGGGAATTTCAAAACATTGAACATTGAACATTGAACATTGATGCATCTATTCATTGTAAATGATAGACTATATCATTTTCATGTTTTTGAAGCTGTATTCACTGATTGTATTTGTATTCACTGATTGTACTATTTTTAACCATTTTATTTGTTTCATCATCAGTAATGTCACAATTGATATAATAGTGTATCATACAAATTGTATCTTGCTCCTAAAGGCCGTGTCCCATTCAAAGCATGCAGCAGCTTACATGTTCTAGGAGAATTCAGGCATTTGGAGCTGTATGCGTTTCATCTGCTCAAATAATCTGACCTTTTGCACTCATCGCTGCGTGTAAAAAGCGTTCAAAAGCAGACAAACAGCAGACAGAAAGCGTTAGAAAACCGGATAGAAGCGGATAAAAGCAGACGCTCAGCTTACACTTCGGCGGATGTTCAACCACAAAAGCACCTGCTGGGGCTGACATTTTCGTTCGAACTCGTACTATAGCAGTATTTAAGCGCCGAGCATACGCCCGCGCTGTCATTTCTTTTTTGTTTTCGTCGACAACAGTCGAAGTTTATGCTATTAATAAAATTTGGGAGACAGGTATTTTAACTATGCCTGCTATATATTTTATAGTGCCATTTTTAGACTGAGTGTATGGCATGCACCTCAAATATGAATTGTTTCTCACGTTATTCTAATGTAATAACATTGATATTGATGTTATAAAATATGAATAAATGAGAATTATCTGACTTAAATGTGTATTTGAACTAGACATTGAACATCAACACTAACTGAACGCTGTCAATGCATTTTGACCATAGGCCTTTTTGATGGGTGGGTTAAAAAAAGTTGTGAGCTTCGTGATTAAATTAGGAACATGCATTGTTCTGTAACTTTTTGTTTAAAGCACATGTACTGGATTTATCTGCATTAAACTTTCACAGAGTGTTGCTCAGCAAACACACAAATTAAAATGTATGATACCTATGTTTTCATTCATCCTGAAAAAGGCTCAAAACTTTTCTAAACCGCCCAGTAGGTGTACATTGTTGCAAAAAAAGGCCTATAGTCATGTCTGCTGAGCATGTCATAAAAATGCATTGACGAGCGTTCAGTCTTCTTACGTTATAAAAAAATGCATTGACGAGCGTTCAGTCTTGTTGTTCAATTTTTTTCTTGTTTATTCTTCATTGGACCACTTGCATTGATGGTGCTTCTTCGATGGATACCGGCAGACTGACAAGAGAATGGAACTACAGGTGCGTTTATATACCCCTCGCCGTATGCCACCTGTAATCTCATAAGCATTTCATAAGCAATTCATAATTTGTTTGTAGGCAGATCAGACGTTTTCCATGCGCTTTTATACTTTAAATGTACGCTAACTGTACGCCAAAACATTTGTCTGCTTTCCATCTGCTCTTGTTTGCTCTTATCTGCTCCCAATGCCGCGTATGAAAACGGATAGTTTGCGCATCGGCGGCGTGTGTTCGGCGTGCAGTTAGCGTGCATAATCCAATAATCCATCGATTTTTTGTACGCCGTTGGTATTTGTGCAGCTCAAATACCAACAAATTTCTGAATAATCAATAATCTTCCTAGAAATATTTTTTGAGCAGACGCATAGCGGACATAAAACTTACAAAATAACTTATGATTAACGTGTGGATTGCGAACGGTAGCGTGAATGTGCGGACGAGACCTTTTAGGAACATTTTTGCACGCTAACCATCTGCTTTCCATCTAAAAGCCCAATGGGACACGACCTTAAAGGGCACATAAATGCAAAAATAAATGATTCTGATTCTGATTCTGTTGATATTAAGCTTTGGTTGTTGTTGGTGGATTGGCAGAGCTTCCACGGTCTTTGATCTGCTGTACAACAGAATCGCTACTTGTAAGATCAAGCGCCATGAGATGTTACCATCTTCTATCTTGTGTCACACAACTTTTAGGGCACAAGAATTATTAGTCCAACTAAGGGATGATGTACATATTGTCACGCTCCGCAAAAGTGGAACAGTGTTCCACTTAGGGGGAGGAGGGGTTTCGGTCAAGTTTTGGATGTTCCACTTTTTGTGGGTCTAATATTTTATCTAGCGCACTAAAACTTTTGATATCAGAATGCCACTATTTATTATTTAAATGTGCCACTTAAAAAGATACACAGACACAGCAGATTTCACACATAAATTAATATTATGATTTACATTCCTGATATATACTGAATATCATTTTATGGCATATATGAGTAATATTTGAAAAGATATCGCGAAACATTGCGTAGATATTCTTCGAATATGTCACACATCTGTTCTACTCTTGCGGAGCGTGACAAAATGTACATCATCCCTAAGAGAAATTAGTTGGGTCATTTCGGGCACTTTCGTGACCGCGGAGTGACATAAAAGATTTTATGATTGATTTCAGCTTCGCAAAAATCCGTGCAGAACGCGTGAGAGGCCAAAATCCAAAATGGCCGCCGTCGTAAGAGCGAAAATGCAACTTTTTTAATATTTGACCTACAATCATGTATAATACATCATGTTTAAGGTTTTGGGGGGTAAGAAAGTGATTTATGGTACTTTAAAAAAGATTGGACCTCATCTTGACCTTCA